>JACEVL010000045.1:580000-947500 GCA_020284085.1 Aporrectodea caliginosa | reverse complement strand
GTCCGGAAGGATCAGTTTCGCCCGAACCGATTTACTTCAGGAGGGCATGACCTGAAATTCATTCATTCATTCATAAATTTATATAGCGCCCCTTCCAGTGGACTACTCAGAGGCGCTCCCGACTCCAGCACATAGAACTGGATTTTCATTGATTTCTCCAATAGCCTAACTCTACCATTCTTCATCTCGTGGTACCTTGTATTACCTCTTCCTACAATCCTACCACACCTCACCACGCCTTTCCTTACCTCATCCTAACTTGCCATTTCCTGCTTTTCCTAGCTCCACGTTATCTCACCACCACCTCACCACATCCTCTTACCAGACCCAGAAGGCTTGTTATCGGGGACCCTTCTCACACCTCTTACCTGACCTGAACTAACCCAGCCATACCAGACCTTAGCAACCTTTACCGTGCCAGTCAGAGATGCTTACCTCTGTAACGATGATCTTTGAGCTCCAAGTGGTGGCAATCCCACGGAGGTCCGTCTTGCCCTTGAGTTTGACCTCTCCGTCGAGCATCCCTTCGAGTGTGGCCTCGATGTAGAGGACACGGTTGAGGTCCGTGACGGCCACGAGGTTGTCGACGACCGTTTCGACCACTCCCGCCGGATGCATCTTCCGGAAGGTCAGAGGATTTCCGAAGGACCTCGAAGACCTCAGGTCCTCCGTGTCCGGTCCGATCACGGACAGGGACTTCCCGGTCTTGGCAAACATCTGGAGCCGGACGTTCTTCGGCTCAGTGGCGACGATGCTCCCACAGCGGAGCATGCACAGGTCCTTTATGCACCGGATCTGTCCCTGCTCACGACCAACCTTGTCGATGCACCAGCGCTGAAACCAACGCCTCCCGGGACCCTGCGAGTCCCCATCGGAGCAAGAACTCCCCGATCGATCACTGGTCCCTGTCGTGCCGACCACCGCTCTGTTCGGTGATTCCGGTGAGGTCCTATCCGTAAAGGAACCGACGACGACGGTGGGTTCCGTTGTTCGGACCTTATCCAGTTCCTCAAAGACCAGAAAATACTTGTCCGCTAAATTTCCGCTCGTGATTGCTGCGGCCAGGGGCTGGATCTTGTTTTCGATGCTCCGCGACTTACGCTGAATACCAGGGGGCCGGGTCACCGTCGACTTGTTCCAGGACTTATCAGGGATGGACAGCGGTTCGCTCTCGTTGCCTCGACGCGCCTGAGAGGAATCAAGGCTGTGGACAGTAAGACCAGGGATTGAGGCGGGTTGAAATTGTGAGGGTGGTCTTCGACCGCCTTCTTTGGCTCCCTGTCCCAGGACGGTGGAATCTGAGCTGACTGTGTCAGATGCGAGTCCCTTGCGTTTCGAGCTGACCTTGCTGTCGGCGATCATCACCACCGCAGCTGCCGCCGGCGGAACATAGTAGCTGGGACGGGCGCCTCGGAACATCGCCAAGCGATCGGGTGGACCGAGTTTCTCGCGTGGATCAGATGGAGTGATGGTCTTGATCTCGCCATCGTCTTGGTGCTTGCCCTGAACGTCACCTGGAAATTGTAAAGGTCGGTCGGTTAGTTGCCTTTTAACGACCCTGTGACTGTATCATAACAAGATGATAAGTGTCGCCCTCCTCCTTTCTCCAGACTTTGGACTGGCACTACCACATTTAGGGTAGTGGCAGAGTTTAGGTATTTGGGTCATAACAAAGATGATTAGTGTTGCCCTCCTCTTCCTCCAGGTTTTGGACTGGCACTACCACATTTAGGGTAGTGGCGGAGTTTAGGTATTTAAGTCATAGCAAAGACGATTAGTGTCGCCATCCTCACTTCTCCAGGCTTGGGACTGGCACTATCACAGTTATGGCAGCTGGTTGGTCATTTGCTGCTTAAAGGCGCTGTGTTATTACAAAGATTAGTGTCGCTCTCCTCCTTTCTACACGCTTGTGAAAGACACTACTACCAGAGTAAGAGTAATTACGACACATTTTATATAGCATCTTCAGTAGTATCGGCTACTTCTACGATGCCAAGAATTACTGTGACTGGTAAATACATTTTAACCCTCAGACTACCAGAATTTTTTTTGATACACTGAGTACCAGTGGGGTCAAAAATGACCCCAACACAATTTTTACAATAAGTTCTTTGTTTTTTACATTTTTATTTATTGCCATGAAAACAAATATTAGTAAAGTATTTGGAACATGATTAGGCTGTTGAAATGAATAAATTTTTAATTTAATATTTTCAGATTAGTGTTCAAAGTGTTCGAGTGTTCTATGTTCAAAACTAGTATTGACAATATCCGGTCATTACAGTTACTGTTTACAGTTTATGCAGGTATACTCGGCAAGAACGACATAATTGCGCTTACGTGTGGCACAGATTATATTCGACTTCTTATCATTTTCTTATGATTTTGTCCACTTGTCAAATAAGTGCAAGTTGTTTAGGATATTGACTTTCTATTCTGCGCACCACATCGTCAAATCTAAAGGCACGTGATATTTTCTGGAACCGATTTCTAGTCATGCTGTCGCTGAAACAACGTCTAAACTCTACATTTTTGCTGTACTGCTTCATTTCTTGGCTTGTCAGATATATCACTCCATGTTTCACCATAGATGGCACTGCCTTCCTTATTTATCCACTTCAGTTTCCTTTAGAATTGGGTTTCTCACAACTAGTTTGAACCTGTTAGCAGACTGTCAATATTTTTGGCAATAAATTTACTAAGTAAACAATATATAATAGTTTATCCTTGTTAAAATACATTTAAAATCAATGTTAGCTCAATAAAAATGTATTTTGTTATTTTTGCATATGTCAGAATTATTCAGTTTACACTGGGGTCAAAAATGACCCCACTGGTACTCAGTGTATAAATGGTATACCAGCGCCATCTGGTGATAGAAAATGTAAAATAAAACTTTGAATTTTGTACAAAACAGGAATACCTATAAAGTCATAAAATTTCATTGAGATATCTCTTATAGGGGGTGAGCAGCACTAATGCAAACTACCTCTGGGGTCATTTTTGACCCCACTGGTAGTCGCAGGGTTAAACTGTATGAGCAGCTAATGGACGAGCAAAAGGCGCTAGAAAAAGCTCAGGTACATTAAAGTAGCCTAAGTCTATTCTTTAGTTACCAATAATACATAATACTGCAAATCACAGTATGGTGTACATAGGCCTACGTCTAACCAACACAGTTAAAAAGTAACTATCGTTTATATACACAGACAGGTAGTTTATAGATACATTCAAATGAAAACAATCAATTTAGTTATTCTGTTAATGAGCTTGTTGGCTTTGAAACAAAACTAGATTTGTTAAATATATGCTTCTTTCCTCCTTCTTTCGTTCATTTGTTCTCTTTTTCTAAGACTATGGTCTTAAAAAGTAACAAACTCTCTGATCGTGGTATCGCCTTCATACCTTCAGACCTATGTACCTCGGTCTCTTCACTCCCTGGTCGCTCGGCTCTCCGCTCTGCCGCCCTCTGTAGTCTAGGCTTGGAATTTAAAAAGGGCTCTAGAAATCACTGTTAGAAGCAAATCATGTAACAATTTGCTAACCGGTGTTTCTAGACTAATTTGACCCTGCTGAAAACGAAAATCGCGGTTAGCAACCTGGATTTTGAGCGGTTGCATGGGAAAACAAGATGGCGGACAAAATGGTGGCCAATACCTTCAAATTGCTATAAGTGAAGTTTTGTATGTGATGGAAACATGATTTTAGAGTCTAAATTAACATATTCGGGGTCAAGGAATGTGATGGAACTAAAAACACACAAGTAGCTCTGCCAGAAAACAAAATGGCGGACAAAATGGCGGTCATTATCTTCAAATGGCTATAAGTGAAGTATTGTATGTGATGGAAACCTGATTTAAGAGTCTAAATTAACATTTTCAGGATCAAAGAATGCGATGGAACTAAAGACAAATATGTAGCACTGCCAGAAAACCAATATGGCGGACAAAATGGCGGACAAAATGGCGGCCAGAATCTTCAGATGACTATAATTGAAGTCATGTATGTGATGGAAACCTGATTTTAGAGTCTAAATTAACATTATCGTGGTCAAGGAATGCGATGAAACTAAAAACACATATGTAGAAGTGTCAGGAAACCAAAATGGCGGACAAAATGGCGGCAATTATCTTCAAACATTGCCTATAAGCGAAACATTGTGTGTGATGGAAACATAATTTTAGAGTCTAAATTAACATTTTTGGGGTTAAGGAATACGATGGAACTGAAGACACATACATAGCCCTTCCAGGAAACCAAAATGGCGGACAAAATGGCGGCCATTGTCTTCAAATTGCTATAAGTGAGGTATTGTATGTGATGGTAACCTGATTTTAGAGTATAAATTAACATTTTTGGGGTTAAGGAATACGATGGAACTAAAGACACATATGTAGCCCTTCCAGAAAACCAAAATGGCGGAGAAAATGGCGGCCTGTCTTATTTTAGAGTGTGAAGTAACATTTTGACAACAGAATTTTGCTTTTATTGTAATGTTTTTATAAGTAAGGATAGAGAGAGCAATTCGTTTGTCTAATTATTAACCCTTATAATTTATTTCAACCATAATAATAATTAAATCTCCAGATACGATCGTTCGAATTATCGTAAGTCTCTCACCATCTGCTTTGCGGAGATGCACTTGTTGCCAAAAGAAATTGAGGATACATTGCGTGATGGCGATTTTGTTGTTTAGAACAGCTATAGAAGGTTCAATTAGGTTGATGCAGACCATGCAAAAAGAATGGCTAGTTGGCACCTGTAAGGAGGCTGGTGGAATAACTGGCCTAGCAAACGACAATAAAATACTTCATCAATGGGCACTGTCATTCCATTTGCGTTCTCGTATCCAGAAGAAAACCATAGATTTGTTTGACGTACCGCATCCTGATGAAACTTACAAAGAAATTACTCTCTCGACAGAAATGGGACGAAAGTGATGAAGAATCACTGCTTTGTCTGTTCAACAAAACGATAGCATTGCATAAAGAAACACTACTTCAGGATGCAGTAACAAAAGACGTTGCAATATCAGCAATGCTTGATTCACTTCTTAATGCAAAGAAACATGGACATGATAAAGTTGCAAAATTTGTTAATGATAGACTTTGTGGCAATGACACTGGAACTGTTATGAGAAATTCAATGATCCCTTGAAGAATAGCAATGTTCCTACATTTCACGACTTGTACAAGAAGTGTTCTTCAACCAAGAAAAGAAACACCGATAAAATTGTAAAGGGAGATCGCGATATCATGCAGCGACTCGTCACAGCATATTCAGACGATCGTCCCGTGGATCTTGCAACAGCACTGTGCCAAGAACTTCTCTCAAAACCAGTGGCTTTGGTGTATGCTGAAGGCAATATGAGAACGTTTGATAAGGCCTCGATGTTGCAGGCACTCTCTGAAAAAGTAGTATGTCTGGGTCAGCATTTCCCTAACAGAGGCAACACATTTAATGAACAAGCAATGGCACAAGCAAAGCAATAGGGAAACCTGCGAAAGCAAAGACACTTGGTGACCTGGCAGATACAGTGGTTACACATGTGAAGAAACTTTCGAGTGGCTGCAAGAGAAACGATATTGTCTTCGATCGATACTAGGCATTCAATGGCATTGTCAGTAAAAAGTGGAACCAGACAGAAGCAGTGTAAGACATTACGACCAATCCCTCACTGCATACAGTGCCAAAGTGTTCCTTTGCCGGGAAATTGGCTGAATTTTCTTGCTATGCCTGAAAACAAGGCTGATCTAGCTGCATTCCCATCCGTTCAGCTCTCAACAGTGACATATGGCGATAGAGATGCAGTTGTTGCTGATGGTTTCGTGGACGAAGATAAGGCATTGTCTACTGCCGGATCTTATGTGTCTACCTCAGCAGCAACACACGAAGAAGCTGATACCAGAATAATTGTGCATGCTTTCCAGACATGTATCTGAAAGCTATAGTCGTTTGTGCATGGGATACCGACGTGATTCTGCTGTTGCTGCATCACTATCAACGCTTCAAATGTGATGAAGTGTGGGTGATGGCAGGAACATCAGCAAAGCGGAAGTTCATTCCAATTCACACAATTGCTCTAAGTATGGAGGATCAAATAAGGATAAATATATTGGCTTTTCATGCCATAACTGGATGGTGTCCATTTCGAATGTTACAGTCTGTTATAATAGTAATGGGTAACAGTTTTCATCGGCGCAGTCGCAAACGTGTATCCCGTGTACGCAAAAATAAGATAAACATCATGGCCGCCCCAGATTGCGATAAAATAAAATAGAATCTAGACATATAGAGTGCTCCGAATTCTCACAGCTAAAGTGCTGAACTGTTAAAGTAACTAAGTCAGTGTAACGGACATATGCTGTGAGAATTGGCTACACCAATTTTTTGCGACAGACCAACGACACTCCATGTTTACGCGACACACTAGTGTATCGCGAAACTCCTGTTAAGAACCTCTGATGTAGAAAATGACGGTTTCACTGCAATAACCTCAATGTACATATAGAATGTTACTTTTTGGTATTCTTTGACCAAGAAAACAACTCCAGACTGGCCGCCATTTTGTCCGCCATTTTGGTTTTCTGGTAGTGCTACATTATGTGTCTTTAGTTTCATCGCATTCCTTGACCCCGAAAATGTTAATTTAGACTCTAAAATCAGGTTACCATCACATACAATACCTCAATTATAGCAATTTGAAGATAATGGCCGCCATTTTGTCCGCCATTTTGGTTTCCTGGAAGGGCTATGTATGTGTCTTCAGTTCCATCGTATTCCTTAACCCCAAAAATGTTAATTTAGACTCTAAAATTATGTTTCCATCACACACAATGCTTCGCTTATAGGCAATGTTTGAAGATAATTGCCGCCATTTTGTCCGCCATTTTGGTTTCCTGACACTTCTACATATGTGTTTTTAGTTCCATCGCATTCCTTGACCCCGATAATGTTAATTTAGACTCTAAAATCAGGTTTCCATCACATACATGACTTCAATTATAGTCATCTGAAGATTCTGGCCGCCATTTTGTCCGCCATTTTGTCCGCCATATTGGTTTTCTGGCAGTGCTACATATTTGTCTTTAGTTCCATCGCATTCTTTGACCCTGAAAATGTTAATTTAGACTCTTAAATCAGGTTTCCATCACATACAATACTTCACTTATAGCCATTTGAAGATAATGACCGCCATTTTGTCCGCCATTTTGGTTTTCTGGCAGAGCTACTTGTGTGTTTTTAGTTCCATCACATTCCTTGACCCTGAATATGTTAATTTAGACTCTAAAATCATGTTTCCATCACATACAAAACTTCACTTATAGCAATTTGAAGGTATTGGCCACCATTTTGTCCGCCATCTTGTTTTCCCATGCAACCGCTCAAAATCCAGGTTGCTAACCGCGATTTTCGTTTTCAGCAGGGTCAAATTAGTCTAGAAACACCGGTTAGCAAATTGTTACATGATTTGCTTCTAACAGTGTCATTTTGAGATTCCAAGCCTAGTCTACTGGTTGTTCCACGCATGCGTGCTACTGCTCAATCCAGAAGCTTTGCTTATGTCGACCCCTCTAGCTGGAACCAGCTTGCGCATGAATTGCGTCTTGAGCTCCTCACTCGTCAAACTTTCAGACTCTCTCTTCCTCTGCTTCGGAAACGCCTGAAGACTGTTCTATTTCTTAGCACTGACTTGTTAGCCTCTGAATCTCTGAATGGCGCTATATAAATGTCTAATTACGATTACAATTACAATAAAGACATCGCCGAACGTGTTTTGTGAACAGTGGGCACATGAAGTCTATTCTAAGATTTTATTCACTTTTTCGTTCATTCGTTTCACATTCATTCATTCATTCTCTAATTTAGCCAGTCAGTCAGTTTTTGTCATTTATATAGCGTCAATAAACAATAAGCATCCATCGATGGGTCTACTCCAATCTAATCAAATCAAATCCAACCTAATCCAAAGCAGTCCAATTCAATCAAATCTAATCTAATGTTAGACTTCCATAGCGCCTTAATCATAGCCCACAAGGCTCGTTTGTCTACAACTCTCTTCAGCAGCAGCTGTCAAAATCCTCAGATATTTACACGAACAAACGTTGTCATGGTAACCCGTTGCCGTGGTTACACGTTCTTCTGGGACAACCAGAATGCTTCCCTAAGGTTTCTTACTCATTGAACTAATCAACTTTTAACCCATTAAATGAGAAATTACCCATTTCCAGCAACGTTTCTACAGAGCTGCAAGTAGTGTTGTTTTAGTTTTGCCTTGAGTTTTAGTTTTAGTTATTATTAGTTTTAAATGCTAGGTGTTTTAGTTATTATTAGTTTTAGTTATTTCGCCAAGTTTTAGTTTTAGTTATAGTTTTAGTTAATAGAAACTGACACTTCCTCGTTTCAGTTTTAGTTTTTTCAGTTTTAGTTTTAGTTTTAGTTTCAGTTATTTGTTCACTGATATTTAGCCGACAACAATGTATATCAAATTACTGCCAATGGGCAATAGCAACCATTATTCTTACAGTATGACAACATGCCATGTATCATACATGATATAATGTCCCTTTAATGATTAGTGTGGTAAAAATTTCTTGTTGAGCTTTATGTGATTCCCCGATTATCGCCTCCATGTACAAAAACATTGAATATTCAAGGACACTAGGTTTTCGTTGTGTGTTTTCGTTAGGTTTTCCTTAGATGTTTTAGTTATTATTAATTTTGACCGTTTTAGTTTAAGTTATCGTTTTTGGCCGGCTCTGTGAGTTTTAGTTATTATTAGTTTTAGTTATTTCACCAAGTTTTAGTTTTAGTTTTAGTTTAAGTTAACTATAACCCTGAGTTTTCGTTAACGAAGGTTTTCGTTTTAGTTTTAGTTAACGAAAACAACACTAGCTGCAACTCTCAGTACAATAAGATTGTCGGTAACTTTATCAATATCAAGCCAGAACTGATCTGCACTCGACTACAGTTAGAATTAGGCCTATAACTATAGTCTGTTTGCAAGCGTTTAGTCCGTTGGTCAGTATTTAGTCCTTTAATCTGCGTTTAGTCCGAGTTTAGTCCTTTAGTCCGGCTTTATTCTTTAGTCAACATTGAGTCCTGTTGTCCGCGCTTAGTCCTTTAGTCCGGATTTATTTATTTAGTCCGCATGTAGTCCTCTATTAAACTTTTCCCTTTAGTCCAGGTTTAGTTCGACGTTGTAGTAACCGTTAGTCGTTAGTCTGTTAGTCCATGTTTAGTTCGCCAGCCAACGAAAACTTGTTCGTAAACAAAGAAAAAGACAATGTTAGAGTAGCATAGAGAGAAGTTGTCACAAACCCATTCCTGTCTCACGGCTCTTAGTTGACAAAGTGACGGGACCTAGTCTACCGCTCTTCCGCAAATGCACATCCGAGTGTTTGATTGACAGGTGACTGTGATTGACAGGCGAGCTATGTATGGCTTCCGAACGGCGATCGTGTTGATCGCCGTTCAGAAGGCCTGCGTCTCTTGTAAGCACTCAAGCGGTTATCTTCGTATCATGTTGGACTTAGATCAGACCTTTGTTTCGAAGTCGAGATTAATAGAAATTATATTCCCTAAAAGCACTCGATGTGAAATCCCCCCGCGGGACTTAATACGAAACATGTGTGTATATCATGTGTGTACGTACGTATGTGAGTATAAGTAAGTAAGTATATTCTTTATTGTATCATCTGTCAGACCGGTCTCTGGTGTGCATCTTAATATAGCAAAAAATGTCAGTAAGAATATATCATTCTAACCATGAACGTTTTTATGTATATATGTATATGTATGTATGCATGCATGCATGCATAAATACATACGTATGTATGTATGTACGTGCGTACATGTTATGTGTATATTTTTACTGTATGTACGTAATGTACCAACTCGTTTAATTCGGGTACAGATTGAATTTAAATGGCATCTTTTAGACTTGTATATTATCTAGAATAGGCCAATATATGGGTTGAATTGCAGTTTTCTAGGAGTTATTGTAGCGCCAGTTCACATATCTGATTGCCTGTTGAAGAATACTTGGTCCGTGATTTTGACCCTGGAAGACCTACGTGACACAGAAAGGAGGGATTAATACAGACAGTGACGTCAGAGGTAGACACACAGACACCGATAAAGGACTTCCCCACTTGAAAGGGCAGACAGGGAGACGTTTTACGTATATACGTAGCCGATGAACCGCAACGAACCGAGCGCAGACAAGGCGGAAGTGTACGATTACGCGGTCGGAGGAAAGTCCACAGGGAAGCAAGGAGGAGAACAAGGAGGAGAACGTGAAGAGTAGGTCTGGGTGCAAGGCGTTCCTGTAATTATGGTGTTTAGGAAGATCTATAGAAGTCTCTTCGTCCGATTGTAGTCAGTCTGATCGGTAAAGTTTCTTAAGTATCAAAGTGAGTAAGAGTTAGTGCTACGGAGTTGAAGCGCTGAATCTTGAGTCGCAAACATTGGTCGCAAACCATAGCTTGTTCCCTTGTCTCCTCTCGCCTTGATTATGCTAATAATTCTGTTTTTGTGGGTTTTTGTCAGTCTGATTGGTAGAATTTCTTAAGTTTTGAGCTCAATAGGCTGCAACGCATCCAAAACTCCTTAGTTCGCGTAGTGCTGTAATAATAATAATAATAATAATAATAATAATAATAATAATAAGAATAATAATAATAAGACGATTTCTATAGCGCCGTAGCACAGCCGAGGCCGAAGGAAAGGGCGCTGTACATGAGTATAGACAGTTGATATTAAATGTTACTGTCGTTGGATCAGGAACAGCCCAAAACGCTGTGTGTCCCACTACCAACAAGCTCCTCGGTCTTCTCCATCAGCTGCATTGGCTTCCTGTTGAATTCAGACTAAAATTTAAATGGCATTTTTGACCTGCAAATCCCTGAACACCATCAAACCTCCCTACCTACATGTACAGTCACAAGCGACTCCTTACATCCTTCCTCGATGCATGCCATCATCAAATACGGGTCTTTTAGCTGAGCCACGATGCAGAACAGTTATGGGCTCACCTGCATTCCATGCCTCTGCCCCCAAGGAATTGAATCGACTACCACTCTCTCTTCGTAGCTCAAATTAACTTCCTTCATTCAAAAAGCGTCTCAAAACTCATTATTTCTCCTTGGTTTTCAAGCACTTAGATAACTACTGCATCTTCTCCTGGCGGCTGACTATACGCACCTCACATTTCAGTGTGATCGTGCGCGTGTTAAAAATGTAATTAATTAATTATTTATACATCAGGCCGCGATGGGTAATGGGTATGAAGTGGCAGCGACTTCATTTTATCCTAGCCTCGGCATATGAGGGCAAATGGCCCATCCTCTCTCGCCGTCTCATCTTCTCACCGACAGTGTACGGTCAGTGTACTCATTATAGCCGAGATAGAGCAGACATCTCAAAACGAAATTTCTGCCCTGATTTGAACCCCAACAAGACAGTCCAGCACGCTTACCACTATGGACCATCGTAACGAATGAATAATACGAGAGTAACATACCAGACGTCAATATTTGAATCAGAGCAAATGAAATTCGCCCGACTTTTGTAAAGCACTGTAGAAGTAAGTATCTTCTAGCTGCTAACGGTGCTATATAAATTGGCGTAATTGCAATTGCATGTACACTGGGGGACAAGCCACAAACCCTTCGTAATCGTTGAACTCCTAATAACCAAAGCGGATACCAGGGCACCAGCTTATTCGCGAGCACATAATTATTCACTCATCGCTTATCATTATTATTATTAGTAGTAGTAGTAGTAGTAGTAGTAGTAGTAGTAGTAGTAGCAGCAGCAGCAGCAGCAGCAGCAGCAGCAGCAGCAGTAGCAGCAGCAGCAGCTGTTGTTGTTGTTGCTGTTGTTGTTGTTGTTGCTGTTGTTGTTGTTGCTGTTGCTGTTGCTGTTGTTGTTGTTGCTGTTGTTGTTGTTGCTGTTGTTGTTGTTGTTGCTGTTGCTGTTGTTGTTGTTGTTGTTGTTGTTGTTGTTGTTGTTGCTGTTGTTGTTGTTGTTGTATTAAAGATAAAGATATTATTTATTTATTTATATTTATATAACAGGGTGCGGCCGAAAAAATACCCCATTACGAAAATTGCGATTTCTCGAAAACCGCTGAATATTTTGTTACAAATATTTTTATTCTTATTCGTAACATATTTTTGCATATTATTTGAAAATTTTATGTCAGTATCTTTATATTTGTGATCATGACATCAGGCAGAAGAAAGAACTGCATTTTTTCAACTGAACACGGCATTCACGAAATAGGAAATCATATTTTTGCATAAAGTAGCGACAAAAAAGGTTTTCTTCACTGATGAAAAGATCTTTTACATCAATCCACCCATTAATAATCAAAACAACCGCGTCTGGGCGACGACGAAAAAAGCCGATATCCATCCAAGCCGTCTGTTGGTCGAGAGAGCCAAGTTCTCTCCCCACATCATGGTTTCTGCAGGTGTCAGCTACGAGGGTAAGGGGCGCTTGCATTTCATTGACGAGAAGGCCAAAGTCAATGCTAAGTACTACGTGGAGAATCTTTTGCCTAAGCTTGTCGATGACTGTCACACTGTCTTGGGAAATCAGTTCATTTTGCAGCAAGATGGAGCGCCCGCTCACGGCGCAAACACTGCTGGCCCAAGATTGGTTAACAAGTCACTGCCCGGACTTCATCGACAAGAATTCATGGCCGCCAAATTCCCCAGATTTGAACCCACTCGACTATGCTGTCTGGGGTGCAATGCTTGAGACCTACAACAAACTTACCACAAAGCCGAAGAACATTCCTGAACTGAAAAATACGCTGCAAATCATCTGGCATGACTTGCCACTTGAGACCATTCAGAAGTCTGTTCTGGGCTTTCGAAAACGTCTGCAAGCTTGCATAAAAGCAAACGGCGGTCACTTCGAACATTCCTTGCACAAAACTTAACACTTGGCCTAATCTTGTCAATAACAATAAGTAACCTTGAACCTTGTTGCATTACTGTTTGCGTCGTTACTTTGTTACTTATTGCTGTCAGTAACTGTCTGTTGAAACGAAAATGACATTGTTTCACTTCAGGGTTACACCATTTTGGTTTTCATGATTCGAATTTCATTAGATTTAGCAAAGCTGTAGATAGATATGTGTCAAATAGACTGGCGAAGTTTTGTAACAAAATGTTTAGCGGTTTTCGAGAAATCTCAATTTTCGTAATGGGGTATTTTTTTCGGCCGCACCCTGTATATCATCACCCTGGAAGGAGAGGAGCTGGAACAGGTGACGGAATTTGTGTACCTGGGGGGCGTAATTACGGAGGACGCGGAGTCGACAAGGGACATAAGGAAAAGAATTGGGCTGGCGTCAGCAATGTTTGGAAAGCTGAGGAAACTATGGAGATCAGGCAACATCTCAACAAGAACAAAAACCAAACTATACGAAACACTGGTGATACCGGTCCTCACGTATGGAGCAGAGTCTTGGTGCATGAAAAAGGAGGACGAGAGAAGACTCCTGGTGGCGGAGATGGGATGGCTACGAGGACTACTGAATAGATCACGAAGAGAAAAGATACGGAATGAGGTGACACGAGAAGAACTGGGACAGAAGGAAACGGTAGTGGAAAGAATAAAGAAACGAAGACTAACATGGTATGGACATGTGATCAGGATGGAGAACGGAAGAATGCCGGCAAAGGCGCTGCACGGAGAGGTGGAGGGAACAAGGAGCAGAGGACGTCAGAAGAAGAGATGGATAGATAACGTACTGGAGGACATAGAAGACAGAGGATGGGACTTAAGAAGGGCAATAGAACTCGCAAGAGACCGACCGAAATGGAGAAGTTTTGTTAGAGCCTCATCGTCAGCGAATACTTGACGGAGGAGAAAGAAAGAATATATATATATCTACGCGACCTCTGCTGTCCTACCTTGGGTGCTCCGGGTCGTCGCTCTCTCCGCTCTACTGAGCGGGGCGTGCTCATGGTCCCTTTTGCCCGCACAGCTACTAAGCAGAATCGGGCCTTCTCAGTGGTTGGCCCCTCCCTCTGGAACGGGCTTCCTTTGACGTTGCGCTTGCATCCCAGAATCCACTCTGAATCTTTCTATACTTGCCTCAAAACTGTCCTTTTCAGCCGTGCTGTGGTCGGGAGCGCTTCTGAGTAGTAACCTTGAAGGGGCGCTATAGGCCTATAAAACTTCGTAATGAATGAATGAATGAATGAATGAATGAATGAATGAATGAATGAATGAATGAATATTAGTATTAGTCTTATCACCATAATTATGAAAGTAAGCGACTTACCCATCGTGCAGGTGTGCTTGGATCAGACTGACAACCATCGAACTGATATGTCTGATCAGACGCTTCAAAGGCTGGCAATGGGTATTATTGGCTTTTGATCTTACCGATGACAAAGCTTGCGACTGATTGGACATGAACTGCAGTCGCCAGAAATAGAAGCCGAATAGAAAGAGGAAGAAGCAGAAGCAGAATAAAAAGATGCATGACCTTCACACCTACATGTACATGTCTCTGTTAAGCTACTTATTCAGACCTGAATAAGTAGTGAATCAAAAGCCAAGTCTTGCGAAGCTTTGGTTCCAATTCGTCCTTTTTCAGGTTCGGAGGCCAACAAAAAGGTAATGAGAAATCTTCACTTTTTATTTGACCTAATCCTGATCTGTTTAAATCCGCTAGGTAGCTATACTAATAATATTCTTTATTGAAACAATCCGGTTGGCAAACCACAACCGGTTACAGTGTACAATTATTATGCAATTGAAGCAATTCACAAGAACACAAATGACAGAAGACATAAATCTTAACTACTAACAGAACAGACAACCTGCAATACACGGCGCTAATAGCAGCCTACAAAGCATGTCCGCCTACGGTCTCGATCTCGGTACCTCTCGCTCTCTATGCCATTGTGTTATCCAATGCACTATCGGGCTTTTGAAAGGCAGGAAGATGCGTTATATTCAGCGTCTTGATGCATGCCACTCGTAGGAGAGAAAATCATAGCCTATATCTTCGATGACTTCAGAACTTCCCAAATAGCACTGGACCGGAAATTGGCGGTGACTGTCAACATCACTTTTGAAACTGGTGACAAACGGAATTACATTCTAAGTAAGAATTCTTCATAATTCTTCCTCCTCCTCTTCGGTAAAAGTTAAAGAAATTCTTAAAGATTACATTCTAAGTAAGAAATTCTCTTGCGATGTTGTAATTTTAACGCATTATAAAACTACCGGTACACAGGGTGAGAATTGCCTGGGAAGTTGGAGGTTTCAACCCCCTATAGTCTTTCTTAGGGTCCCACAGTAAAGTATGCATTTCACACCCAAGTTGCACATAGATAACCCATTTCGCCCTATCCATAAGTCTCTTCCTACTTTAAGTCCAGTTTATTTTTATTTATTTATTATTTATTTATTTATTGCGTCAGAAACAGAACAAATAACAGTACACATCATGACAAAAGTCTCCCAACTTCAGATAACTATTTCTATTTCTAAAGCGCCACTCGAACTATATGAAAAATATATGTAAATCAATAATAATTATAATCTTTGTCTAATGTTCAAACTGATAAGTAGGCCTACGCAGGATGATTGCAAATCATTATCATTGTATGAACGGATGATCGCAAGTTATTACAGGAGTCGAATTTAACTGTTTGACAGCCATGCAAGGCGCCCATTACGTCCTACATCTCATTATACCAACGCTGCCTAGCGAATGAAAGGCTGAGTCGACGTCAATGCAAATATCTGCAAATAATTCTTTTATATGGATATGACTTGCAATTATGTAGATATTCTTTCCTTCTCGACTGAAGATTTATGCGCGGTTGGTTCTCTCTCTGTCGGAGTAAAGGACTGATCTTGAGGTTGTTGACCTCATCAATGGGTTTGTTTTGGTGCTTGTTGTGTCATCGGTTGATGCCCTGTGCGTAGGACGCCGGTGTAACAGAAGTTGCTAATTGGTAATTAATCATTATAGAGAGTTCGGATCAAGAGAGAGAGACAGACAACCAGACAGACAGACAGACAGAGACAGAGAGACAGAGAGAGAAACAGAGACAGACAGACAGACAGAGACAGAAACAGACAGACAGACAGAGGCAGAGACAGACAGAGACAGATACACACACACAAAGGGCTTTGTCGTTCTTGCTGGTTATTCAGTTGATCGACGTCGATGATAGATGGCTTTCTGTCTCTCTGTTTTGTCTTTTACTCCCGCTGTCACTCTGTCTCTCTCGCTTTCTCTGTCTGTCTGTCTGTCTCCCTCCTTCCTACATCCCTACCTCCCTACCTCCCTCCCTCTCTATCTGCCTCTGTCTCTCTATATCTGTCTCCTCCTCTCTTTCTCTCTCTGTCTTTGTCCCTCTTTCTCTCAATCGCTTTTCATTCTGTCTCTCTGTCTCTCTCTGTCTCTCTCTGTCTCTCTCTGTCTCTCTGTCTCTCTGTCTCTCTGTCTCTCTCTCTTTTCTCTCTCTCTCTCTCTCTCTTTCTCTCTCTGTCTTTGTCCCTCTTTCTCTCAGTCGCTTTTCATTCTGTCTCTGTCTCTGTCTGTCTGTCTGTCTCTCTCTCTGTCTCTCTGTCTCTCTCTCTCTCTCTCTCTCTCTCTCTCTCTCTCTCTCTCTCTCTCTCTCTCTCTCTCACACACACACACACACACACACACACACAATAACATGTCCTATCACACCATTCCTTCATTATTAACTGCGCAACTGCTTGTAGTACTCTTGTAGTACCAGTCCCAAGCGTGGATAAAGGAGGAGGAGGGCGACAATAATTTATCTTCGTTATGACACGACGTCGTTCAACAGAGACTTGCCTACTTATATGGAAATAATTTATCAGGTCTGACATTTGTGCGTCGATAGGAATGCGATATGAGTTGAAGTGACATCAGAAACGATAAGACGTCAGGAGATAATAATGTTATCTCGTTCAGTATTAGTCCGAAAGCCTTCGAGTGGTCATCGGATATTGCCTCACACTGAAAATAATGACCCTCGAGAAGAAGAATTTATCTGCGCTGTAGGCCTACCCTTGAGAATCCGCAATTTGTTATCTTGTCACGTATACTCTGTGATTTAACAGATTCGTGCACCCACGTGTTTCTTACATGCACACGGAAGTTCAGTTGCTGGGTAGCATTATCAGACAACAGTCTACATACGGCGTCAGATTTTACACTTGGCATCGAGTGCTCGGAAAAATCAATCAATCAATCAGTTTATTGTTCCCTAGTGAATACTACATGAGATACATTGTAATTAAATCATAGCAACAAATGCACCTGGCAGACCTTTGCTTCGACATATGTGTATGTATGAGCACTTGTTATAGCGCCCATTAAGGATTTCTACTCAGTGGCGCTCCCGACTACAGCGCGGACACTGAATCGGAGTTTCACGCCGAAGCGCATGAGCAATTGCGAGTGAAGGACTTGCCCAGGGTCCTTACGCGGCGGCTTGAGGTGGATTCGAACTTGCAACCCTCCGGCTGCAAGGCACCGAACATACCCCTAAACCACCGCGCCCCACAAAACATAACTGCAAGCCACCGGAATCCACACTGAAGCAATCACTATTGTGCAATGTGCTGCAATCATTCAATAAGCAACAAAATAAGACGACAATTATTATTAGGTGATTCTTTGTGACACTGGGTGCCTCGGAAGGGAAAGAAAAAATCCCGATAGGTAGGGGCCCTAGGTGCAAGATAGTCCATAAAGACTTTTAACAAACTAAGAGGCAGACTGAAATACTGAAATACTGACAGAGAACTAAGCAGGCAGACAAACAGCGGGACAGTGGTTTAAAAAGTTACACCGTTAGAAACGATATCTGCCGTGGTTCTGCTGTGAAGCATATTACGTACGTGATCGTGAAATGTGAATACGCTGAAGAAAATAAACAAGGAAGAAACAACGACGACTTTGACAATGTTGACACAGCCAGACCTGACTATGACGAGAAAGATGTCAGTGACCTCTGACAATGACCCCAGTGGAGATTCCATTTCGAAACGACCCACCCGGGGTATATATAGACTGCCACGGGTGCGTGATGTTCTAGTCAGAGGCGAAAATCTATACATAACTTGGGGGGGGGGCAGATTCTACGAGGGCCTGATTGGGGGGGGGGGGGGGGACAGAACGGCTTAAGTCAAAACTTTGGTTCAAATCCCCGCCAGGGCAGAAATTTGTCTCGAGAGTTCTGCTACACTTGTGCCTCCTAGCCAACGTTTAGTAGTTCACATTGCGAAATAGCCTACCCATATAACTCCGTCAACCTATGTTCAAGTCTCCGAGGTAGGCATTTACCATAACCGTATAACCGATACATACTTCGTAATGTTGAAGTTCTGATCATTGTGGCTCCATGCTAACCCCTCAAATGGGACCCTAGGGGACTTCGGCTCTGGGGCCTCCCAGGTGACCCCAGTCGGTTTTCGGTGTCTCACAAAGCCCTGGAGTGTCAGATCTCGACGAGGGACTCGTAATTCTTTTATTAGTCATGTAGGCTATTCGTATCATTATATTAATATTTGCACAATTTGTTATCAGTACAAAAATGTAGAATAATAAATATCACACGGGTCAAAGTGTGACATCTTTCTTTGTTGAATTTTCTGTTATCTCCTTTGCTTTTAATTAATTTCGACTGAAGGATCTACTGAATGTTTATGATGTCTACTTCTTCAGACAAGCCGTAAAAAATATAGATCACTGTCAAGTACACTGAAGCAGTGCACTACTCACCAGCGATCAAAGTACGAAATGTTCAGTTGGCGGTCGCATTCAGGGGTGCAAAAAACCAAACTGGCATAATACCGTTCAAATTAATCAGATGCATATAAATGAAATTTACTAGAACAGTAGAACCGTAGAATGTCATAAAACGAAGTTAACAATTGAAGACCATACAACAATTGCCAAGAGAGCTGAAGAGACGCCATTTTTGGCATTTATAATTTCAAAATTTGTAAAAAACCAAAAAACCAAAATTTACGGTTTTGGTTTTTTTGGTTTTTAAACCAAAAACCAAAAACCAAAAACCAAGCCTTTAACAGCCCTGGTCGCATTGCCCTGCAACTTGGACAACTGGATTCGATATTGGTAGACCTCCGACTGATGTCTAAAGAAATCGTGATAGGACATGTAGCAGTTGTAATAGGACATCTAGCCAGGGGCGCCGTTAGGCGTACGCACTTACGCAAATGCGTACAGCGCTGAAAGGCTAAGAAGTGAAAAATTGCAAATGAAAAAAGTGAAATCTCTATTGTTGGTATTGGCGCCCAAATACCTAGCCACGCCGCTCAATATAATGTCAAGAATGATTTTACCCACCTTAATAGGTCTGTACTTGGCTGAGTAACTGTAATATGTAACTGTTCTTATGCATATTTTTGGCAATGATTTAAAAAAAATTAATCCCGGATGTTGAAGAATTAAAAAACTAAAAAATTAATATTCTTAATATTCGTTGGCCAGTTTTAATATTCGTCAATATTAGTCAATTTCTAAAAATCTTAATATTCGTAATATTCGCATACTCGTTCTATGCCTCACTCCCTTCCAGGTGCACTAAATCACTTACTCAACATCATCACTCAGATTTCAGCCTGGATGACCGCTAACCTGCTATATCTTGACCGGTCAAAAACAGAATTCCTCATTATTGGCCTCCGCGAGCAATTAAACAAACTAGCCTATCCTCCGACCTTTGTCCAACAGATCTCACTTCTCCCCGTACCTTAGGCTACTGTTCTCTAGTAGGCCTATGAGAATTGTAGAAAAAATACTGGGGGGGTCAGTCATTGATCCACTTGGAGTTGGGGTGTGCCATGAAGACTTAATAATGGGGTATTAAGAAAGACTAACGGTTTTGTGGGCGCTGAGAAATTTTCGAAGATTGCATTTAGTGAATTAGTTGTAGTAGGTTAAGAAAACTATACTAACTTACTAAGCATAGTAGTGCAAACAACGTCAGTAACGTCATTATTTACAACAGGTCGTTTCCGATAATTTTTCAAAAAGGCCTATGAAAATCTATCGACTTAGATTATTTTCTAAGTCGACTTAGAAAATAATTAGAAAATAATCTATCGACTTAGAAAATAATTAGAAAATAGTCTATCGACTTAGAAAATAATTAGAAAATATGACTTAGAAAATAATTAGAAAACATGACGACTTAGAAAATAATTAGAAAATATGACGACTTAGAAAATAATTAGAAAATATGACTTAGAAAATAATTAGAAAACATGACGACTTAGAAAATAATTAGAAAATATGACGACTTAGAAAATAATTAGAAAATATGACTTAGAAAATAATTAGAAAATATGACTTAGAAAATAATTGGAAAATATGACTTGGAAAATAATTAGAAAATATGGCTTAGAAAATAATTAGAAAATATGACTTAGAAAATAATTAGAAAATATGACTTAGAAAATAATTAGAAAATATGACTTAGAAAATAATTGGAAAATATGACTTAGAAAATAATTAGAAAATATGACTTAGAAAATAATTAGAAAATATGACTTAGAAAATAATTAGAAAATATGACGACTTAGAAAATAATTAGAAAATATGACTTAGAAAATAATTAGAAAATATGATTTAGAAAATAATTAGAAAATATGACTTAGAAAATAATTAGAAAATATGACTTAGAAAATAATTAGAAAATATGACTTAGAAAATAATTAGAAAATATGACTTGGAAAATAATTAGAAAATATGACTTAGAAAATAATTAGAAAATACGACTTAGAAAATAATTAGAAAATATGACTTAGAAAATAATTCGAAAATATGACTTAGAAAATAATTAGAGAATATGACTTAGAAAATAATTAGAAAATATGACTTAGAAAATAATTAGAAAATATGACTTAGAAAATAATTAGAAAATATGACTTAGAAAATAATTAGAAAATATGACTTAGAAAATAATTAGAAAATATGACTTAGAAAATAATTAGAAAATATGACTTAGAAAATAATTAGAAAACATGACTTAGAAAATAATTAGAAAATATGACTTAGAAAATAAATAGAAAATATGACGACTTAGAAAATAATTAGAAAATATGACTTAGAAAATAATTAGAAAATGTGACTTAGAAAATAATTAGAAAATATGACTTAGAAAATAATTAGAAAATATGACTTAGAAAATAAATAGAAAATATGACTTAGAAAATAATGAGAAAATATGACTTAGAAAATAATTAGAAAATATGACTTAGAAAATAATTAGAAAATATGACTTAGAAAATAATTAGAAAATACGACTTAGAAAATAATTAGAAAATATGACTTAGAAAATAATTCGGAAATATGACTTGGAAAATAATTAGAGAATATGACTTAGAAAATAATTAGAAAATATGACTTAGAAAATAATTAGAAAATATGACTTAGAAAATAATTAGAAAATATGACTTAGAAAATAATTAGAAAATATGACTTAGAAAATAATTAGAAAATATGACTTAGAAAATAATTAGAAAATATGACTTAGAAAATAATTAGAAAATATGACTTAGAAAATAATTAGAAAATATGACTTAGAAAATAATTAGAAAATATGACTTAGAAAATAATTAGAAAATATGACTTAGAAAATAATTAGAAAACATGACTTAGAAAATAATTAGAAAATATGACTTAGAAAATAAATAGAAAATATGACGACTTAGAAAATAATTAGAAAATATGACTTAGAAAATAATTAGAAAATATGACTTGGAAAATGGACCAGCGATGAGGCAGAGAAACTGTCCAAGAAGAACTTGCTGAAGGTCCCTGCGCGTCCTGGAGACGAACCCAGCAAAGAGATGGTCGGCTGCGTGTCGTTGAAATGCCAACACTCCAGAGAGCAGCACGCTGAACGCCAATCGTAATCGTAAATTTATATAGCGCCACTTCAAGAAATACTCCTCAGACAATGCTCCCTAAAAAGTTAAACCATCTCAGGGTAGCCGTATTCCCCGCGTTACAAGCCGACCTCACTACCAAGCTGAGCCAAGCAGAACGATAGAAGGAAAGGCCAAATCTGCGGCTGTTCCAATTCCTTCGTTCGCTCACTCATTCGTTCTTTTATTTTATTTTTTCGTTCTTTCCTTCATTCATTCATTCGTTCGTTCATTCCTAGCTTTTATACAGCGTCTTTCCAAGATAAATCTCTTAAATGAAAATGAATTAAATCTCTTAAATGAAAATGAATTAAATCTCTTAATGAAAATGAATTAAATCTCTTAATGAAAATGACTGAACTACTCAGCGGCTGACGTGTGACAATGGCGCGTACCCTCATTGTTATAGATCAACATTAAATTTTGCCAGTTGTTGCCTGATGAGCGAGCAGGAACCAGCAGCACAATGGAACAGCCGCAGATTTGGATTTTCCTTCCATTGTCCATTGTCACACGTTGTCACATTATCACTGCCTGCCTGATCCCTTTGGATCTTGACCTGAAACAGATGTGCCCCTCCCACCTATCGATTATGTTTCGAATGAGCGCCTGTGAATAAGCTGGTTCCCGCGACTCCGCTTTTTGGGCACTGAAGAAATCTCGAGACGTTCCTTTCATCTACCTAGAGTTGATGTCTTTGCAAAAAGAAGTTTTATTATGAGAATGTTATATAACTTCGCATAAATGTTTCTATTATTCAATTCTTCTATAAGCTTCTGTGCGTTTGCTGGTAGTCAAAGAAAGAATATTCTTACTTACTTATTACGAATACGATTACGAAAGGTAAGGCCAGTGACCCCAGTACCCGACTTTCATTATTCATTACTATCAGAGTGCATCAAGGTCCACTCAGCCTTCCATTCGCTAGATGGCGTTGGTTAAAAGAGCAGTAGGACAGATGAGCGCCTTGCATGGCTGCCAGACAGCAAAAACCGACTCCTGTAATAACTAGTAATCATCCGTTCATACGATCATTTGTAATCATACTGGAGTGTGTCAGTTTCAATTTATTGATAATAAAGACGCATATTATGTAATCTTGTTTCGAGCTACGAATACGCGTTATTTCTGCTATTTCAATTTTCGTTTAAGCAATCTCGCTGATGCCTGGAGCGTTGCAGGAAATCCGATCCCTGTAAGTTGGGCTAAAGGTGTGAATGCGTGGAAGCCAGGCCAGAAGCCTTTGTTTGAACGATACGTACTTAAAAGCGTTGGAAAGGAACCCAATTAAACGAGGCTTACGCGGTGCGAGAACTTCCGCCACAAGGGAAAAGCACTGAGGAGATTTTCTTAAGGGCAGGAATCGTCTAGAAAGACCTGTGAGCACCTGATGAAAACTGGTTAATTGAGGTGAGCGTCAGGTATGGCCAGGTAACAATGGGTGAAGTTCAGGTGAGATTAGGTGCAAGGTATTCGGTGGATGGATGGATGGATGGATGGATGGATGGATGGACGGACGGACGGACGGACGGACGGACGGACGGACGGACGGACGGACGGACGGACGGACGGACGGACGGACGGACGGACGGACGGACGGACAGACAGACAGACAGACAGACAGACAGACAGACAGATAGATAGATAGATAGATAGATAGATAGATACAGACAGATGAATGTTTGCATGAATGAATCATGGAATAAAATTCATACAATTACAAAGAAAATCAAACCCTCGACTATAACAATGGTTCGCCATGCATCTGCACTCGTTCGTTTGAAACATTTCTATAGCGCCACCTGAAGATATCTTTCGTTCCCAGGCGAGACTTCTACCTGTTGAGGAACCCAGTTGATGCCAAGCCATAATTGAAATGCTTCTTGATGAGGGAAGTCTGCAAACAACGTTCTATGTAATGCAGCCGACGACGTCTCCATTGGAAGATCGCGTTTCTACGTAAAACATTCACATGTACGTAGAAAGAGCAGGTAACACCTGTATGCATGTCTCTAGGAGCAAACACACACACATGCACACACACATGCACACACGCACGCACAGGCAAACACACACACACACACACAAGCACACTAACACACAAGCACACTCGCACGTGCTGCTCCCGCATATATCCTCCTACGTTTCTCCAGTTTAAGAACATGTGGAGGAATTACTTAAAACAAGGTTGAAAGATTTACGATATCTTATTTGGAATTGTTTCATTTTGTGAGCTTACATATTAATCTTTAGAAAATTGAATGTTATCAGCTAGTTAACTACTGACTAATCAGCCATCATCGATTCTAGTTAATGGGGTGTCCCTAATTAAGCGGCTAAGTTCTGCCCCTTTTGGGTCTCCCCTATTCCCTAGCCAGCGCACTGAAAATTAATGTACTATGTGTTATTGGAACTGTTACATGCATTGTTGATCTGGGAATAAAAGTGTTGTCAGTTTTTTTTGTCAGTCCACTCAGCCTGTCATTCACCAGATTTCGCTTCTGAATAGCTATGCTGTGAGAAGCGCTTTACAAATATTCGGATTATAAATGTTCCGATTAGATGGATTTGGTAAAATGAGTAGCAGGACGTGATGGGCGTCTTGCATGGCTGCCATGCAGTTAAATCCGACTCCTGTAATAACTGGTGATCATCCGATCATACTGTGAATTGTGATCATACTGCGTACTTGTCAATTTGAAATAATAAAGAAGAATATTATTATTATTACTATTATATGTATGTATGTATGTATGTATGTATGTATGTATGTATATGTATGTATGTATGTATGTACGTATGAGCACTTGTTATAGCGCCCCTTCAAAATTTCTACTCAGAGGCGCTCCCGACTATACAGCGCGGACACTGAATCGGAGTTTCACGCCGAAGCGCATGAGCAATTGCGAGTGAAGGACTTGCCCAGGTCCCTACGCGGCGGCTTGAGGTGGATTCGAACCCGCAACCCTCCGGCTGCAAGGCACCGAATATACCCCCTTGAGGTGGATTCGAACCCGCAACCCTCCGGCTGCAAGGCACCGAATATACCCCCTTGAGGTGGATTCGAACCCGCAACCCTCCGGCTGCAAGGCACCGAATATACCCCTTGAGGTGGATTCGAACCCGCAACCCTCCGGCTGCAAGGCACCGAATATACCCCCTTGAGGTGGATTCGAACCCGCAACCCTCCGGCTGCAAGGCACCGAATATACCCCTTGAGGTGGATTCGAACCCGCAACCCTCCGGCTGCAAGGCACCGAATATACCCCTTGAGGTGGATTCGAACCCGCAACCCTCCGGCTGCAAGGCACCGAATATACCCCCTTGAGGTGGATTCGAACCTGCAACCCTCCGGCTGCAAGGCACCGAATATACCCCTTGAGGTGGATTCGAACCCGCAACCCTCCGGCTGCAAGGCACCGAATATACCCCCTTGAGGTGGATTCGAACCCGCAACCCTCCGGCTGCAAGGCACCGAACATACCCATATACCATCGCGCCCACGACGTATATAATCATATATCATGCGCGCATTTTCCTAATACGCATCTATAATATTATGTTGGCTGTAATACTATACACACACACAAAAAACATCTGTGTGCATTTGAATATCAGTCTTCATGAAAAGTTATTTATAGTCGCGTGAATTAGGCTACATGTAGGTAAATCTTACATATCGTTGTGTTTACTTAATTGTAGTCAAATATGATTATCAAGTTCGTGTAGAGTAAATAAGTAAACATTGCTGTGCAAATGTAAACATTTCCGACCCGATTGTGTTTCACGGTTCATCGCTAGGGGTCTAATTATTCCTATCCATGCAATCCGCAAATTTATTCAGTTGACAGAGATACCGGTACCTGGAGATATCCTACCTGGAAAATATTCCGAAATGTATTTAATTAACTTAATTAGATGTTTATGTTTTATCATTATAATAATGTAATGTGTGTGTATATACTATATACATATATATATAATTATATATCTATATATAATATATAGGCTATATATTGAATAAATAATAATAATATCTTTTCTTTAATTTAGCGCCTGACAAACGCACTGCGCTGTACATTTACATGTTATGCAATGGGGGACTCTGTGAGCAGTTCCTTTAAGCGGCGATAGGCGTCGCCAGTATGTGATGTGGTCAAACTTTAGACAACTTTAGCGTAAATAAACCATAGACATCATATATTAAATGTAAGATGTCTATGAAATAAACCTACCGCACAACAGAGCACACATTTTACCTAGAGTAGCCAAACTTTATCCCATCCTGGCGCCACCTATAGCAGCCATTTTTACAGAGTCCCCCATTGAAACAATCTTAACTAGTTAACTACTAACAGAACAGACAGCTTGTAATACAAAAAAATGAGACATTGTGCAACTGCGTAAATCTTCCACTGGTTAAGTTTCCTTCCCACTGAAGATGCAGATCCCATCAATTTCGTTCCCGTTCATTACTCTTTCCCATCATACATTTTCCCTATAGTTCAGACTACCATACATTGAAGATACATGTCCACATGCATTGAACCGCTGGTTCATGACTATATGACATTGAAGATACATTTCCCCAAAGATTTTGCCCACTGGTTCAGAGTTTTCAGACTACCTTACAGTGAAGATACATGTCTGGACACAAACATTTAACCCACTGGTTCATAACTATATTACATTAGAGATACATTTCCCCAAACATTTTACCCATTGGGAAAGTCAATCTGTCATTGTATATACACATATCCTCAAGCAGTTTCACATTTTGTTCAGACTATTTCACATTGTATACATACATTTCCTTAACGCAGTTGTCTTCTATCTGGTCAGATCGTCTTCCATTAGCGGTAAATTTTTCTTCTTCGTTTCGTTTTTTATTCATTCCGTTGTTTTTCTTCATTTCGTTTTTTCTTCATTTCTTTTTTTCTTCATTTCGTTGCTACCAATTTATCTTGCTGTCCCGTTGCCACCAATCACAAATTGCTCCATAATGGGAAGCTAGTGAAAAGGTCAAACCGGATACAGATGTTTGGCAGTTCTAGTGGTTCATCAAGCCTGCATCTTGTAAAGGATCGCATTTGGTTTCTTAATCAGTGTAGATCTCTCTAGCGATGGATCGCAGTCACGCAAACTTTAACGCGCCATCAAAGACAATGTCTGGTTTGCTTTGAGACTAATGAAATAAGATTTTTTTTCTGTGTAATGCCGACCAACTGTTTTCGGACCAAAGTGTATTTATAGCAATGCTAAATTTATCCGAATTTATTCTAAAAATCTCATCGTAAATTACCAAAACTCAAGTATGCTGATTTTTAGAAACTGTTAATTACTTACTGTGGTGTATCGGATTTAGACTATTTCTTGTTTCCACCACGGATTACGACCTTCATAGCGTATAGGATTTTAGCAGCGCCACCTACCAAAACGAAATGAGTCGAGTTAGCGTAAAAAATTGACTTCATGGCTTCATGACATTTCGTTTATTGTATCGAATAGCATCAGCGAAAATATGACTCAATATTCAATGGAACTTTTATAAACTAGGAAAATAATAGCCTGTAATAAGTAGGCTAATGAAAGAAACTATTTTATTTCGAATCAAACGTACGAAATTTTTCTAAAATAATTGGAGTTTCCTTAGGGTTTCCTTTTCCGGAGACCGTACAATTATACACGGTTTCAATACGACTGCGGATGTAGGCCTACATGTAGGGCCAACGCCTGGTCGTAATTTTATTTTCTGAGCTTTTGATGAACGTTATTACGTTGATTGCAAATGCAGGTATACAGAGAGGCCTTGCTTCGTAAAGCGTGATTCCATGTCGCTCGGATACACGTGCTGCGCTCTCTAGTTAGAAGTCAGCAGCCGAAAATTATGAGAAAGTGTGCATCGATATATATCTCAGGCACTGTACTAATTTGAATGTTATGCGCTTCCGGTATTTTCATGCAAAATTGCATATATATGTACAGTATATATATATATATATACAATATATATAGGCTATATAATACGAGAAGTGCATAGCATCAATACACACACACAGAATGAGTAGGTATGTGTATGATGTAGTTTATATGAATATATTCTGTTTTCCTTGTAAAATATGGACTTTCCGTGCAGCCATGTAAGTGTGTACTAATTAAATGCACGCACACGCACGCGCACACGCAAGCGCACACGCACGCGCACACGCACGCACGTATATTATACAGTCTGTTGTTCGCTACAATTTGCGCAAACAATTCATACATGTGATGTAATGTTATGTAAATCTTCAAGATCCTTCAGAGTCACACAAAATTACGTCAGCGAGACCAGTTTACAGCGGCGCTATATAAACTCAAGTTGAAAAGAACCAGTTTTGCTTTGGTCCGTTTCGGTGCCAGGTCAGAATCGGGGAGGGGTCAAGCCATCGTTCAAGTCAGGATAGATCAAGTCATAGATATATAATTTAATTATGTTTTGTAAATTCTGTTCAACAAATGTATTTTATATGGACGGCGGCGGTGAAGGATCTCACCTGCATGGGATCAATTCATTGAAAAATTATCAAGGTCGTTTTACATTTGCATTTATATGGATTATTTCTAGGGTCTTGTGTGCCCGCAGCTCTCGAAAGCTTTTATAAATGTTTATGTAGGATATGTAACGACATTTTGTCAGGAAACGTTCAAGTCTCCCTCTCCCTTTGCCTCTCCTCCCCTGTCTCTCCCTCCCTCCTTCTCTCCGTCCATCCGTGCCTCCCTCTCTTCCTCCCTCCTTCCGCCCGCCCCGTCCCTCTCTCTTACTATAATTATATATATATATATATATATACTCTCACTTGCTCTCTCATACTCCACACTTTCTCACTCTGCATGCCTATGTATCTATTTGCCTATCTGTCCGTCGGTCTTTCTATCAGTTCTATCTGTCTCGCTATACCTCATACTCTCTCGCTCGCTCTCTGATCATCATCATCATCATCATCATCAACACCATCATCATTATTCAGTTGATGGAGCTGATGAATTGTGAGTGACGCTAAAGGCTCCTACACAGTATAACCGTCTCTGTGGAGGCTCTATCGAGGTCGTTCTCTCTGCTTTACAAGGCCAGCGCACCGACCAATTGGCCACCGCGTCTCTCTCTCTCTCTCTCTCTCTCTCTCTCTCTCTCTCTCTCTCTCTCTCTCTCTCTCTCTCTCTCTGAGTTTTAGCGTAGGTAGGTGAATGCAGTGTTTTCCGAGAACAGATAAAAGCATCGATGCCAGTCTTGTGTCGTCAGTGCGATAGGAATCTGTTCCTACACAGGTAAGACTGCGTTTAATCATTTCTATAATGTCTAGATTGTTCTTATTAGTATGCAGTCCTTGGCGTGCATGCCACCTAGGCTATACCCAAATCCCAATAAGGGCCTACGTTCAGGATCGTAAAATTATTTAAAACATGGGCTGTTTTAGTCGTGTTTTCATCGCTCATCCAACTTCTACTTCTACTATAACATATTTCCATCCCTCATCCAACGTCTACTTCTACTATAAATATTTTGATCGCTCAGCCAGCTTCTAGGTTTGCTGCAATAATTTAGCATCAATACCGTGGTTTCATCGCGCATCCAACTGATACTTCTGCTATAAATATGCTCATCCAACTTCTAATGTAACTGCAATAATTTAGCGTTAATACCCTATTTTCATAGCTCATCAAGCCTCTAGTTTAACTATAATATATAGGCCTACTTATGAACTGCTGTAGGCTACTCTCTACCTCCTCATGTTCGCAACTCTCTTAGCGAGTCTGTCTTTCGCTCTAAACTGAACACTTAGGCTACATCTTTCAGTCTATTTATTGCTCTTAATAGTTGCCCAGCTTCAATGTGCACTTCCGAACTTTGTAAGGAGGGCATTATCAAAATAATTACAGTCGTATTGTATTGTACTGTATTGCGATTTTGGTAGGCCCATATGCCTGCAGGTCTGCCCATTGGGCAACGCATTTTCTCCAATCGTCTCTGTCCATTCCCAGTCGTTCAGCCTCGTCCCACGACATCCCGAACACCTCAAAGTCACCTCTAAATGTCACCGGTCAATTCTTCCCTGGTTTTTCTCTGCTCCTGCTTCAGCAATTCAGATCATCGTTTTGGCTGGATTTTCTATCTTCATCCAAAGTAACTACATGTTCCATTCGTTTTAATCCCATCCTTCTGAGACCCACATTCGCCGCGACCATCGAGAGTTCACTTTGTGCATTCTGATAACGACGCTACAGAAGTCATTAGCTTCGATTAGACATCACTGCAGGAAAGACCTTTGTATTTTAATTAAGTTTAGGAAACGTTTAACAATTTCGTCTTAAATATATAGGCTACGCCTACGAATCTGGTTCTAGTAACAATCGTCAATCTTCTGTTTAACATTTTCTGTGAACATTAAGACTAATCATATTTATTAAATGTGCAACTCCGTTACATATTAGTCGCTGTGTCCTTTGGGCGATCGTCGACCTTGTGTTCCATTCGGAACTTTTCCACCATAAACTTATATTCACAACTCTAAACTCTTCTACCGAAAAGTCTTTCCTCTTTCGCCCTAAGACGAAACCTTACCCCGTTCACGGTACTCAGTGTTTCCTGCTGCCAGGATTCAGCGTCCACTTCTGAAGTTTGTAAGGCTTGCATTATCAAATTATGTAATGTAATTAGCAACTTCTATTGCGCCGGTGTCTAATGCACAAGGCAAATTATAGTTGTATTGTATGGTATTAAAATAGTTTTTGTAAATTAATATTTTATCGACGAGCTGCATTGGTTTCCCAATCGCTTTTTGCACACTCTCGTCGCTAAAGTGGTAAATAACTGTAACTATTTAGATACTTCGTATTAGATATAATTCTGCTGCCAATCGTCAACCTTCTGTTTAACATAATTTTATCTTGTGTGTATTCTTATGTATATTCATCAGGTTGAGGCAATGTTCGTCGCCATAGCAACGGTTGCCATTCTCTTGGCAATCTTCAATCTCGTCGTCAACGTTTCCGTCCTAACGGTGACAGTCACCAGCAAACGTCTTCGCGGTGACGTCGTGACCCGCATCATCTCCTCCCTGACCGTCTCCGATCTTGGCTTCGGCACCTTCATACCATTCGTCTGTGCCATGCTCACATTCACCCAGACGAAACCAATCCCAGTCGGACTGGAGCTGCTTCTCGGCACCTGCTACCAGGTCTTTGGCGTCTGCTCCCTGCTCCATCTGAGTTTCGTTGCAATCGTCAAATGCAGCGTCATCGCCAAGCCTCTTGTCTGTATCGCCATATTCACGGACCGTGTTATCGTTGCCACGCTACTGGGCATCTGGCTCGCCAGTGTCATTCTCGGGTCGATGCCGGCCTTCGTCGGCGCCCAGTTTCGCTTCGAGCCCGAGGTGTGTCTGCCGAGTACGGTGACCTATGGAGTGCTCCAGTCGTCCATCATGGCCACCTGCTTTGTCTTGTCGGCCACGATTGTTATCGTCCTCTACGCCAAGGTCTTTCTCGTCGTCAGGCGTCAGCTGTGTGCGATCCTTGGAGTGGCTCCAACTGGATGGATCGCTGGGAAACCTGTAAGCGCAGGGAGAAGTGATCCAGAAAGAGGAACAGTGTCCACGAGCGAAATGGCTCCTGTAGATGTTCTTGCGGCAAGAACGGTATCTGTGGAGACAACGTTTTCTGCAGAAACAATGGTTGTTGTAGAGCGAAAGGTTCTTGTAGAGGGAGCAGTTCTCGTAGGGGAAGCGGGTTTTGCAGCAAGAACGGTTCCTGCAAGAGTTCTTTCTGAAAGCGGTACCGTCGAGGAGGGAATAAGTCCTGCGGGAGAGCTTTCAATGAAGGTTGGTCGGGATGGTTTGCATGATGATGTAGCGACAACGGTCACCGAGAGAAAGATCCCAGAGAAAAGAAAGATGGTCGTAATAATCGAAGAGGAAAATGTACCAAGAGGAAATACTTCGGGAGGGATTGTAGTGAGGACACACGCAGGGGCTGGAAAACCGTTAGAAGTCGTTCAAAGAGATAACCGCAACAACGAGACAGTGGAATTCGTCAAGGGAGAGCAGTCTGAAGGAACACTTGCTCAGAAGATTCCAGGAGACCAGGCCTCGCGTGAGGCTGCCCCTGTAAAAGCCATAACAATACAGGCGACCCATGAACAACGGACATCAAGCGAACGAACAGTCAAAGGTGTGTCGTTTGCGGCCGGTAAAACAACGTACCTGACCGCCCAGGCATCGGCGTTTGGAAAGAGCATCCGATCAGCGAAGAATCTCTTCATAATAAGCGGCTTCTATCTGATCACCTACGTCCCCGCTCTCCTAACAATCATGAAGTTCATGTACGTACCTCCAGATATTCGCTATCCACTCAAGATCGGCGGCAAGTGGACCCACATCAGCGCATCCACTTTCAACGGACTGCTCTACATCCTTCTCCATCGGTCCGTCAGAGCCGAACTGGTCCGACTGGTCTGTCGTCGTCCGTACTCCATGAACAGCGAACTCGGGTCCGTCTCCAGAACTACGAAGGTGTAGTAGCTCCACTTGGTAGCTATGGACAAGCCCTATGACACGACGCAACGCTCGTGAATAAGCTGGTGCCCTGCGATTAGCTCTGAGGTAGCGCTTTATAAAGTTTGAGTTTACGATTATGATTACAAGCTGTAGAATTGAACAGTCATTGCGGATTCAATGTTGATTACAAGGGGAGCATTTCGGATTGTCACCTAGAGTCCTAGAGATCTAGACGACCCGACCCACGACGGCAGAGATGCTGGTCGTACTTGTACTCGACTCAACTCAAGTAGTTTTAAGTAGGCCTACTTGTACTCGTACTGCCACGGTAGGCCTACTGGAGACCAAAGTATTTGTACTTGAGATTTTACATGTGTGGGGCCGTCCATAAATGACGTCACGCACCTAGGGGAGGGGGTCGGAAATTTGTGACGATGTGTGACATGGGGTGGGGGTCTGAGAAGTGTGACGTCACACCAGGTCTATGTCATTAAATTTAACAATTAACAACAATTTAATTTTATTAATAACAGCACTAATTTTGAGGATTAAATTTTAATTATTTTTTAATTATTTTAATGTATACGGGCATCATTATTAATAATTTTCTAATTATTTCAATATTTGGTCACCGTTAGATTTTAAAATATTCATGCTTTCCCTATTTGTTCCATGAAGGAGCATTTTGCTTCGCCATGGAAATTTGGTTTTAGGGGGGTGGGTCAGAGCTTTGTGACGTAATTTTCAGAGGGGGGTGTTACTTTTTGTGACGAAGTGTGACGAGGGGAGGGGGGGCTAAAATCGGCCAAAATAGCGTGACGTCATTTATGGACGGCCTCTGTGGCAAAAGTTCTTCAAAACTTAAATGTAGGCTAATTATTATCATGTGCACAAATGACAGACTTTTACAGGCACTCGGATAGCTCTCTGCGACTTATCGATGCTGCATTTCGACTTTGTCATAGGCTAATCGTCTTTTCGCGTGTTGCCGAGCCAACGCCGGAGACAATTCGAAATAAAGTATGAAATGAACTAAATACAAGTAAATGCAAATAGGTGCGTTGCGTTTATCGTGTGCACACACCAGTGCGTTCAGCTCCGTCTAGTTTAGCTATTTTCTTCGGTTTTTGTAGCTTAACTGAATTGTTGAGTTTATATCCTTACGACCACAGTTCTTCGGACTAGTCGTTGCTACTTTTCAACGGATTACTCTCTTTTGTTAAAGAGTAAACTTGGTTTGATTTTCGTCTAATCTTCGTCAGGCTCAGTACACGTTATTGGATGTACGTTATTGGATGTACGCTGTTATACTTCGTCACATGCCAATCGTCGGCCAGACAATCGTCGGCCTACGTCTACGTCTTCATCTGCTATTGAGCGTTTCTTCGCTGCTAGTCTAATCTGAAATAATGGCTCGAACGACCTACTCATCTGTGGAACTTCGTTCAACCTGGTCGAATTGTTTTCGACCTTCTCGCAGCCTACGAAAGATACTGTTTAGGGCCCAGATTTGGTGCCCTGCCAGCTGCCGCCAGGATCGCTCTCTTCCTGTGAGCTCTTCGGGTGAGACAGCGCCTATAGCTCCGTCTATCTCTACCTCATCTTCCACTCCTCCGTTGGCGCCTCAGTATCCTTCTCAGAACTCTACCAACTCGTCTGATCATCCGCTCATCCACTCTCCAGGTTTGCGATTTGCTTCGTGGAATGCCCGCTCCTTATCAGACAAGCACGCCTTCGTCTCTCAGTCGCTTCTTGATGGCCAACTCGATGTCCTCGCCGTTACTGAGAGTTGACATCAATGTTCTGAAGACACATCGATCCTGCGAGCGACGCCTCCAGGCTACTCATCCCGGGACTGTCCGCGACCACCTCACCCTGATGGCCACCCAGCCCGTGGAGGTGGTATCGTCATCTTCTTCCGCTCATCTCTTCGGCTCACTCAAGTCTCCATCGATACGTCGTTAACCACGTTCGAAGCTCTCTGTCTGAGCATAGCCACTCCTCGCGGCTCAGTAACACTTCTTACCGTTTACAGACCTGGCTCAACTCCTCCTACTGGACAATTCTTTGAGGAATTTTCATCCGTTCTAGAAAGCCTCATTACTCGCAATAGCCAGCTCGTCATCCTCGGAGACTTTAATCTTCACCTTGAAGATCCTACTTCTCCTACCTCCTCTCGTTTCCTCGACCTCCTTACCCAGTTTGGCCTACGTCAGCATGTTGGCGAGGCCACACACCGCTCGGGTGGCTTCCTCGACCTCGTCATTACTTCTGACGATGATCGGATCGATGATCTACAGATACTTCCTCCAACGCTCTCTGATCACTCGTTCGTTCAATTCATCCTTCCATCCATCCATCTTCAACCTATCCACTCCGTTCGGATGCTACGGGGGTGGAAATCCTTCGATTGTCAGGCTTTCAGCGCTGCCCTCCGCAACTCCCACCTCTTCTCGCCTCATGAGACTCTTGATGCTCTCACCGTCGACCAATTGTTCGACCTCTACACCTCCACCACAACGCTCTTGCTGGATACGATGCTTCCTCGTCGCAGCGTCAGGACCCGTCTTCGACCGTTGGCGGTTTGGTTCGACGGAGAATGCCACCAGTCACGTCGCCGCGCCCGTTGCGCTGAGAGACGATTTCGCCGTTCCAAAGATCCAAGCGACCGTCTAGTCTGGATAAAAAAACTGCGTGCCCTCCATCGTCTCTACCACCAGAAGGAGGCCGCATACTGGGAACAACTCGTCGCTCGAAATGCCAAGAATCCAAAGCGCCTTTGGTCCTCCATCTCTGGACTTCTCGGTCGACCATCTCGACCTTCGGAGATTCCTGCCTTTTCTGCCAATGACTTTCTGGACATGCTCACCGCGAAGACTGACCGTCTTCGCGCATCTACGACAGACGCTCCTCCTCCAACATTCTCCTCAACGACGTCTGTCTTCGAAGGCTTCCGACCTATTGTGGAGTCGGATCTACGCTCGGTTTTTTCTTCTGTGAATTTAAAATCGTGTGAATTAGACTCTTTACCTCCTTTTATTATAACTGACATTCTAGATGATATTGCTCCTTTCTTTCTGTACCTGTTTAATAGATCACTTTCTGAGGGTTGCATCCCTGCCTCGCAAAAACGAGCCGTAGTCTTTCCTGCACTCAAGAAGGCCAATCTTGACCCTAACCTCTGTCAAAACTATCGACCAATTTCAAATCTATCTTTTCTGTCTAAGACTTTAGAACGACTAGTATCGTTGCAACTTCTCCCCTATCTTGAGCACTCGGGACTCCTTCCCTCCCACCAGTCTGGTTATAGGGCTTACCACTCAACAGAAACAGCCCTACTCTCCTTGCTTTCTGATATATATTCAGCTGTTGACAAGTCTCAAGTTACTCTTTTGGCTCTCTTTGACGTCTCCGCAGCCTTTGACATGGTCGACCATGAAATTCTACTACAACGGCTTGAGACCTCCTGTGGACTCAAGGGTCCTCCTCTCCTTTGGCTTCGGTCCTACTTGTCTGATCGCACCCAAATGATCATCTCTGGTGACTCCAGGACTCAGTGGGTCCCTGTTATTTTGGGTGTTCCTCAGGGTTCTGTCCTAGGCCCGCTCTTATTCATTTTATACACAGCTAATATTCCCTCTCTTTTCCCTAACCACTCTGCGACTGGCCACCTTTTTGCTGATGATGTCCAAGCTTGTGTCCATGGACCCCCTTCTGCTCAACTCCTTCTCGCTAGTCAAATTGAGGCTCTCTCCCAAGATCTTCATCTCTGGATGTCTTCTAATCGTCTTTCCTTAAACTCTTCTAAAACCCAGCTAATTTGGTTTGGAACTCCTCAGCAGCTCAAAAAACTTGACTATGCATTACTCTCTGAAAGGTTTCCTCGTTTTACCTTTTCGTCTAGTGTCCGAGACCTGGGTGTCACTCTAGACAGTTCTCTAACTTTTACTGAACACATTGCCATGCTTACTCGCTCTTCCTACTTCCAACTAAGGCGTCTCAGGGCTATTCGCAAATCTGTTTCTTCCTCGACCTTTACCTCAATTGTCCACGCTTTCGTCTGCTCTCGAATAGACTACTGTAATTCTCTCCTTGTTGGTCTCCCTAAGGTTCGACTATCTCCTCTACAGTCAGTACTTAATGCTGCTGCTAGACTGATTGCTCGTCTTCCTCGATTCTCTCACATCTCTACATTCATGGTTGAAGAACTTCACTGGCTCCCTCTATCTGTCCGAATACAATTCAAGGTTCTTATTTTAGTCCTTAAGTCTCATCTGGGTCTTGCTCCGAAGTACCTTTGCGACCTCATGCTTCGCCCACTCTCTGCCACTTCGCTGCGTCCTCTCCGATCCTCTGATCGGCTTGACCTTTTTGTTCCTCGTGTCAGGACTGCAATGGCTCAATCCAGATCCTTCGCCTGCATAGGTCCTTCTCTGTGGAATGGACTTCCTCCACCGGTTCGCTCTGCCATCCTTTCTGGTAGTCTCTCCTCATCTTTTCGAAACTAAAATCCTGCCTTTTCTCTCGGGTTGCTCGCACTGGGAGCGCTTCTGAAAGGCTTTTGCTGTGAGAAGCGCTTTATAAATAGCCAAATACAATACAATACAATACAATACAATACGAAGTTTCTCAACGCCACATAAAAGCAGCGGAAGATAGAACAGTTTATTAACCATTGCTGTATAGCAACAAGACCGCAAGATCGTTGGGGATGTTACGGTGAGTGAGACCCAGCAGACAGAGCATGGCGTACGTGACGGTGAGAGCCCACACTTATGCTCAGGCCCGCCGAGAGGGGGGGGGCAGAGGGGCAAAAACCCAGGGGCCCGGCGACTTTTAGGGGCCCGGGCTGTGCCCAGCAATCAACTTATGAAAAATATTATAATCAGTTAGGCCTATACAAAGTTATGATTTATGCCTTTTAAAATATAATATTACGGACACTTAACTACAATAGTTGCATATATAAATATAATTTTGAAGGGTGGTACCCGCACTTTTATTATTTCAGTTTGTTTAAAAAAATTTCTCATAAAGTCGAAGGATAGTTAGGGGCCCGTGACTGCTCTGCCTAGGGGCCCGGAATTTCTATCGGCAGCCCTGCTTATGCTGCCAACGAATTGGTTATTACATGTATGAAGGTTCAGGATCGGATGCCGAAGGGCAGGTTAGAAAATTTCGGTTGTCACACACGCGTTTCAAATGATAAAAATAATAAAATATAGGCCTACTTAAACTGCGACTTCTTCGGACATAATATTTGTAGTCTACAAGTTGTAGAATGAAAGAGGACAGAATGATCAAGGTCCCAATGTTTGGAATAATGGAAGGTACGAATAAAAGATGCAGACCGCATAGAGAATGGACATAATTATGACATTGAAGAGTGGTGTGCATGGAACAGATCTGCAGAAACTGTGTCACGCAGTCCAGAACAGAGTCGAATGGAGAGACATTGTGAAGAAGGCATTGGACACCTACGGGTACTGAGCCCATGCATGTTATTGATGATGATGAAACTGTGAATCGTCTGTACAGCAACTCCTTGTTTCTGCACACTGTGTACCACCTAGCGTTCTCGCTTTTCCAAGTGAATCCTCAAACCTGTAGGCCTATAGATGTAGTTCGATCTGACAAAGTCTGCAAACCTATATGTGACAACTATCGATTAACACGTGATAAATAAACGAGAAATAGAACTTCTGGTATTGTGATTCGTTTAATTATGCATGCCATTTAAAAAAATACAATTCTCAATTCAGATCTTTAGTACAACTGAAGCCATAAAGTTGCTGAACGAGTTTATGCGAGTTTCGAACACAAACTAAGTCGACCACTTCTCGATTTGTGGACATCAAAGAACAGAAATCTAATATTACCAACGACAAAACTGAAAATGCTCTGAGAATATCACAATTGTGGAATGCTCCAGTTCAAAAGAATGGAATCATAAACAAATGCACATCAACATAATTGCAAAAACGTTCATTGACAAAGAATAAGCACAGCGTTTTCATTTTCATGAAAAAAATTTATCTAATAACCGCATATGGGAGAAAAGTTCAGATTCTATATCAAGGCAAATATTTGGTTGATTTCCATTTTAAGCCAGAAGAAATACAAGCCACATTTGCAGTTTAACGCAAAGATTTGGCCAAGAATTGCTTTCTACAGCAAGATTGCATCAAGATTTGCATAATAACGTGAACATTAGTGTGATTTGCATTTAACAGCAAGATTAGGCCATACTTTCAGTTTAGCACAAAGATTCGATCAGTAATTGCATTTTATGGCAAAGATTAGGTCAAGATTTACAAATTAGGGCAAACATTATGTCGAATTTGGATTTTAAATCATATTAGGTTGGGTTGTATTTTAAGGCAAAGATTAGCATTTTAAGGCAATTAAGACAAGATTAAGAAGAGCCCTAACGGTACAATTTTTTGGAATATCTGGAATAAAAAGCCACTGATGAAAATTCAAGCAGCAAAGTTAGATCCATCAAAGCACAAAAGTTACACCTGCCGACAAACTAACTACGGCCTATGAAAAAATCCAAATGGAGATTTTTCCAAAAGCGCCCTCATGGCTAAAGATGCCAAAACAGCGCATAGGACTTCATGATATTCAAGCTGCAATGGCCGAATTGAACGCCTTGCAGGGCTGGCCCTCTTTGATCACGGTGATTGGGGCAAGTGGGTGAGAGGTCTTCATCAGATGTGCCTGAAAAGAAATTGACTCCATTAAGAACATATAATGTTAAAAAAACATTTATTTAGCACCTATATTCAGTTCCTAAAAGCACTGCTGTAGGCTACACCGATGCGTAACCGCTCAAAACAGGTGCTACTTAGAAGCAGAGCAGTTCTCTAAGGTAGTCTGAAAATTGTATATCTTAAATTAATCCTTTAACGACGATCTACATTGGTTTCCCCATCACTTTCAGTACATGCTCATCATTACAGGGTTAACCATTAACCATTCGTTTATTGTTCCAGTACAACCAGCAGATGACAATTAACAGTAATGTTGGGATACAATAGTTAGACCACAAAGGGACCAAAGTCCTGCTTATTAGGGTTGCCCATATATCATACAATAAATGTAGAATGACAAATGATATTTCTGTACAAGTCCAACTGGACTGTGAAGCACAAACAGAGCCAGAACAGAACGACAATATAAAAGAAAGGCAAAAATCTCAGCTAGTAAAGCAGCATATTATAATTATAGTAATTATTTATTTTTGTATCATTAAACAAATTGCTCAAATCTACTTCAGCCTCTATCAATTGAGTTGCAACTTCTATAGCGCCACCATATCTAATTATTAATAAGTAATAATAATAACAGAGATCTGTGCATACATGCGCATATCCGAGTCCGCTCTGCTTTTCCGATTGCGAGGCACCTTTTCCGACCCAGACGAAGCACTGGTCACCCGTATCAAGTATGAACACATCCTGCAACACAAATCACATCGATAATAATTCAGGGAAACAGTCCATGAAAATCGGTGGCAATGAAAAGTAAGACGACAGTAGTTACGTATCAGGACGATAATGATGGCAGTACTTATTACCACAACAACGATGACGGTAATCATTACCGCTATGATTACCGTCACGGTAATAAAAACTTATTGTTATGGTCGTGTTTGAGCCTCAGCCAAACGATACTTTGCCACTGAAATGACACATTGGAGAAGTTTCTACACAAGGTAAAAAGGTAATCACACAAGTTACCTTTACCCGTATTTAGCTCTTATCTGACAATGCAAGAAGTACTCACGTTGCTGTTAAAGTCTTTGGAATTGCAATGTCCTTTCTTCACCTCCGTCGTCTTCAAGTGTCCAGCGTCGTCTGAAACCCTACAACAGTGGACGCAATGGGGTGTCATCCAGTGTTAATTGCAAGCACAGATTTATATAATAATAATAATAATAATATTCCTTTATTCTGACACAAGTTGACATGGCCACAGCTTGTTTACAAACATTTAATATAGCACCTTTTATTTAAGAGAGACACATCAGAGGAGCTCCCCAAGCAACGACGGAAAACCAGCACTTACGGAATAGAGGTAAAGAAAGACTGAAGAGGCTCATGTTGTAGGATGCTAGGTAACCTATTCCAGAAAGTTGGACCGACCACAGCTAACTTACTGTGAAATCTTAGACATAGCGCATTGGATAACACACTGGCATAGAGAGCAAGAGGTACCGAGTTCGAGTCCCGTAGGGCGAACATGCTTTGTAGGCTGCTAATAGCGCCGTGTATTGCAGGCTGTCTGTTCTGTTAGTAGTTAAGATTTCAATTGCATAACATGTAAATGTACAACGCAGTGCGTTTGTCAGGCGCCTCAATAAAGAAAAGATTACTATTATTATTATTATTCCTCAGCGCCACAGAGTCCAACCTGCTTAGATGCCTGTCTAAATTGTACTTGGCAGATTTCTTCAGCAAACCGAAGTGTATTGGGTAGGACAGGAGCAAGAGGAATGACTGTCTTACTTCAGAAGCAGGTTCTCCTCTTTGACGAGTGGTTTCACCAGATCTGGTTCATTGGTTCCCGTCAGTGAAGTGTAAAACTTGTGCTGCACCACACAAAAATCAAATATCGATTACAAGAAGAAAATCAACAGCTTACAAATTACACATTTACAAAATTGTGCAATTCAACGTGCAATTCTGAACTTTGTGCGGAAGGGAGTAATCAAACTGCTGCGGGATACATTTGGTTGAGGCATGGTGGCCAATTGGGTGAACGCTCGTCCTGCAACGCAGAGTGCAGGTTCGATTTTCCACTCAGCAAGTCACTAATCTAATCTAATCTAATCTAATCTAATCTAATCTAATCTGCCTTGTATAGTGCCACTATCAAAGTTCTAATCTAATCTAATCTAATCTAATCTAATCTAATCTGCCTTGTATAGTGCCACTATCAAAGTTCTAATCTAATTCTAATCTAATCTAATCTAATCTGCCTTGTATAGTGCCACTATCAAAGTTCTAATCTAATCTAATCTAATCTAATCTAATCTAATCTAATCTGCCTTGTATAGTGCCACTATCAAAGTTCTAATCTAATCTAATCTAACGCCTTGAAGCAATGTCATAATCTAATCAAATCTAATCCATTGACTTCTATAATGCTGTTAAACACAATAATCTTTCCCGCAGTCAACTCCAAATTTCTCCAAGTTGCACTTCCAGGACTCTACCGTGTTTAAAGTATCCAATGGAATCATCAGTACACAGCCATACTCTTCCGAGGTACTTACACTTTCTCCAGTACTGTCATCCTCCAAAGTCTCTGCTTCCGCCTTTGGACGCTCTGACCGGATAAGACCCAAGTACTGCATAGCCTGGAAAATTGTAAGACATTTATATAGACCCTCTATCAACCTCCAAGCAACACACATCTGATGGGACGTTTTCAACGGAAAACCTGAGGTGTGATAGTAAGAGAGATTGATGAAATGATAGTAACTGAAGATGATGACAATGATGATGATGACGATGATGATGACAATGATGATGATGAAGATACTGAAGATGATGAATGTAATGGTGATGACGAAAATGATATAATGACAATGAAAATTATGATGATGATCAATCTATATAACAATAGATATTAGCCCAGGTATACAAAAGGCGATACTACGCCGGCGCCATCTCGTGAACGATATGAGAACAGAGCAAATTCTTCACACTTGGCCAAACAGGGACAGAGGTGGGCCAGGAACACAACAGAAATTGTAGCCTATAGGGAGAAAGCAGCAGCAGATGCGCCCAAAAGGAACATTCTGCCCAACTAGCAAGCAGACGAGATGTCAACTGTTTTGACATACCTTGAATCTCTCTTCCTTGCTGCTCTCCTTTCCGTTCCACTGGTACAAGGTCAGGCCAAGGTCAAGAATGAAGACGTCTTTGTGATCCAGGCGTTCTTTACACAAGGGAACCTCAACATCAATAAAACAACTGAGGCCCGATCTTCACAACATACTCGCCTCGCAATGGCTTTGTACATATTGCTACAGCTCAGTCCAGAAGCTTTGCTTATGTTGGACCCACCAACTGGAGTATTGCAGGCTGTCGGTTCTGTTAGTAGTATTATATGTCTTCTGTCATTTGTGTTCTTGTGAATTGTTTCAATTGTGTAACTGTACACTGTAAACGGTTGCCTGTGTCAACCGGATTGTTTCAATAAAGAATATTATTATTGGAATCGCCTCTCTCGAGTGCGCTGCAGCTCGAGCTCCTCAGTTTTTCCTTTCCAGAGTTTCGCATGCGCCTGACGTCTGTATTATTTGACAGTAATTTAACTGATTCAGGTCGGGAGCGTCACTGATGAATTATTTCTTGAAGTGGCGCTTTATAAATGTCAGATTACACCTACAATTTCGTGCACGAATACACCATCGAAGACTTGGTTTACCAGAAGACTGATTTCACCGGAAATGTCTCTTGATTGCTGTTGTCAGATTTGCATGTGTTGTTCTCAAACACCCTAATTGATTGAGCTATTTTCAGTTTTTTCTTATGCTAAAAACCTGTAGCATAACATCAGAGATAGATTGGTTGTTTTCACACTGTCCTTGTTTAGTGTTACCATTGTTTGATGGAACAAAGATAGATATCTAATATATACATACATACATGAACATGTATACTTCCCTGGGTAGCTGCAACAAGTCTACGTACCAGATGTAGGCTCCGTGAAACCCTTCCCAGACCTTTCCTCTCCAAAGGACACACACACATACATACACGCATATACATACACATACATAAGTAAGTGTACTCATATGTGTGTTTGTGTGTGTATGTCCGTTGGCAAGGCATGGTCCGAGATGGTTTTTACGGGGGTGCCTACCTCGTGTACGTAGATTTGTTGCTTCTGCCCGGAGAAGTGCAGCAGACGCGGCTTGTACTCCGTCGGCTTCACATGGTTGAATCCAGTCTCCGCACCACCCTCCAGGATCCTGGTAAAGACACAAAGCGAGTATGTAGAAAAGTAGGCAAGTAAATAGGTGGTCAAGCAAGTAGGAACATGTAGGTACCTAAGTAAGTAGAAAGTAGGTAAGTAAATAGGTAGGGTAGGTCGGCAACGGACAAATCCCAATGTCGATAGGTTCTGACATAACTAGCAATTGTTATCAGTTGCTAGGCAACCGATGCTATGGCAATTGTGTGTTTTGGATTTGAGGATGTACTTGTATCTAAGAAGGATCCGGACTTGGATTGTGCATCTCTGGACAACGTCTGACACGACGCTGCCCTCATGGATAAACTGGTGCCCCACCCTTTGCTCTAAGTAGCACTTTATAATTTTCGAGATTACGATTACGATTACAATGGTTGGTATCCGAGGTTTGACACAGGGCAGAAATCTGCCTATAAGTTTCTGTAATAATAAAGTGGCTAAATAATTATTATCGTTTGTCAGGCACTTCATTAAAGAATAAATATTATTATTCTTCTTATTATTCTTATTCTTATTATTATTATTAGTAGCTATGCAGGCAAGTAGGTAAATGGGTGGGTAGGTAGGTAAGCTAAGAAGGCAAGTGTTAAGAAACTCCATTGAAACGGAGGTCCACGTACGTCAGTCCTTCCTTGAAGTAGCTTCTGAAGAGGTCTGATTCGTAACCCTGGACCTCACGGTGCTGGACCGGTTTGTCGTCAAGGAATGTATCCAGTTCCACTGTCTTGTACGCAGCTGTTCCATACTCATCCTTCGGCAAAAGCAAAGGTCACAGGTGAGAGGAGGTCAAGGTTAGAGGCGAGACAAGGTCAGCACAACAAGAAGCAAAAGATCAAGGGTCGGGTTTTGTCATTTCCATACACATTACACTGTAAGTACATTACACCGAATATAATTTAAATGAACATTACAGACAATCAGAAAGTCAAAGATAATGAACCTCCAAATGGTTCAGAACTCAAAGCCTAGATCAATAACTAATATGGCCAAATATCAATATACAATCCCTGTGCTCAAGTCTTTGCAATGGCTTCATGATCAGCATTGCATCGTTTTCAAATTGTGGTTGATTGTCTATAAACACTCAATGACTTCAAAATCAGTCCTTTTTCCCCAGACAAATCAATATTCGACAAGGTCATTAGACTAGACATACCTAACACTCAGACTGTTCTTCGTGAAAGTGCTTTTCAGTTGCTGCACCTACTTTTTTTAACTCTCTTCCTGTGTCTGTCCACTGTGCTCAGTAGCTTGTGTCATTTTGTTCTCAAATTAAGACTCAAATTGCTAATCCACCATAGGCTGCCTCTCTTCTCTGTCTTGCGAGGAGGCAGCCTTCTGGTAATTGACCTCATTACGGCTTAGTTTAGGTGTGCTATGGGTTGATGCCTTGTGCATTAGACACCGGTGCTATAGAAGTTACTGATTTTTAATAATAATAATAATAATACATCGAAATATTAAATGTTATGTAAATGGACAAATTACATTACATTGCCATTTCCAAGACAGTTCAACCAAACCAGGTGCTCATATCATAAGCGTAACAGGAAATTCATGTGGAGCTCTAAGAAACCATTATGATTACCTGGGAACTTTGGCTGCCAATCCAGAAGTGAATGTCGTAGGCCAGTTCATTGTTCTTTGGATCCGGTTTGTACGTCTGTCCATTCAAACAAACACACAAGCAAACCACAACTATAAATTTTGTAAAGACAGCCAAAATACATCTCAGAGGAGTTTCCACGGATGTGGCACCACAGAAATTTGTAATGGGAGGGAAACTTGGTAGGTAGATAGATGGGTATATGTATTGGTAGGTAGCTATGTAGGTAGGTGAATGGGTGAGTAGGTTGGTAGGTAGACTGGTAAATGGGTGGGTAGGTAGGTATGTAGGTGAATGGGTTGCTATAGGTATGCGAGTAAATGGATGGGTATGTAGCTATGTAGATAGGTGATGTGGGGGTAGGTTGGTAGGTAAATGGATAGGTACGAAGCTAAATAGGTAAAATTACGATTACCCACCGAAACACTTACATAGCTCCACTTCAAGGTCCGCAATGGAACACTGGACCTTCATTACAATGGACTCACCGAGACAACACAATATTATTATTATAATTATAATTATTATCATTCTCACCATAATACATTATTCATCAAGTAAGTATCCATAGCTAACTACTTAGCATCAGTCAATGGTGTCAAGCAATTGTTAGTGAAAGACTTGTTCACTGTTCCTACACAGCAACCATCTCAAAGGAGGATGCTCGAATCCGCACTCGCCGCATTACAAAGTGAGCACTCTAACTAATCTGTCATGGTGTCCCACAATAGCTCAGACTAATCTCAATTTAGGGCTTACTATCATAGGCAAGGTCACGTGCATTGCGTTTTCAGGTCAGGTTAGGTCAGCGCTATAAATAGCAGTCACTGAGAACACATACTCTGAGAATGATATAGGAGTCTCCATTGTAGAACTTTCCATACTGGTTCTGTGGCCAATCGGTCACCTTGAAATTCTGAAATTAAAGGAAATCAACGACCTATTAAAATATTTTCACCGTAACAGCTAAAGATCAGACAAAAGGAGACCAAAAAAATATGGGAAGGAAAAAAATTTCACATTTATTTTTTAAAAATTATATCACCTAAACCAGGGATGGGCAACTGGCGGCCCGCGGGCCGGATCCGGCCCCCGGAGACCTTTTGACCGGCCCTTGGCACGTCTGTTATATTAACACTGTACCTGGCACTTTGGGGACCTTTTATCCGGTCCTAGTTTGGGAGCCTTTCATCCGGCCCTACACAAATGAATTTCTGTACATAGATCAACATTAAAACATCTGTTTCTTATTTATTAAGAATCCGGCCTCTAGTCTATAGTGAACTGGTTCACTACTCAGTCATCAATGTAATCTACTTTCTGCATGAAACCAGACCACAAGTGGGTAGGTTAGCTACTTTAGAAACCATCTATCAGAACTATTCAAACGAAGTTGCTACTCTGGGAAATCAAATATCAAAAGGCAATACTGTGCATTTTCCATGTTTTACTTATTCTGCAAATATCAAGAAGTGCACAGAACAAAATATAACTGTATTGAAAGTAGAGTTCCAGTCCAGGTTTGCTGATTTACTGTTCATGAACTAAACTAAAATTGTTTTAATCTCCATTTTCCATTGATGCCAATTCAGCACTAAACTCCATGCAAATGGAATTGATTTAACTCCAATGCAACAGTGAGTTGGAAAGGATATTTCGTGAGGTAACTCTGATTCAGTCCTACAAACTGTACAGTTCTGAGGATTCTAACCCATCACTTAAATTTTCATAGCCTGAAACTGGCTGCACTGTTTTCATGCACGGTGCACCTATATTTGTGAACAGTTCTTCTCAAAGATGAAACTAACAAAGTGCAAAAACAGATGCAGACTAACAGATGACAATCTCTCCAATGAACTTCGAATTGCCACTTCGAACATTAAAGCAAACCTTCCGGATTTGTGTCGTATTTTATGTATTTTTAAAACTGAATAAAAAAAACATTTTTTGTTTTTAGTGTAGGACTGTATGTATTAGGATAATAATTAGATTTTCGACATTAAAATTATCTTCATTTGCTTTTACGGTTATTCACACAATATTCAGTAACATTTAGTTTGAATAAAAGTAATAGTGTTTCATTTTCTAGGACAAATGAATTTACAAAAATTAGCTCGCGATTGGCATACGGCCCCTGAGCTGCCCTTAAAACCTTAGAGCGGCCCTCTGTTAAAAGAAGTTGCCCATGCCTGACCTAAACATTATTTATTTGCTCAACAAATCATTAAGAAGCAAATTAAACCAGGTCAATTCAGGGCAACATGAAACAGTGCAGGGAAGAGCAAGTCCAGATATGTCAATAAAAAAGATCAACCAATCACAAAGAAGCAAATAAACTAGGTCAGGTCAAGGAAACATGAAACAGGGCAGGTGAATACAAGCCAAGGCAAGACAATAGAAAAATTATGTAGTAGGGTCAGATAGCCTATTCCTTTAGCACCGTATTAACGACAAGAGGACATTTTAGGAAACACAAGGAAAAGAAAATACAAACAAAATGGACAAAAAAGAAAGAAATACAAAAACAAAGGAACAGAAAACAGATATACAAACAACAAAGGTACAGATAACAAAAGAAATGCGAAACACAAAAGGATCAGAAAACAAAGAAATATGAAAAGCAACAGAAAGGAAAACAAAGAAATAGAACTAAAGAAAGGCAGTGGGGGCTGACCACAATGCGCCAGATCTTCAGTCCCTCCTTCTGTCCTGCCGACTTCCACGCTGTCTCTGTTGCTGCTGACTCCTCTGCAAAGAAAAACAACAAAAATTTTTCTGATTTCCACTCTTTTACACGACTTCTTTCCTAATGGCCGATTTCTCAACCGTCTGAGGATGGGCAAACATCTAGTCTTCAATATATAAAAAAATTTGAGACAAAATTTCAGTAATTAGAATTTTTAGAGAAGACAAGTTGTAGATGAGAGCAAATTTGTAGTCAAGATTAATTTTCTAGTTTAAAAAAATGCTGTAGTTAAGACAAAAGTTTGCATTAAGACAAAATTTGAGATTAGAGAAAGTTTTTAGTTCAGACTAAATTTTAAGCTAAGACAAAATTTTAACTTGAGTTAAAATCTTCCTCCCGCCTTACTTTTCACCTTCTTGTCTGTGTCGGAGCCAAATAGAGCGAGGTTCGAGTCCTTCCAATCGTAGTCTTTCGCTTTAATCAGACCTAAACAAACAGGAGAAAGAATCATCAACACTTCCCACACACCTGAACAGCGTCAAGGCATAACATAAGTTTGGCACATGTGAATGTTAATGTATACGTGTTTATATAACGACCGTATATGACCTCAATGACCCTGCTCATTTTTCAATGAACTGATTGAGTGAGGTCCTTCACCGCTGTTGCTGCCCTTTTCAATGGGTGCCACACCATTTAAGGTGCCTAGGTACGGACCGTGCTAGCCCAAGATTGAAATCTCTTAAATAAGCCAGCATCAGGAAGCATGCATATTTTAACTGTATAACTAGCCTACTGGGACAAATGTCCCAGTAGTTTTAAGATGTGCCCCAGTAGTTTTGTGATTTTCCCAGGTAATACTCTACTTTCAATGTTAGTTCCAATGACATTGAAAGTAGTGTACCAGACTTTATCCCAGTAGTCCAAATCCGTTAAAATATGCACTGTCAGGAAGTGAACTGCGATAAGCAAGCTTTCTAACGCAGGCGCACGAGATGCAGCCTACGCTCTAACCAATGTAGCTAACTGGGCTAGTCCCGAATGGATAGACAGCCCAGCCTGAAACACAGAGGGTATGGGTTCGATCCTTGACTCAGGCGATCAATGTATATAAGGACCTTGAGCAAGTCCTTTGCTCACAGTTGCTCAGCTCCATCAATGTTCTGTCGTCTGGTCATGTGTGCACTTCTGAATTTTGGAAGGAGGGCAATATCAAATACAGTTGTACTGAATTGTCATTATTTAATTTTAAATAATGTCAACATCACAGCTGTTACGACTTTTATCGATGCAATTGCACATAATAGGTAAATATGCTGCAATCAATTAAGTGGTTGTCCTCATATATTAGCAATTCATTCATCATTATACTTTTCATCATTATCACCACCACCACCACCATCCTTATCAACCTCATACTTATTATGTGTGTACATGAATTGTAGGCCTATGTGTGTATATGTATGAATATGCATTCGCCTGCATGTATGTAGGTGTGTGTATGTGCATGCATGCATATGTGATAAGATAAGAATATCTTTAATTGACCAATTGCTATCCGCATTTTGGCGTACAAACATGGTAATAAACATACATCATCTATTGAACTGATCAGGACAATCAAATTTCATAAAATAATACATATAATCCTAAATCCCATATATCATCAGACTAATGATGACAGTTTTCCTCATCATGCCATAGTTCGATTATGAGCCCATGGACGCAGGTGGTAGACGGTGGCTTTGACTGGTGGGAGCAGGTCATGCAGTACATGACCCCCATTAACAAGGACAGCAGGAAAGAGTGTACACCTGTATAATCATAACCACCACTGCCAACTGACATTATGGATAAATTACCTGTTGCCATGGTGACTGGTGAACTTCAGCGTTAGCAGACGAATCTAAAGAAGTGAAAAACGAACGTCAGCAGATCAAATCGAATCTAATCAAATCGAATCTAATCTGCATTTCTAAATCAGAAGGCATCATTAGAGCACATGCATATACACACAGATTAGCACATACATGCATACATTATATACACAAACACATACACAGACATAGATATACACACATACACATACATATGCATATATACACACACATACATGTACACATACACACACATACATATATAAACACACAGACACACACACACACATGCATGCATACATATACTTAAATACATATATATACATGCATACATAGTATTACATACACGTATGCATACAGAGATACAAGGTATGGTTCAATTGTCAAACACAATAAAGCTGGTGAAACACGAATCTGACAGATCATGGTTAAGATCTTGAGTGAATCATTGGCAAACTTTACAAAAAATTTCCAAACGAATGGACAGAGAAGCCAGACAGCGTGACCACAGACATCATCACTTCCTCCTCACACGTGTTTATGACGTCATACAAGTCTCCGCCTTTCTGATAAATCAGTCATTCGTGACTCGATTCAATGATGGAGGTTTCGCCCATTGACAGGTAACAATGGCAAAGGTGTACATGTACTTTGTTGTTTGATGAAAAGATGATGATGATGATGGGCGGAGAGAAAATTGTTCAAAGGTTTTTTTTAGATGTGGGCAATTTTGCCCTTGGGTCCAACTGCCTGCTCCACCCAGGTGAAATCCCACCCCGCACCTGAAGTTGTGGAGCTTATGTCATGGAACACATGCTAATGGCGCTATGTTGTGCTGAGGCCACATTTGTAAATACATGTTAACAAAGGTCACGGAGTTATGTCGTGGTTATGTTGTATGTTGAGGTCACATCATGTTATCTCTACGTCGAGCTGTTGTGTTGAGAACACGTCGTTATGTTGGGGTCACATTGTAATGCCGAGGGCACATTATGTTAAAGCTGTGGTCAAGTTGTTAAACTGAGGTCACATTATGCGAAAACTGAGGTCACATTATGTTAAACTGAGGTCACATAAATGTTAAACTGAGGGTTACATTGTTACACTTATGTCACATTGTTAAACAGAGGTTACATATGTTAAACTGAGGTCACATTATGTTAAACTGAGGTCATATAATGTTAAACTGAGGTCACAATATGTTAAACCGAGGCAATGCTGTTAGGCTGACCACAGTGGGGGCAAGATTGAAATGTACGAGAAGGGAAAGTGTTTCTTCAGTAATAGATACACATATTGTCTGATTCATATGCATGTGGTCTAAACCAAAAATATTACGAAGTTTTTGGGTAATGAAGCTCAGTGTTCGCAGTGAAGTTGTAACAATATCATGGACCCATTTTCATTATCATTATGACATCTACGTCATATGACGGACACTTAATATGGTGACTTGTGGTGGGCTAGAAGTCCAGTGGTTAGTGTGTTGCACCATAAATGCAGAGGATGGGGGTTCAGATCAGGGCCAGGGCGTATAGATATTTTAAGATTTCTCTTACCCCAAGATGAGGTGGATTGTAGGAAAAGGCAGAGGAGGGGACGAACCCCTAGGAGAAGCTAAGTAACTGAAGATGGAGGATGACAAGACTGAGATCAAGTACAAAGGAGAAAATTAGTTACTTACTTATGTTATGGTTTGTGACTGAGAACGGAGGTGAAAGCCAATTTCTGTAACACATTTATTTCCTTTTCCTCTTATGACTTGAGAAGGAGGAGTAATTCTGACACAGCTGAGTTTTGCTTGGATATTCTATGCTTAAAAGACTGGTTTAATGAGAAATTACAGGACTTATTACTTTGTTGGAAGTTCTACCTGAGGCTGAGTGTGAAAGAGGATTCAGTCAGATGAATTTATGTCACAGTGGAAGAAACAGGCTTCTGGTGAGTTCAGTGAATGATCTGTTGAGCATGGAATGAGAAAAATATGTTATTTCTTGTCTTAAAGCTGGCAGACATGAGGTTACCAGAAAAAAGAAATTACAAAACATAGTCCAAAATTATTTTTTAAACTACCGGGTATATGGTAAGAATCTATGCATTATGGTTTGTGTTATTGAATTACTTTCCAAAAACCAGGTGTTTTGTCTATGTGATCATGCATGGGCTGGGGTGGTTTTACAGGTTCAACCCACCCCACCCCCCACCCCAAAAATGCATGGTTATTAAAAACTAGGAGGTCGCAGGAGAAGAAACTAAGATATCTCATGAGTCATCAGTTGTTTCATATTAACAACATTAAAATTTAATTTAGTCCTGTGATCGTGTACTTTCGAAATCTGGACAACTAAAACACTGGGAAAAGGATGAGAGAAAGAGGAGGAGAGAGAAGAAACTAAGATATCAGAGTCATCAGTTGTTTCAAGAGAAGGAGGACGAGGAGGGTGAGGAGAAGAAGGATGAAGAGAAGGAGTAGAGGGAGGAGGAAGAGGATAGAGAACAGTTCCTTACATTAGACCGAGATATACAACCACTGATATGAAGTATAGCGACTTCATTTTCTTAACCCCAGCATACGATGACAGATGGCAAATCCTCTCCCTCGTCGTCTTGATCTTTCCACTGACAGTGTACAGCCAATGTACTCATCATATCAGAGCTGGTTAGGTGGTGCAGACGGAACAGAAATCTCAAAAGAAATTTAATAATAATAATAATAAATAACCATATATTTGCCCATCCTAAGATGGTAGAGAAGAAATTGAAAACTCAGCCTTCCGGGCATCATGTTGGACAGCATATAACAGCTCGTTCTTAACGCATACAGTGCAATAGCAGCGCCACCTACTGAAAATAATGACACTGGTGTCCGGTGACTACCACTTTTAAAAGTGGTGGTGATATCACTGATAGTCACCGCCACTTTTTCGTCATATCCTTAAATTTTTTTTCGACACGACAGCGTTATTTTTGGTTTCAAACGTCAATTATTCACTCGAGTGATTGATTGACTGGCTGTTTGTTTAACCCACTCGTGACCTCAGTGTCGTAAATATATTAATTAACCGTTGTGAAACAGAAATGCAAACATGCGCTTTCTTATTTGCAAGTGACCTTAAAGTGGCGGTCTAATGGCGTAAAGAGGGAAGTGGAGGGACCGGGAATGAATATGGGAAGACGAGAAGGGGATTGGTGACCACCATTTTGTTAAACCTGTGGGACTCTTGCTGGTCCCGCCCACGCCAATGGCATAATAAGCTTAATTGGTTCAGGCCGACTGCATAATTGCACCTTAATGAGCTTAATTGGGTCAGTACATCCGTGGTCGTACGTCTCACTGTCTGCACGCCTACGTCTATGTTTGGGCATATATTCTATACATTAGCTGATTGGCATCTAAATGCTCACGAGAACGGACCCACTGTATCCATTTACAGGATCTAAAATGCTACAGGAGGATCTGTTGGAACTGATTGAGAAAATAATTTTTGTGTCAAGCCTTATCACACAATTAACGTGCATTTGCACGCTTCCTTGTCAGAGGTTAGACAGACTAAACACATGAGCTGCAATTGCAATGACTGGAAAAACGACACAGTCAGGTGATAGAGAAAGCATCTTGCCTTATCACATATCATACAAACTAACCTTCATACATAGCTCATATCTAACACATACATCTAACCCTCATACCTCTAACTACTTAGCTCAAACGCAGGTCATATCTAGCTCATACCTCTTAACCCTCATACCTCTAGCTACTTAGCTCATTCATAGCTAATATCTACCTTATACCTCTAACCTGCATAACGCAAGCTAGTAGCTCATACACAGATAATATCTGGCCTAGCTCATACCTCTAGATAGCTACTTAGCTCATACCTCTAACCACTAAACTTCTAGCTATTAAACCATCATACTAGATATTGATATAAAACTGGAACTCATACTAGGTACTTATAACAATACTATTACCAGGAGAAGACCAGTTCCTTAATTTAGCCATGAGGCAGCCACTAGTATGAAGAATGGAGATTACGATTACGAAGTGATAGTGACTTCATTTTCTCAGTCCCAGCATACGAGGGCAGGTGAACAGTCCTCTTCCTCGCCATCTCATCTTCCCACCGACAATCTGCGGTAAGTGCACTCATTGTAGCCAAATTAGCTAGGGCACGAGTGCAGCAGATATCTTGAAACAAATTTCCGCCCGTGGCATGGATTTGAACCCCAAGCTCTTGGCTGACAGTCGCGTATGTTATAACCACTATGTTATATTACGCCATCAATCTAAGTCATTCTCAGTTTCCCATTCCCCTGTAAAATATCTGGATGTTGCACTCTGTAATGTTTCTCTTCAAGCCATTATGCATCCTTGTAATTCGGCCACAGATTGTCAACAGCATCTGTTCAACCTCAGAGTCAACCATTTACCCATATAATCAGTTACCCCTGTCCATGAACATCGCAGTTGGCTCTGTTCCATCATAACTTAGGGACTTCTGCATCTCAGTCCCTTGGTCCCGGGTCGTGGCACCCTTCGATCGTATGCCCATGGACTTCTGACTGTCCTTCGTATACATACTGCTACAGCTCAGTCCAGAAGCTTCGCCTTTGTTGAGCCCTCCAGTTGGAATCGCCTTTCTCAAGAGCTGTGGCTCGAGCTCCTCACTTTGTCTCTTCCACAGTTTCGCAGAAGCCTGAAGTCTGTATTATTCGACAGTACTTTCACTGGTTCAGGTTTGGAGTACCACTGATGAATTTATTCTTGAAGTGGCGCTGTTGGCCAATTAGCTCAATTAGTTCATAGGCGGATCCTACCGGGCCTACAAGTCAAACTTTTGAATCAACCTAATAATTGCATATACACGACACCTTGTTAGATCCAGAGGCCTATGGACTGGACAATATATAAATGTCAGATTACAATTGCAATTACAAAGCACAGAAGTTTTTCTGGCTTTGGTTCATCTTTCTGGATTAATCTGCCTTGCAATCTGCAATCAACGACTTATACTTCCTGGTCTTACTTCGTCTCATTTCCTTCAAGCGCTTGAACACCATTCGATTAAATCACAGTTTTGAGCTGTCAGGTCAAGAGCGCCTCTGATTTATGACTTTTAAAGTGGCCTAATAAAAATGTCTGATTATAATTACTACTACGATGTCTACCAGTGTCTGCTTCAATGCCTTTATGTCAAATCAATTCATGGTCGTTTCGTTAGTTTTCTCTATTGTCGATGTGTTACAAACATGTGTTGCTACCACCAATAAAAGGTTCAGCTTTAAGGACACTCCAAACAATAAAGTCTCCATACAGCATGGTTTAGTGTGGCCAGATATACATGTCTGGTGCATAGCATGACATTTTGTCTACAGTTTAATTGCCTGCAAAGAAAACAGTCCTCGTTCACAAGGCCCTAGTAGCAACCATGGTATGCAGTGTTGGCAACTTCACTTTTCTTGGCCTTGGCATATGAATTGTAATCGTAATTGTGAATTTATATAGCACCACTACAAGACAAACTCAAACAAGGTAAATGGCTAGTCCTCTCTATTGTTGCCGATCTTCCCACCAACAATAATTGCTGATCCACAACAGGCACAGTGTAATTAAAAACTTGAGTCTTGTTTGTGATTAATCTCACCCAAGGGTGGTTAGGGATTACTCATGCGCCCTGCTGTACCAGGGCAAAGTCCTCATGGTGGATCCGGCTGCTATTAGTGAGCCCCCTATACTCTAATTATAACTAAATAAATTGTCTCGGATGTGGCGTTGTAATTGGTCGAATTCCGGCTAAATTGGAACCCACGTAAACATCGGCAGGGTAAGCCACTATCTTACACCACCCTTCCCCCTCACTGTCAAAAATACCTGCAACATTGTCACTAAGATCCTTATCAGATGGGTCTTTTATCATCATTGTTATCTTCATAAGGGTCGCCGTCATTATCAATTATCAATTTACAATCAACATGTTATTCATCACTAATTGGCCTCCTCCCCCACTCATCATCATTTCTTTCATCATCATTATCGAACAACATCAACGAACATTATCAACATCACCCTTATCACTTTCAACGCCACTACAACCACCTCCTCTCTCTGGTCTCAAAACCGGACGTGGATTTGACCACTCTCTGGACAACCCAACCCCTCTGACTCCACGCAGTGCTCGTGAATAAGCTAGTGCCCTTAGCTTTCAAATGGCGACTTACAAGTTTGGATTACGATTATGATCATCGTCTTCATCATCATCGTCATCAGACTCATCACCATAATCATCATCATCACCATAATCATACTCATTGCCATGAACATCACCACATCATTATCACTGTCAATTCCAATGCCACCTCATTATCATTCGTCGTCATTATCATCATCATTCGTCGTCGCCATCATCATCATTCGTCGTCGCCATCATCATCAAAGTCGTCATCATCATCATTATCATTCTTCGTCATCATCATCATCATCATTCGCCATCATCATCAACAACATTAGAAACCACACCTGCAAACATTAAGAATAATTCCTTAATTCATTTCATCATAATTTATGCCAACAACACGCGTTTCGATAATATGCTATAACAATAGTTCACGTTTAATTTTAATTTTATAATTATTTTTTTAGCAGCGCAAATCACTCACAATTTTAATTATGAATAATAATTACGATAATTATATTATTAATTACCGTTTTGACAAATTTAGCACAAATTTTTATAGCGCTATTCTATCTCAGCATAAATCATCCGTAGTCTATGAATAATAGAATATGAATAATGAATTCAAATAACGTCGTTTTTAATCGAGACTTAGTTTTATCGTCCTCTTGAAACAGAGTTAGATAAATTTCTGCTAAGCATGGTAAAGCAAACACTAGAGTTGATACTTGATAGTTGATACTTTGGAGACGCCAAGACTGATAAAACCACTCAGTTCCTTGTTGTATAACACGCCCTCTTAACAGACCTCCCCCAATCCAAAGCAATTTTCTGCAAATTACCGGTCGCGACACCTTCAGATGAGCTAATTCCTTATTAGAACCGCTCATGTTTAATCGTTTAATTTGCACGAAATAAGGAAGCAATTAGTATTTTCTTAGATTATTTGACTTACAGAAAGGTAGAACCGACTCCACTGCAGCTCAAGCGACGAAGCCGAACTGAGACAAACCGGTTACAGTCACGCATTTGACATGTCTTACGTATCCTTCCGCATGAAAGTAGTGCGTCAAGTTACTATCTAAAATCTTCTTTAAACAAATCATTACGTATATTTTAAAGATAAATAATTATAAGCAGAGGGTTTATGAGAGACTCTGGTTGCTTTTGTCGCTACATTATTAGCCTGCGATCTTTGTGGAGTAATATTGCACAGAATATAGGTTGCCTACGCCCTACGCAATATTAGGCCTATAGTCTGAAACGAATAATTATGCAGGAACGGTTCTGCATTTTAACACCTGCTGGCAAAATAATCCAGGTGTGACGCTGAAAACGGAAGAAGCTTAGCCATTCATCATGTCACAGCTTACATGAAAATGGGTATCATGTTTATTCCAGGTTAATCCCTTTGCTTGGAATAATCACATTAAGTTTCAGTTCTACAAAATTGATGATCAATTTCGTCCTACATAGGATGAACAAGCTTTAGGCATATAGGCCTATGCACTATAAAATAATTTACAATTTTACAAGTATGGCCGGGCCATTGATCTGTATTTTAATACTTAAAAGTTAAAATCTATATGCTCGATTTTGATTTTCTACAATCTTTTCATCGCAAAATTCAAGCCATTTACAAGTTGTAATTAAAATAATAAATCACATTAGGCCTATGTGTATCTTAAGTAAATATTATTCTTTTTAAACCTCAGTCAGTAATAATTTATAGCCTAGGCCTAAATCGTAAACTCCAAACTTCTAAACCGCCACTCGAAAGCCAAGCGCAGGGCACAAGCTTATTCACGAGCGCTACGTCAAGTCAGAGGGGTTGTTCAAAGGAAAGTCAGAAGGAGATGATGATGATGATGATGATGATGATGATGATGATGATGATGATGATGATGATGATGATGATGATGATGATGATGATGATGATGATGATGATGATGATGATGATGATGACGACGATGACGATGATGATGATGACGACGTTTAATTTTTTACAGCGCCGTAACACAGTTACGAGAGCGCTTAGCAAACTAAACGACTTATAAGCCGCGTAGGCCTACTGATCGAATAGCTACATTTTATAATAGCCTAGTTATGAGCAGAACTTTGTGCAAACCAGGAACATAATGTTTTAATTAATATTTAATTCGTTCTATATATCTACATATATAATTATAATTGTTGCAATTACATTTTCCAGATCCCTTTTGGACCTCACTGACATCACGTACGTTGTCCTGGCCGTTGCCTTTAATTCAAATTGAACTGATAGTTATAATTAATCTGTCAAACCGGAAACTTGCGCGTTTTATTGGTGAAGCAGGAGTCGATGATTTAGTCTGGCTCTGAAATAAAATTGAGATAATTATTATGACTTGCACTTGCACTCGCAATGCTCGTCATAATTTACTTACTTACTGCAAGTCAGAGATCAGAGCTATAAATAGACATTGACGTTGGGGTGTCGTGTAGATTCTGGTCTGGGCCAGATTTCAATAAAAGTCTAATATTTCTTTATAAATTTGCATTTGACACTAATACGCTGCTTAAAATTTTAATACTTAAATAGAAACTCGTCTTTAAACGATATGGCGTATTACAATCGTCCGGCGCCGGGTCCTGCAGCCCCGATGGACCCTAATTTCCTATATCAGGTCTTTCAAAGGTGGGTCACGTAGCCCCCTTACTTAAAATATTAAGTTTATTTTTGAAGTCTCCCTGAGGTAGCGAAGTTTATTGTAGAAGTCTGTCTGATATATGGTTGTGTAGATAATTTTATGTAGATAATTTTCGTTAAACTTGGTAGGAAATTGTGTTGTTATGCCCGATAGCGCATTGGATTTGGATAACACGCTGGCATGGAGAGCGAGAGGTACCGAGTTCGAGCCCCGTAGGGCGGATATGCTTTGTAGGCTGCTATTAGCGCCGTGTATTGCAGGCTGTCTGTTCTGTTAGTAGTTAAGATTTAAAATTGCATAACATGTAAATGTACAGTGCAGTGTGTTTGTCAGGCGCTTAATAAAGAAATTTATTATTATTATTATTATATGCTGGTACGTTGACCCCAGTTTGCACGATAAGTTTTCAAAGGTGGGTCTGGACCTACTCATAACGTGTAGGCCTAAGTTTATTTTAGAAGTCTGCGTGAGATATCGATGTGTTGCTAACTTTTGTTGGACTTGATGAGAAATTGTGTCATGTGGTTAAAGCTTTCTTAATCGTAAGCTCGATTATTGTCAAGGCGCTACTCTAAAGCTAAGCACAGAGTATAAATTTTAGCCAGGAGCGCTGCGTCAAGCCAGAGGGTTGCCCAGAGATGCCAAGTAATGTTCTGAGTCCAATTGCCAGAAAGACCAGAGAGAGGAGGAAGGGGATCGGCTAAGGCAGTTTCGTTGAGGATGAGAAATTTTGAAAGCCAGGAGGATTGGATGGATTGGAATAGGGACCATGGAGTAAGATACTTTTAAAAGTTAGTGATCTACTAACTTTTATAGCACTGTTATAATAATACACAAGGATCAATCGTTGGTGGATTCTTGAAAGTAAACCTGAACTTAGCCTAAATTCAGTCTGTGTGTATGTATCAAGAAACTTTATATACCACTTTTTATCTTTGAAGTGCTTGGTAATGGTAGTTGCAAATTTATATAGCACCACTTCAAGCGAGATTCACCAGACCTAACACAATGAAACCACGATAGAACAGAATTGTCTTCAAGTACTTGCGGAAAAGAGGCGAAGAGAGACTGAGAAGCTCATGAATATGTAATGTGACGATGTACATGTGTACGTATCAAGAAACTTTATAAAGCCCACTTTTTAAGAGTCTCTAAAAGTGCTACACCCTTGGTAATGGTAGTTGCAGATTTATATAGCGCTACTTTAAGAGAGATTCACCAGAAAACTCCCGACCTAACATAATGAAACCACGATCAAACAGAATCATCTTCAAGCGCTTGCGGAAAAAGGCACAGCAAGGCGAGAAGTCCCGAATATGCACAGGTGGTGGTTCTCATGAATATCTAAATGAAAGCGAAAATATGTAAATGACCATATCAGTTGTTTTACTAAAATCACACTTGTACTCCTGATATCATTTAAAGGCAAATATATTTTTATATTCCTTTTTCAGGAGATTAAATCTGTGAAAATTGTGTTTTTTCTACAGCGTTGACAAAGATCGCAGTGGACAGATAACCATGAACGAACTGGGACAAGCCCTCTCAAATGGCAAGTCATGTCCAACCTAAAAATAAGCAAAAACCTTAACAATTTCAGAACTACTTTCCCTTAGCATTTCTTATAAGACCGTGATATATTATTGTAGCCGAGTAGCCCAGCACTGAATGATGGCTAATAGTTTGGAAAAACGTCAAAAGACAAGAATAGCTAAATAAACAAATAAATAATAGTAGTAATCGTGGTAATAATAATATTAATAATAATAACTGGGTAATAATAATGATAGCTATCAATTGTTATTTTTTAGTACTCTTAAAATAATGTCTGAGCATTGGAACTGGTAGCAGATTACTTAAAAATTTCCTTCTGGGACCTGTTTGTACTTATCAGCTGTGAGGGAGCTCCCTTGTTTTCAGATTCAGTCCCTCCACAGTTGCAAGCCCTGCAGGCCCATTATTACACTACTGTAATCGTAATCGTAAATTTATATGGCGCCACTTCAAGAAATACTCCTCAGAGGCGCTCCCGACCTGACAACACCAAACCATGATCGAAAAGAATGGTTTTCAAACGCCTGCGGAAAAGAAGCAAGGAAAGACCAAGAAGCTCATTACGGAGGTTGCTAGGCAACCTATTCCAGAAAGATGGACCGATCACAGCAAAGCTCTTATGAAGCACCATGGAAGTTCGAGCCACAGGGACAACCAGTGCTTGAGACCTCAAGAATAACAGTTCTTTAAGCTAGCCCTGAGAGCAGAGTATGAAGTGTTAGCGACTTCATTTTTCTCAGCTTTGGCATACGAGGACGAATAGCCATTCCTATCCCTTGCCGTCTGACCTTCCTACAGAGTGTGCGGTCAGTGTACTCATTACAGCCGAGTTGGCTAGGGTGTGCACATGGAGCAGAAATCTCAAGAAAAGTTTCTGCCCTGGCGGGATTAGCACCACAACCTCTCGGTTGACACTCCAACACACTAACTGTTAGACTATTGCATGGAACCTGAATTGTAAAATTTAAATTTGTATCATTGCAAACCCATGTTATATTTACATATTAAATAATTGTTTATTACATTACATGCCTGCTGTAAACGTAATATTTACATATCTAATAATTTACATCAAACTTCTTTGATCTATAGGAACCTGGACACCGTTCAACCCAGAAACAATCCGACTGATGATAGGTAAGTAACAACGTGTAAATTATTATAAGGGAGCTATATGAATATATGGCAAATAAGTCTGTAAGCGCTTGTTCATCTCGTTCTTATGTTGTGATGTGACTGACAGAGAAGCAACCCAATGTTGCCTCTTCATGTTAGCTGAAGAATTTCGCTTGTTCTTAAGCCTTGAGTTATGGAAAGCTGCTACATCATAGTGGCTTTTCTGATGTTGTAGTATAAATGTATTGTAGTTTATAGTATTGTTTCATATTTGTCTGCATTTTCATTTATATTATGTAGTATAGTGTTCATTTGTGTTTTATAGTACTATATAATTTATCTTCATTTGTATTTTATAGTATTGTTTCATTTATTTTCATTTGGTGGTCTGTTATCATCTGTAGCCAGAATCAATGCTAGTGTTGTACAGGGCAGTGGCTTCGGTCCGTCTGCCTATGATGTTAATGGATCGGATCTACACCCAAGGAACCGTGAAAACATAATGTCTAAATATGCCAACGATACTTACCTTCTGGTCGGATCTTCAATGCGAAACACCATCAGTGAAGAGCTTCTGTCTGTTGAGCAATGGGCGACGGCAAACAATCTGCGTCTGAACGTTTGAAAAACACGCGATGATTATTACCCGGAACTGTAAAGTACTGCCACCTCAAGCTTTGGAGGGACTCGAACGTGTTTCTACCGTTAAGATCCTAGGTGTAACCATAACTAATGACCTTCGAGCCACCAATCACGTGGAGGAAGTCCTTGTCTCCTGTAGTGGAGCTTTACACGCTCTCAGAATACTCAGGTCTAATGGTCTTCCCAGTGGTGCCCTCTGCCGGGTTGCTGAGGCAACTGTCGTCTCTCGATTGACTTATGCCGCTCCAGCCTGGTGGGGTCTTACAACGGCTGAAGACCGAAAAAGACTCGAGAGACTTCTGCAGCGAATCAAGTATGCTGGATATCTTCCTCCTAACTCACCGGATATCGATCAGCTGGTGTGTGATGCTGACGCCAGTCTACTAAAGGCAGTGATAAGGAACGATTTCCATGTGTTACGTTCACTGTTTCCACCAATAATTAGTTACTCGTCATTATAATCTGCGACCCCGGCCTCATGATTTCACTCTGCCGGATAGGGATGATCGAAATTTTATACCTAGAGTACTTTATGGTGTATTGGCTAAACAATAATTTTCTTTAGCAATAGGTCTCAGTCACTAATACATTCCTAACCCTCTTATCTATTTGACTATATATTATTTTTTGTCTAATCGATATCTAAACTGTTGATTTTGTAATCTTGTTGCGTTTGTGTCAACGAGTTTTTGAAATAAAGGAATAGTAGTAGTAGTAGTAGTTTGTTTCATTTATCTTCATTTGTATTTTATAGTATAGTGCTGTATGATTTATCTTTATTGTATTGTTTAGTAGAGTATCGTGTTAGTTTTCACCTTGTGTCTGTTGGGATGTTTCTCTTCAGGAATGTTTGATCGCAAGGGATCTGGTGGAATCAACTTCCAGGAGTTCCAGGGATTGTGGAAGTATGTTACAGACTGGCAGAATTGCTTCCGCAGCTTCGATCGTGACAACTCCGGTTCGATCGATAGGAACGAACTGAAATCGGCGCTGGTCACGTTTGGTTAGTGAACTTACTCTCAGCACCATTGTCTTTCTCCTATTGTCTCTATCTTTCCAAGTCCCACCATGTCCATGTTCACGTTGAACATGGCTGCCATTTGGTTAGAGCGCTCACTTTGTAATGCGGAGAGTACAGGCTTGAATCTACTCCCCTGTGACGGTTACTGTGGAGGGACCTTGAGCAAGTCCTTCACTCACAATTGCTCAGCACCATTGATTGATGCTTGGTCATTATGAGTGGTGCATAATAAATGCATAATAATTATGATTATGACATTTGACCTCGGCCAAGAAAATGGACCACTTGTCTTGGACTAGATGAGCCAGGAAATGGATTTTTCCCTAAAACCACGATTATTGATTTTTTTCTGTAATTAATGCAACTGCACCGTGGGCTCACTTTATAATAAACTATACTACACCACATGATGTATTAAGGCCAAAAATATGTAATTACTTCATCAGGTAGAGACAGGTTGAATTTTTATTTGCGATTTCCTGCCAATGATTTTTTATAGGGCATAAAATTTTGACCAAACTTCCTGAATTTTTTCCATGACTTTCTCGTGATATCAAAGTATGGAAAATGCTAATAATTCCATTCCTGACAAGTGGTCACTTTTCTCAGCCGAGGTCACATATATCTTTGTCTGCAGCTAAATGTGCTTTTGTAGTGAATCTGAAAGTTGTCTCAAAGTTAATTTCTGATTAATAATAGAAAAAGAGGAGATGGGTTGAATTGTTAGCACGAACAGCCCCAGAGAGGTGGATGTCAGCACTCTGGTATAGTTGTTTTAAACTTGGGTTGTTTTCAAACAGGTATCACAGTTGGGCTGTTTTAATGTGTGTTTTTTAGGTTACAGGTTGTTTAAATATTATTATGAATTTGATGACAAGAAGTATTTTAATATGTTTTTCTTAGGTTACCGGTTGTCTGATCAGTTTGTTGACATTCTGATTCGCAAGTTCGATCGTCAGGGCCGAGGCTGCGTTGCTTTCGATGACTTTATCCAATGCTGTGTTGTTCTTCACGTAAGATTTTATGTGTTTGTTTTTGATGTATGTATTTTTATGCTTATTGCACAAGTTTAGTATGTGCTCAAAGTCAGTTAATGAGAATCTAAAGTTTACGAGAAGTACATGAAGAACGTTTGCACATTCGGCACCCAGAGACTTGGCCCAGAGACTCTGAAAATCTGTGCCATTGTCAGCTGTCGACGGGAATCCGTTGGTCGGTTCCACGTGTGTGTGTGGGCCCACCACTGGAGACTCTTTCAGCTTACTGTGCATTGTTTTTCTAACTGATGTAATATATTCGTTCATAATGATATTTAACATCATATAGGCTAGCGCAGAGTAGATATCTTGAAGGGGCGCTGTATAAATGTTCAATTACATTATATTCAGTATGTGTGATCTGCTTGTGAATTGAAAACCGAGTATAGACCACAACGAATCTTTTGGGAAGTGTAGTAAGGAGCTGTGACTACATTTGAGGATAGTTATGCTTGCTGTTTTCATTGTTTTTTGATTGATTGATTGAGCCTTGACTGGTCATGTTTTAGTGTATTGTTGGATAACGATTTTCTGCTTTGATTGTTGATTGATTGAGGCATTTAGTGCTGGGTTATGTTGCGTGTATATCGTAGGCTGACACCATATTCTACCTTTTCGCTACCTCAAAACTTGTTTTTATTCTCGAGGACTTTCGCACTGGTAGCACCACTGATTGGTGTTCACCGTGAGAGGCGCTTTATAAATTTTTAAATACAATATGCTGTTTTGATGTTTGATTGAAGCATTTAGTGACTGATCGTCTTTGCATGAATTCTCTGTTGACACCATTTGTGCTTTTGATTGTTAATTAATTGATCGATTGAACCATTTAGTGACTGATTGTGAGCATTATTTATGCAGGGAAGCATTTATGTAGCGTCTGTGACCACCTCTGCTTACACTGCTGTGTGACTAATTTAAACAGGTGTGACATAAGGTATCGAGAGAACGCAAGTTGAACTGAACCGTGCAAAACTATTTTCAGTGGAAGTTTGTTCCAAGAGGATGTTTTGTAAAAAAAATGAATAAGAAACTGGAAAACGTTGTGTTTTCAAAAAGATAAAAAAACGGAAAAATACGAAAAAAGAATATATTTGTTGCATCTTGTACTGAATTTTAGAATTAAAAACTTTGTTTGCACAATTTAATTGTAATCAGCATAATTATTACACAACTTCATTAGTAAACACTAAGTCTCAAATGATGACGTTAAATAGTGATGTAAATTAGCTGAATACTTGAAAATATGGAGACAACGTAAGGGTCATCATCCAAAAATAAAATTAAACCAGGTATCGCAGTCGGGCTGTTTTAATATATATATAACAGACAGTAAATAAACAAATAAAGTCACATGCAAAAAAATGAAAGAAAAAAACGTGACGAAAAATAAAAAACAAAAGAAAACGAGATTTATTGGAACAAAATAAAAACTGGAAAAAAACGATTTTAACAACTATGGTTTGTTTTTGTGCAGACGCTGACTTCCTCCTTCCGCCAATTCGACACTGACCAGGACGGTTGGATAACGATCGGTTTCGAGCAGTTTCTCACTCTTGTCTTCAACCTGAAAAACTGACGAGAAAAACGAATGAAACTTGTGGAAACTTGTAAAGGAACAGTCTGAAAAACTTGTAAAGGAACAATCTAAACTTGTAAAGACCTTTCCTCACAAAATATCCCAGAATTGTTTCTGTATTTTCAGTTTCTGCCTGTGAATGATGTTAACCCTTTAACAATGAGCTGCATTGGTTTCCCGTACATTTTGGTACACGCTCGTCGTTAAAGGGTTAAGGTGTTTTGGAAGTGCAGTGTGGACCTGTTAATTCAAAGTTGTTGGGTGATAACGCGTAAACCTGGTCTCTCATAAAAGCATTAACAATGCTAAAGTCAGTATTTATTTAAAACTGCAGTTCTTGTACGCTTTCAGGTACCGGTAATAGTCATTTTGGAAAGCTGTGCTATATAAATCTAAGCAGGCAACATCTGAGTGCAGCATTTTAATTGCTTTGTTGGATGTAACACCCCATTTAAAATAGTGGCGCATATACTGGGTGCGAGTTAACGAGTCCATATTGTAGTAGTTTGAAGTTTGGTGATGGACAAGATGCAAGTGGAGTTGTCTTTGAGTAGTTGCAACAATTATTATTATTGTACTGGTATTGCTATTAATATTACTACCACTATTACTGTATTGTACTTTTGGACTATTCTGTTGTGTCTTCAGTGAACAGTGGCTGTAAGTAGCCTGGCAGCCGATTCCACATAGATTTTAGGATACTAAATATGTTAGTGCCTGCTACTTCAGTAACTGGCCATTCCCTGCTTCTTTGTTGAAAACTCTTGTATGGACAATGGATATGGGTTTTTGCTACCAGAGAGAGACTGACTCTGTCTTGAAGAAGTACTATGTACTCCAGATTGCTATGATATTATAGGCTTTATTGCGCTAGTAATTATTATTCCACCCGATCTCCCTTGTCCATTAAGTTCCAGATTGCAACCATAACCTAACAGTTGCCAGGCTTTTATTGTTATTCACTGCCTTTTCGATCATTGCTCCTCAATGTTGTCACGAATCAATAAGGTCGTCCGATTGTCTTTCTCCATTCTTGCTCAACACTAGAAATGTTATTTGCAAACAAGATTTTGCTGTCGCTAGACATACGTTATAGAATTCCCTCCTTATGTCTGCTCAGTTGCTTTTCCCATTTCGTTCTCTCCGGAAGGCTTGTCTTTTGAAATTGCTTATCCACCAGAGTATGCCTCTCGCTTGGTGGACTGATCTTCAGATTGGTAACCTGAGTGTGTCTGGGTTTTGGAGCGCCATCAGTTGATGCTTTGTGCATTAGACGCTGGCACTATAGAAGTTGCTTATTACTAATTGTTTTGCAGGCTTGCTTTGATTAACCACATTTGAATAAGTCAATATCCTCGATGCTTTTTTGTGGTACTCAGACATTTCAGAGAGATTAAACTAATTTACAAATGCTATGGACTACATGCAGGGAATCCTGACTAACTACTGAAAACGGGTGTTTTTGACTAAGGCCACCTTGTGTATTGTGATAATGATTCTATAGAATTCGAATTTAGGTTAGGTTTTGTTTCTGCGTGGTTTAGTTTGGTTATGTGAAGCAAAACCTTATTGCTTATGTTAGCCACATTATCTGTGCTCAGTCATCAGACAAATATCCGATCCATCCTATGAATTCACCAAAACCTCACCTCTTGCTATCTCTCCACAGGTCTTCCACTCAAAACTGAAAACACTGCTTTTTCACAAATCCTATCCCGATTCCTTCTCTTCCCCTCACCTTCCTCGCCATTTCAACTCTAAGCATCATCCACCTTAGCCGTCTGACTGTCTGCCTGCCTGACTCTCTGGATTTTGACCCCCTGCCTATCGATTCTGTTTTGGTTAAGCGCCTGTGAATAAGCTGGTTCCCGCGACTTCGCTTTTGTGGGCGCTGTAGAAATATCGAGTTTACGATTACGATTACGATTACGATTAATGTGTAGCTGTTTTAATATCTGTCATTACTAGACATTAGAGTTGTATTGTTGCAACGCATGTAATGTATAATTTTGATTTATATAGCACAACTTTCCAAATACGTGTAACTGCTACTGGAAAGCGTTCAAGCTGTTGTAATGATGAAGAGTTATGCAGTTAAGATTTGATGGTAATTACATCTGTTGTTAAAGAGCAGAGAGTTGATGCAATAGTTAAAATGGTCAAACATCGAATGAGTGGGTCTTGGTTCGGATCCCAGCGAGGGAAGGTGTTTCTGTTAAATTTCTCACAGTTGCACTTGAACAGTTGAAGTTATTCATTAATTTGCTTCTTGTTTTTATATAACGCATGGTTAATAAAATGTGTACAATTCATAATTAATAAACTGCATACATATAATAACTAAAAAAACAAAATTCATAATTAATAAAGTCATAATTATTAAATAAAAAGTCTTAATAAAAACATTAATTAATTAATGTGATTCATAATAAATAAACAGAATTCATAATTAATATAATTTATGATTACTAAGAATATAAAATAAAATTCATTATTTAGAAAATTTGCTTGCTAAAATTATACTAGCCAGCAATGCCATTATGCAGAAATGCTATAAGTGAGTTTCTTTTTGTCCAATCGTTTTTAGCTGTCAGACTTTTCTATCTTGTACAGACTCCTTTCTTTGGCCTTGTTAGATTTATGGCCCTATGTAATTTAGTTTTTTGCACCCCACAACAAAAAACTAGTAAAGGCACAATTTTGAAACATTATTATTATTACCATTGGGAAGTGTGTGATAGTGTATGGCAGAATTTTTTCTAGATTTTCGCTCTGCTTTCACCCACTTGCCAACTGAGCTAAATATTTTTTCTTTAAGGTACACTGTCTGTGGGTTGATCATGCAGCAAGGAATGGTTGGTCACTCTCCTTCGTTGACTGAGACTAAGAAGTGAAGTTGCTAACACTTCATACCCATGGCTGCCTCTTAGTTAAACAAGCGTCTCATCTATTTTTTTACCATTATTATGTTATCTTCCAAAGTAGTAATGATATTTTGAGATTTAAACAGGGAAAGGGCTGACAATAATTAAAACAAAATATTGCAAAAATAAAGGCAAAAAAATTGCAAATTAAAGGCAACACAATTACAACGAAATTATTTTAAGAAAAGCCATGAAATGAATTTGTTGCAGTAGCAAGGTTCTGCCATTGTTCAATGTAAATATTGCAATTTGTTCTGCTTTAAATGTCTTTTTTTATATTTTTGGTTTGTTTAGATGTTAACACTGCTTACCTCTGGTTATTTGTCCTCACTGTAAAGTCATGCACAATTTGGTTCTGAGAATTTGGTGCAACTGTCAATATTTTCAGTTATTCAGTTCAAATTCTAGTTTATTTTCCAACAATTAATGTCAACAATTTGCAGCTTAGGCGGAGAAGAACCATTTAAATAACAATCGTTTTGATAACAGCGTACTGGCTGTGATCTAGTTTGTGCTAATTTTGTTTTGAACATAAAGAACAATTGTTTGTTGTTATGCGATTAAAACTTGCATAGCTCTTTGCGTTCTATTTTCTGCCAATAAATATTACTTATGACATTGTTGATGTTATTTGAAATATTTGTCTTCACAATGAGAGTGGGATCTGTACTTCACAGCATGTTGGACCTATGGGTACAAACAAAATGTATGGGGAAAATACAATGACTGATAATGGTTGGGAAAATGTATTCTCAATGGATGATACTGTGAACCAATAGGGGAAAATGCCTGTTTATGGGAAACTGATCTTCAATGACCGATTGTTTGAGCCCATGTGGAATATTTGCGAAAAGGTCTCTTCAATGGGCGAATCTGAAGCTAAATGTTTGGGAAAGTGCTTCTTCCACGGGAGATAGCTGAACTAGTGGGAAAAGACGAGAGTAAAAAATATAAGAGGTCCAGATGGTCTAAAGTTCTAAACCAGTGAAGCAAGAGGCAGTCCGAGCCAATAGGTTGAAACACCAACGAACAGCAGCATATTAAAAACTGGCCCGTACTTTATACCCAGAGTTCTATACAAAAAACATATTCTGACATGACTTTTAATAGAAACTATACCTCAACATATTCCTCCAATAGCAAACCCAATGATTAACCAGCTCCACACGAACCAGTACCCTGACTGATGTATACATGTAATATAAGCTGCGTTTTTGTCAGCTTGATCATGTGAATAAACGAAAATTGATTGATTAATACTGCCGCATCCGTTAAAGAGACTTCCTCCCTCTGATCAGTGTCAGTCCCAGGACGAGAAAGGAGGAGGGTGAGGTCAATGGTCCTGGAAGCCATAAGATGTTGCTTTAAAAGCTAGAAACTACAACTAAGATATGTCTTCTAACAAAACATCAAATTCAGAAGCTTATATACCTTTCCTTTCTCCACATACCTCCCATTATTTTTCGAGTGGGGGCATAATGGTGCCCAAACCCCCACCTTCCTCTGACGACACTCCTTGTGGGTAGTATACGAATTTGTAATTAGGAATTTAATATATCAGTCATCAAAGGCAAACTAATCAGTAAGATGCTAAACGTCACTTTGAATTGGGGTTTCATCAAGAGGCAAAAACAATGCACAGACACCCGGAAGTGTCGCCAATGGCAGGCCCACGCACACACGTAGAGCACAACCAACGAACTCCCGTCCACGGCTGACGTTTTAGGGTTCCAGACGTCCGGCATCATGTCCTCTGTCCGGCAGGCAGAGCCAAAAAACCTGGAAAATATCTGGCCTTTAGTGCATAATAATGTGTGTAAGTGTAGGCCCTATTGGGCCATTGACTATTACTTCATGGCAGTTTTTAGCGACTTGACACGCGCGTGATGTCCATGCGTTTACTTAAAATGAAATACAGTACATTTGATCGCCTTTGCCATGCATATTGTACCTGAAAGAAAAGGTTGTGAATGACGTGCCGTTGTTTGACCAATACTGCATTCTTAAATCATTCATGCAAGGCAAGAATGAGCAGTTCGTTGAAAGTCTCCTGCATGAACAGTGGAGTTCATTTCTCCAAAGTTGCCAAAATGCAAGTTCTTTCTCAGAGTTACATGTAGGCTACTTAACCCTTTAAGAACGAGCGCTTACTATAATGCATAGTTGTAAAAAACGTTTTTTTCGTTTTTTTATTATTTTCCCAAAAACGTCGTTTTTTTTCGCTTTTTATTTCTCGTCTCTGTTTTTTCCGTTTTTTATTTTTTGGTATGTAACTTTATTTATTTATTAACTCTCTGTTACTATTTGTTTAATTTTATTTTTGTCTGATATCCCTTACGTTGTCTCCTTTCTTCCAAGGATTCATCTTATTTACGTCACTATTTAGTGTCATCAGTTGAGAAATAAACAGGAAATAAAATTTATAAAAGTTATTTGAATTTCTAAGTTATCCAAAATGTTGTCTTTGTACTCAGTAATCTCTGATTGACTAATAAACTGACGGATATATCATATCAAGTTCTTATATAAGTCGGAATTATTAGTAGACCTACAATAATTATTTGTAACTACAGGCCTACACTCTATACTTACAAAGTTTAGTTTTTAATTGTTTGAATCAGCTTGGATTTATGTGGTCTTATGTAGGCCTATAGGGTCGCCCGGGGATATATGGACACCTTAAGAATTTTTCAATATTTGAGCAGTCCATACACATGTAAAAAAGATATTATTGTATGATGTGAAGCAGAACTGCTATATCTTTCAATAGGACAACTGCATTTTGTGATATTCTAAAATGCTATTGGTTGAGAACATAAATAAATATTTTATAAAGTGTCCATAAAACAAAAGTGAGTGGGGCAATATGGACACAGTATGTCCATTTTACCCCAAATATGTCAATAACAACCTCATTATTATAGGCTACTAGAATCAATCATTTGAAAGCTGAGAGATTTTATTTTGTACAGCAAGGTAACAGTTTAGGCCTATCACAAACAGTTTTGCCTAGTTTAAACAGCAAAACCTTACTAGAATTACTATGGAAAAGGAAATTATTCCAAAAGGACAAGTTCACTTTAGAAATGTAAACTTCACAATTAACTTGCAAATACGGAAGTCAAACCAAAGCAAAAGGTAAACATCAGAGCTAATTTAAAATCAGTAGGCCCTACCTAATCACTGTCACTGTCATTACAAATCTCACAGACAAATGTCTCTTGATCATCATCAGCTCCTGCACAACTGTTGTGTGCCCAGAGATTACATTTCTGGCACGAAATCCAACCCTCAACAGAAGCTGAAAATAAGTCGGCACAATAGAGACATTCAGTGTCATCTTCTTCATCTTCTTCAATTTCAGATAGTTTTCTTTTTCTTGTTATCTTTTTCTTAATTTTCCTTTCGACTATTTTCTTTCCTCTTTTCTTTTCTATGTTCGTTCCATTTTGCTCTTCATTTCTCTTTTCATTAACCTTCCGCATTTTCTTTTCCACAATATTTCCTCTCTTTTTTCCCTTGTTTTTTCTGGTCCTATTGAAGGAGCCATCCTCTTTTTATCCCCTTCTAACATGGCTTTATACGGCGAGCTTGTCAAGATTGTGCTATGAGACACAGTTCGTTTTTTTCTCCCACTTCCATGACGAATCACTAAAGTGATTCCTGCATTGAGAATGTCTGAAAATGATGTTTCCAGCATTTCTGCTTGTGCAACTGTCGATGGAACAATACAAGATTTCATCATTCACTTGATAGGACTGCTCGACTGCTAAGTGGGTTGATGCAGCCCAATCTTCACCCGCCATTTTATGTGCTTGATTAAACGAATGTTTTATTTTGTTCGCTTCACAATACTGAAATACAAGTCTTCTAATGTCTATCAAAGTCATTCCAAATAATCTCGCTTCATAATTCAAAATTATGTTTACGAGTTCCAGCTCTTGGTGTGGCTTTAAAATTGTTGGACGACCCAAAACTGTCTTAATAGAACTTCCACATCTTTTTAATTTCAGTTTCCTTCGTAAGGTCGTACGTGGAACGTGAAAATCTTTGGCAGCTTTCTTTAACGACATTCCACCTTCAACGGCAGCCACAGCAATACCCGCATCTTCTTCTGACCATTGTGCTCGCAAATTCTTTGTCTTGTACAGTCTAACCATTTCTCTATATAAAAAATAAAACCTTGTTACTATAGGGCTAGGCACAAGTTTGGGTGGTAGGCCTAATAATAAAAATAACATATGCATGGCTATTCCTAAAACTTAGGTAATCATAACGGGGCAATGTGGACATTGCACAGGGTTATATGGACACTGGCCATATTACCCAGACTTGTAGTGGCCATATAGCCCCAATTGAGTAGCAGTAACAATTTTGTGAAAATGGCGGTCTGCCGTGTGTAACACAATTTATAAAAACAAGGTTTCGAAGGCCAGATGCAATATCAAATCAAAGGAATTCTTCTGAAAATTTCATCCCACAAATCATTGTGAAAAAATAGAAAGTTATACTCACCATTTCTTTTAAGAAAATAGGTCAAATATTTGAAAAATTCGAGGAAAATTCTAAACTCAACAAGTAAGCGTCTCGCTATGATGACGAAATTCACCGGAAACAGCATAGATATGACAGTGCACTAGAATTACCATAGACTTGATATTTAGCTAGAATGTCGGGGTGACCATAAAACCCGGAGTGACCATAATAATTTAAATTATTATGCGACCCTACAATTTAAATTTGAAAAGATTTCAATATTTTTAATTTCTCAATTTCATTTTAAACCAAACTTAGGAAAAAGAAAATAATTGTTGCACATTACTGTTACTTGGTGTTTACTAATAAAGTTATGTTATTTGCTGATTAAAATTAAATTGTGTAATCAAGGTTTTAAATTTTAAAATGCAGTAAAAGATGTATAAAAGTCAAATTATTTTCTTGTCCGTTTTTTTCTCGTTTTTTTCCGTTTTTTATTTTTTCAATAAAACGACGTTTTTTCCCGTTTTTTATTTTGATTTGACCGTTTTTAACAACTACCGGTATCCTATAATGTATGGGAAACCAATGCAGTTCGTCGCTAGAGGGTTAACATTTGAGAAGTTTCTTCTGTATTCCTGGACACAATGGCAATGTTGAGAGTGTTCTTTTTGATGAACACTCATTGGACAATGGAAAGGAACAGACTGTTGACTCTGTGAAGGAATGCTTCTTACAAAGTAGGCCTACAATCTGAAATATGTTTCTTGTTATTGGGAATGAGGATTTGCTGTGGAGAGTTGGCTCCTCAGATAAATACTCTGCAATTTGATTGCTTAAATAAATACTTTGCAACATTATAATAAAAAAACTCAATTGATTTCATATAGCTTTCCAATATGACTACATTTCTTGGTTACTCCCGGACTCCGGAGTGAAACATTCAACGTGTCCTCCTTTCCCGCTTTCTGTGTTCTACTTACACTATCCATGTCATGTACGTATTTTTGCAACCCTACGTACAGCATCATTGTTCAGAGTACCTGGATCAATTTGTTAATTATTATCAGAACGAATTGGAGGAAAAAGTCACGAGGATTTGGAAAGAGTAGGATTGTAAACTCTGTTCGCTTCGAGTGAAAGACGTGACGAGAAACGTCAGAAGACACACGGTTGGTTCGCAGATCGCAAAAAAATGAATGTTCGAGAATTCAAATACAGGTACAGATATAGGCCTAGGCTACATAATGTAGTTCTCTATGGAAAATTTTGTTAATGGGGTCACGTCGTCGTCTTTGCTTGTGATAAACACGGCAACGTCAACAACGATGACAGGTGAAAGACGCCGATCAAAGCGGAATTTGACTAATCTCTCTAGGCTACAGGTCAATTTGAAGAACTATTTGTGCGCGCAAAATGATGACGTCAGGCAAAATATGTTGGCACGGGGTGGTCCACAAAGGACGACCGCAAAACTTATCTAATTTGGACCTTCTTTTAATTCCTCCCCTTGTCCGCATTTGGCATTTCCCTCCTTACACCCCTCTGTTGATGTCCGCACTCCATCGCAGTGCTAACGCCTAGATTAGGCTCTTCTGTTAATCATTCAGGGCTAACTGTGATACGTGGTGGGGTACTTTGATACTGCCGTATCCGTCAAAGGGACTCTGGTACGATCCAATGTCTGTTGAGACATTGGATCCAAATCAAACTCTCTCTCTCTCTCTCTCTCTCTGTGTGTGTGTGTGTGTGTGTGTGTCTCTCTCTCTCCTTCCTCTTTCTTTTTCGCTCTCTTGCTTATCCACCATATGCGTCTCTGCCTCAATGGATTGATCTTCCAGATGTTGTTCCGGAGCTCTCCTGAGTAGAACTCTTAAAGTGGCGCTATATAAATTTTCTGCACTGAATGAATGACCGGGTCCCATCACTGGGCGCCTTGTGCCGTGTTGACTACAAGTCACAAATAACAATTATCTGAGTGACTCCCGTACGTGTAGGCCTACCTCTTTCCGTCGCGCCTTACAACCCTGGGTTTAACACCGCATTCATGCATAAAATGCAAAGCTACAAAAAACTTAATAATTTGACACTTTCACGATGCTTCCATAAGCTAGAAACAGGGGTGGACTGGGCCGCCGGGACACCGGGAAGATTCCCGGTGGGCCGCCAGGACCGGTGATATAATAATTTAATCAATTTAGTACAGATGATACAGGTTTTTTACAAAAAATTGCGGCATCGGTTAACCGGTTTTTAGTTTCGGTGGACTGGGCCGCCGGGACACCGGGAAGATTCCCGGTGGGCCGCCAGGACCGGTGATATAATAATTTAATCAATTTAGTACAGATGATACAGGTTTTTTTACAAAAAATTGCGGCATCGGTTAACCGGTTTTTAGTTTCGGTTAACCGGTTTGTAAATTAACTGAAAAAGAGCAATGCATACTTACTTACCTACAGTGCTCCGTACAGCCAGCGGCCGCCATGTTAGATAAGAATTTACATCTTCCATTCTACTTCCGGCGTCTTCCACTGAGTTTGTTTTGATAAAATTTCTTTTAAATTTGTTAGTTAGTAATAAGTAATATTAATTAAATAAGATATGTTACGGTTATGAGTGATATAAATCCGAAACGTAAATGTAAAGGTGGTGCGGAGAAAGTAAGAGATAAGAAACTAAAGATTCTTGGTAAAGATGGAGCTAAATGCCGAAATCTAGTCGATTTATTTAAAGCCACTCCAATTCAAACTGAAGACACCAGCTCTCAACAAACACCTTCTGCAAGTAAACAACCCGACACAAATCGAAACGATGAAAACAATCAGCATTCGGTCCAATCAGTCGTGCCAACAAACTTTATTCCCACCTTACATTTAGAAAATGTTACGGAGCCGTCGGAGTTAACTGACAACACAACGCTGGCAGTGGCAGATCTAAATGCCGAGAATGATAGTTCAGAAGAAGTGACAGAAACTTCAGTTATCGATGATAAAAACACCAGTTACTATTTCAAACGTCCTCGACAGAATACTTTACAATCGTTTTTTAAATTTCACCCAATACAACCTAGTGTGAGTGAAACTGATCTACCATTTACAAATGCGTATCGGGTATTTTTCAGAAGCAATGGTATCAATAGGAATTGGGTGTCATACTGTAAAGAATCTAAAGCATTGTTTTGCACAGTATGCTTAGCATATGGCAAGACTGACGATATGAACTCATTCACAACGGGAATGAATTCCTGGAAACATGTGCATCAAAGAATAGAGGAACATGAAACTTTGGAGGTCACTGGCCCTCGGGTATGCATGAAAAAATGCACAAAGAAAATAAAAGTCATGAAGTTAGGGCCGCTTTTTGTTTTTTTCCCGGGCCGCTTGAACTCCCCAGTCCACCCCTGGCTAGAAACGCCTCAAACCCTATTCCTTACTCAACTCCACCACTGCCCGTACAGTGGTAATGTCATAAGATATCATCAAACTTCGGGAACAGTAGGCTATTATTTTAAGTCTATTATTTCTCTCTGGCTTTCAATCATCTGACTGATATCTAGGCCTAACTGATAGCCTTTCTAATTAAGTGCTCTTCGCCTTTCCACTGACTCACCGCGCCTCAGCCATTCGCATTTAAGTAGATAATTAGGCCTAGGCCTATGTGATAGTGAACGAGTTCAAATTGTTCGTAATAATAATACTAAAAATAATAGTAGGGGCCTAATAGTAGCCTAATAAGAAAACTTAACAATAATAACAGTAGCAGTAATAATAATAGGCCGAATACTATAAATAATAATGATCAGGGGTGGACTACAGGGAGTTCAAGCGGCCCGGGAAAAAAAAAAAAGCGGCCCTAACTTCATGACTTTTATTTTCTTTGTGCATTTTTTCATGCATACCCGAGGGCCAGTGACCTCCAAAGTCATGGGTCACTTTACAAATTACATTATGCAATAACAAAAAACGATAAATCGCATATATAATTTATAATTATATATAAAATATTAAGAATGCGTCAACTCAAGTTATAAATCAATTTATTCGGACTCACTGTGATGGTATTATTGCTGTTTATAGTATTAGCAACTTCTTTAAGCCGGGTGCCATTTCGGCTACATGATCTATAATTGTGTCATTATTCAGTTCACTTAAAACATCGGTTTCTGTTGACATAAGCATAAAAGCTTCAAGGTGTGTAGATGACAATGAGCTTCGCAAGCGATTCTTAATGTATTTCAATTTAGAGAAAGATCTCTCACAAGCTACTTGGGTAGACGACAGAGTCAATAAAAGTTTATATGCACTAAAGAGATGCTTGTATGCTTGCCCATAGAAACTGTATTTATGTAGTACAGAAAAGCAGCAAACAGGACATTTTTTGCAAAATTTGTCGGGTTGTTTACTTGCAGAAGGTGTTTGTTGAGAGCTGGTGTCTTCAGTTTGAATTGGAGTGGCTTTAAATAAATCGACTAGATTTCGGCATTTAGCTCCATCTTTACCAAGAATCTTTAGTTTCTTATCTCTTACTTTCTCCGCACCACCTTTACATTTACGTTTCGGATTTATATCACTCATAACCGTAACATATCTTATTTAATTAATATTACTTATTACTAACTAACAAATTTAAAAGAAATTTTATCAAAACAAACTCAGTGGAAGACGCCGGAAGTAGAATGGAAGATGTAAATTCTTATCTAACATGGCGGCCGCTGGCTGTACGGAGCACTGTAGGTAAGTAAGTATGCATTGCTCTTTTTCAGTTAATTTACAAACCGGTTAACCGAAACTAAAAACCGGTTAACCGATGCCGCAATTTTTTGTAAAAAAACCTGTATCATCTGTACTAAATTGATTAAATTATTATATCACCGGTCCTGGCGGCCCACCGGGAATCTTCCCGGTGTCCCGGCGGCCCAGTCCACCCCTGATAATGATGAGCAATAATAATAAGGCCTACATGTAATAAGAGTAATAATATCAATAAAGAGCAATAATAATAGATTTAGTAATAGTAATAGGCGACGGACGAAGTCAGAGATAGTCAGAGGCCTACGACCTTTCTCTTTCAAAGACTTTCGTTGACAATTCAGCGCTTTAACGCTGTGGCCTTCGCCGGTTCTTTTGGTGACCCTAAGCCCGAGACGGAAGAGGGGTAGCCCTTCCAGTTAGGCCTACATTAAATTCATAATATTCATTCATTCATTCATTTCAGATATTTATATAGCGCCCCTTCAAGATTTCTACTCAGAGGCGCTCCCGACTACAGCGCGGACACAGTACACTGAATCGGAGTTTCACGCCGAAGCGCATGAGCAATTGCGAGTGAAGGACTTGCCCAGGGTCCCTACGCGGCGGCTTGAGGTGGATTCGAACCCGCAACCCTCCGACTGTAAGGCACTGAATATACCCCCTTGAGGTGGATTCAAGGCACCTGCATACCTCTCAGAGCCGGATTAACCTATAAGGGAAATAAGCCATGGCTTAGGGGGCCCCACAACGTTTTGAGGGCCCCCAGCTGTCAGGAAATATAAAAATCAGATACAAAGGTCCTAACAATTTTCTTCTGAAAAAAAGACGGAAAAGCAAAAAGTCATTAGAAATAGTAAAAAAACAATGGTTTTCTCCAAATCTGGGAAAAACATTTGCATGGCTTTCCAGTTAGGGCCCCGGATGTCTTAACCCGGCCCTTGGCTTAGGGCCCCGAAGTCTTAATCCGGCCCTGCCTATTATTATTATTATTATTATTAGGGCCTATTATTATTATTATTATTATTATTATTATTATTATTATTATTATAAGACAACTTTATTTCTTCATAAAACCAACAAACTTAGCCTAGGCCTATTACAGACTGATTAAATATGGCTGTTTCAACATTTTTATAAGCCGTCATTCAGTCCTGTTGCAGTCCGAGGTGGCTAAATTATTATTATTATTATTATATTATGATTATTAGGCTATTAGGCCAAATGTAGGCTTATAGGCCTACGCTATAGGCTACATTAATCGCGTTCAGACGTTGTAGAATTTGACGCACGTTAGTTACGCGCAGTGTATTTGAGTTACATGGTCTGCTGGTTAAAGAAGTTGCGCGTTAACAATAATTCAGTAGGCTTATAATTAACTCTGGGGTAGGTCTACTAGCGCACTATAACGTTAACAAAGTAATAATTTTAATTGTTTTTGAGCATAAATGCTACGATCCGTTAAATTACGACCTTCCAAACTGAAATCTATAGCAACAAATAGCTCTATTGGCGACGATTAAAATTTCAGTTTATTTAATTCATGCCTCACAGCTTGCCACCAAGGAAGTAGGCCTATGCAGCTCTTTCACAGAATCACAGGTTCTCACAGCGCTATATAAATCTTGCTACGTTATGCGCGCTACAAATAATCGTAGGCCTAATCTCCAATTTCTAAACGCTACTCGAAAGCTAAGCGCATAGGGTAGCACCTGCTTTATTCGCGTCAGCTAGTATAATACATAAAACATAAAAATGCTTTAGACCCATCCGGTCTGCATATGCCGTCTGGTTGTAGGCCTATATCGAATATCTGGATTTAAAGATTGATAGTGTTCCAGAAGTAATAACAGGATATCCTATAGGCCAGAGGTGCGCAACCTGCGGCCGTACGGCCGCATGCGGCCGTAAGAGGGAGAACTGGCGGCCGTGGAAGTACGGTCCAATTGTAATGTATTGGCGGCCGTCTGTATATTAATGCCTAAATATTTTTATTCCATTGTTTTAAAACTGAGGTGGTGTGAATCAGTTAGTTATCTTTACCTCTGTATTACTGCATGTATAATATTTATCAACAAGTATTCTATACTCACCCATGCACGCACCTCACGCACAAACACTTGCTCACTGACACCCTTTGAGTAGGCCTATGCATCCCTGCAGGTGTAGCTGAAAGAGACAGGCAGACTAATAATATCCATATCAAGCAGTGGACAGCCAACCACTGCATAATATTATATTGTACGAGCAGAGCTGACAGTGAGGCGCAGAGAGAGGGTGGTCAATGAAAGTTGCAGTGTACAAATACAACTGGACGGCATTCCTACTGCGTCCTTTACCATCTGATGCCCTGCTGCAAGAATTCACTGAATGATTCATTGACTTTAAAGATTGTGTCAGCACTGCGACTTATTACTACTCCTCATCTGGTGGAGACACAGAATGCTCCTCTGGACCTCCAGATGGAATTGGTGGAGTTGAAGAATGACGAACAGCTCCTAAAAAAGTTCGAGGATAAAATCGATTTACTAGAGGTGTGAAAGTTGGCGGGGGAATACCATCGACTTCGAGAACTGTCATGACAAGAAATATTCTGGTCATCTGGGCGTATTTAGGTATTGTTTTATGGGTTCAGCCCCCTCCCAAGTAAATGCATTACTGAATTTACTGTTATTAAAAACTATAAATGTAGAAATATACAAAAATTTCCAATGGGAACCCCCGAACACGTAAAACCACTCCAAAATTTTTTCTGGCTACGCCACTGTTCGGAGGCACGTATACGTGTGTGAGGCATTATTCTCTCGGGTGAATTGTTTTAAAAATTAAGTACAAAACTTGATTGATGGACAACAACTTGGAGTCTGCTATTGGGGCATATAGGCCAACACATAATGTCTATTGACTTCTCATGACTCTGGGTTTATTTCCAAGAAAGCAGCCATTAATTTCAAATATTGTTAGCTACAAATTTGAGTAGGATTGAAAATGTAGATATAATTGATCGTGTTTTTTATTATTCTTTTATTAATTTTTGTGATGGAAAAGAGTTTATAAGCCTACTGAAGTTCATGGAGAAGGAATACACGTCAGTTACTGTAAACATAGTTGTAACAGTTAACACAGTAAACGTCCCCACACGTGTATTTTTTTTACATGACCTAATAGCAGATGATCATGGCGGCCGTAGTGAGAATAAGAGCCATCAATGCGGCCGACAGTTACGAAAAGGTTGCGCACCCCTGCTATAGGCTATCTAGCAATTGCAGCTAATACCATACCATTAACCCAACCTATACGCTAGGCCTAATCATGCTAGCACTAAAGTAGGTACATATATGCGCAGTCTTATAAGGGGGCACTTTGGCTGAATAAAATGCTTTTCAGCCAAGCATCATGTATGGGGTTCGAATCCTGCATTTGATTCTACGTTTTTTCCAGCTATGCAACTTCCCAGCCACGGTACTTGAGGTACCGAAGAGTTAAGCACCTGACAGGTATGTTGAGAACAACCTTCTCTTCTTCCAACTCATCCGTTGCGTTTTGCGCATGCGTCGCTTGGTTCTACTGGAACCCGGATGAATACAAACCCGGTGATGACTAATCGTTTCGACATCTTACCCAGAATGCATTCACCGGGCGACAGAGCACTTCCTTCCGCTTTCAACGTCACTTCCGCTGTTTCCGCAACGCTTTTAGTCGACTAAAAGCGCGTCAATTTGGGGGAAATGAGCAAGGCGACTGCGCACGAGCGGCACGATTAACATGCGCGTCTCAAAATGGCGACTATCTCTTTCGCCGTTGCGTCGCTTGGCATTTTAATCCACAATAAAAAAAAATTACTTTTCGCAATGTTGTCTCTAAAATCGCACCTGTTAATTTGGATTTATAACGCTGTTTTGTCGTTTTAATCCAGTTTTTTATTTAAAAATTAAAAATTCTAGTTTGATTTTTCAGTTTAGCGCTGAAATGGCGAACCGCGCCCACATTAGAATACAAACGGATCGCGCAGAGTTTCTTTTGAAAATCCGCTATAAATAGCCTACTTTACTATTAACTTTATTTCGATTGTTTATTTTGACTTTTTAACAAATGGACTATTTTTAAAAGCGCGCTTTGAAAGAAATTTGTTCGTTAAAAACGCCGTTAAAACCTGTTGCGCTTCTTGACCAAGCTTTTCGGTTTACAACAAATCACAATTTTATCAGTTTTTATCCGTAAATAATTTTTCCCAGAAAATATACATAGGCTACAGAATCACCATAAATAAAATGAATTTTATCGCCGAAAAGAAGAGCGGAACGTAGAATATTACCAAAACAGACGAACGGTCGGACGGACAGAGCCACTGCAGCAGGCCTGCAGAAATCTGAGGCGGAACCAGCTTCGACCATCAACGAAGAGACTAACTAGAGACTGACAAAGCCGGTGGGGAGATTAGAAGCTTTCTAGGGCTCTGCATGTGGGCCCGCATGCCGGATTGGTCCGGGGCTATCGGCCTGGATGGCTGGGCGGCCGGGCGGCCGACCAGCAGCCGCCTACGCTGCCCGCCCAGGGCCAGCCCCAACGAACGCGTAGTGAACTCCCGATGAACTGTGGTCCGGATCGACCCAGTGACCGATATTACAAATCCTGGGGTTGTGGTCACACGGGCGATATAAATCATCGTATGGATCTATGTATGCTTGTATTTATGAAAGTAGGCTATATTTGATGCATGCCTCTATTATTGTACTATGAATGCTTGGATGTAGGTTTGAATGTATGTATGTATTAATGTATGTCTGTGTGTGTTTATGTAGGTGTGGTGAAGTAGGCCTAAGTACAGCGCCTATGAATAGTTTTCTCGACATGTGGCGATATATAAATTACTAATCAGGTAAACAGTAGATCTATGTGTGCTTATAATGCTGGTATGTGGGGCGCGGTGGTGTACGAAATATGTTTGGTGCCTTGCAGCCGGAAAGTTGCGGGTTCGAATCCACCTCGCCGTCGCGTAGGGACCCTGGGCAAGTCCTTCATCACAATTGCTCATGCGCTTCGGCGTGAAACTCCGATTCAGAGTCTGCGCTGTAATCGGAGAGCGCCTCTGAGTAGAAGTCTTGAAGGGGCGCTATAACAAGTAATCATACATACATGTATGCATTATGTATGTAGGCCTACATAATTATTTGCTTTATGTTTGTGTTGATGTTTGGGGATATTTATATAGCGCAATCATGTCTCTCCCACATGTAGACATTTTCCATTATGCTCTTCCTGAGAAGTGGAGTGTTTATTAATTTACCGTCTCTTACTTTGGAAACTACTTCAGTAATGCATCATTGAGAATGAGAGGTGTCGGATTGATTACCAGTCGTCACTACGTTTCTGAGAATAGCCTATCGTAACTTTTATCCAGGCCTATCACGGTTCCGTTCGTAAACGCGGTGACCATAAATGGCATTGTGCCCATTCAAATGGGAACCCAAAGGGACGTAGCGCACACTTAAATGAGAACCTGAAGGACGTTGCGCCCATTAAAATCGGGAACCGAAAGGGTGTGGCGCCCATTTACAGTTTACACGGAAATCTATCGAGCCCGATAGGTTTCCGTGTAAATGGGCGCCCATCCAAACGGGTCCTAAAATGACTTGTAACCTATTCAAACAACAGTGGTGAAGAATCTCATACCCCAACTCATCTGATCCTCCACCTTCCAATTCTCGGCCTAAACGACACCCACCTCATCAAGCTACTCTGCTCTCTGAACCTCTGGCAACCGGACTCGGACCTCTTGACAGTTCTTTTGACAACCGCTCTGACTCGACGCAGCGCAGCTCGTGAATAAGCTGGTGCCTTGCGCTCGGCTTTCGAGGGCGCTTTAGAAGTCTGAGTTTACGATTACGATCGATTAAATTTAATGCAAATTGGTCGAAGTTATATGGTTTTGCTGTGGAATGGCAGCGAAGATATTCCTTGGGGTCATCTTTCAATAATTATTATGTTTAGAAAGAGGTGTCCACGCTGCCTTAGTAATAGCCAACGTTTTAAGACGTATTTAAATGGCTGCCAGCCTGTGCCAGGGATACTAACGTCAAACTGGCCATCACAATCTCAACTCCACATTTCTAAAGCGCTACTCGACAGTAGCGCAGATTCAGGGCACCAGCTTATTCACGAGCGCTGCGTCGCGCCAAAGAGTTTATCCGGAGATGTCCAGTGCTCGACCTTTCCTTCCTTCCAGAGTTGCAGTAATTATCTAATTCATCCTTCGAACTCAACAGAAGTCCGAGAAGTGCACCTCTTGCCATATCTGCGAAGTCTTTCACTCAAAACTGAAAACAGTGCTCTTTCGCAAATCCTATACTGAGCCCTTCTATTTCGCTTAGGTCTACCTCCATCGCCGTTCCGATTGTAAACTGATCCATGTCTGATTGCCTTGGATCTTGACCTTGAACCGAAACTGACCTTATCTGTCTATCGATTTTGCTTTGACTAAGCGCCTTTCAATAAGGGGTCGTCCATTAATTATGTCAACAAATTTTAGGCAATTTTTGACCCCCTACCCCTATGTCAACAACTGTCAAACATTGACGGACCCCTAAAAATTATGTCAACAATCCCATTACCCCCCTACAAAAGAGAAACACAATGGCTCAATACATGTAGCATAATTTTTATTATTTTCACTAAAAATGCAATCTCGAATTTCAAAATATATGAGTTTAGTTTATTACCAGCATTTTAGTAGTATTAAACATTAAGCACTTTATACATTTTTAGCATTACTTAATGTTTTCGCTACCATTTTGAATGGTCTGTGTTGATTCATTGGAAAAAAAATTGTTGACGTCAAATTGTACCGAACCCCTCCTTGTCAACAACTGTCAAACTTTTCCAAACACCCTCCCTTATTTTGTTGACATAATTAATGGACGACCCCTAAGCTGCTTCCCGCAACTTAACGTTTTTGTCGCAGTTTAAGCTGATAACTCTTATAAAATTTACGGACTGTTCCTCTGGATATTGACCTGATTACGAATTGGTTTTGATACCATGTGCATTAGAAACCGGCGCAATAGAAGTTACCAATTACAATAAAATCTCAAGATTGCGATTGCGTTTTGTATCATGGAGAAAATCGCTGTTAAGCCCTAATTTATATTCGCTATGGCACGTTGTCGTTAAGCAAAAGCTGGCTTATGTACATAGCCTTGGCACACGAGTCTCGTCTTTGAGATTCTGCCGTGTGAACGGGGCTTTAGGGTGACCGCAAGCTTAGGCGACGTCATTGCATTCTAGGCCAAAGAGCAGCATTCGAATATCATTTCATTCGGTTGGTGCTTACGAGTTGAAGAAGGAAAAGGAGATGATTGGGAGGATGAGAAGGGGAAGAGGAGGGAGGAAGAGGAGGAGCAGTGAACGGATAAAGAGCGAAGGAGTGAAGCAAGATGAAGGAGGAGGAGGAAGAGGAAGAGAGCAGGAGGAAGAAAAAGAGCAGGAGGAGGACGAGAAAAGACTTCGGAGGGAATGGAAGCAGAAAAGGAGCTCCAAAATTGACTTCGTATGAGAATAAATAGACTCGCCAGTTGGAGGATGAAACGATTGATTAGAACCGAGGTGGAAAAGGAGAAGGAAGAGAAGGTGGAGGAAGAGGAGATGGAGGAAGAGCGGAGACCATCGTGCCCTGTCCAGAAACGAGTCCAAGTAAACTCGGCCATAGAACGAGCCAAAGAATATCGAACGGGGCTGAAGATCGCCCGGCCCAGATCCACAGGGTGGTTCGCAGCACGCCACGCTCAACGCGCAGGGGGTTGGAGAAGGCAGGAGGGGCGGGGGCAGCACAGAGGGAGAAGAAGGGCGAGGGCAAAAATAGGACACGGCGAAATCTCGTATTCAGACACGAACAGCCAATCAGATCGTTCCACGCGTTTTGCCTCTTAGCGACTAGCGGTTTTCCTATTATTAACTACAAAATGGCGTAAATTCCCTGTAATTAATAGTACAATAATTAGTGGCTTGATGTATTTAGGTGTATAAATTATGTCCAAGTTCAATACTATATATATCCACAGACAAATGTATATCTTAGAAATTTCTGAGCGCTACACAAAATTAAGCCGCGTCAGGGAGACCAGCTTTAGCCTATTTACCGGCGCTATATCAAATCAAGTTCGCAATAGCCATGTTGTTTTGTCCGTTCCAGGTCACTGAGGTCAGAAACCGGGAAGGTCAAGCCGAGGTAGGTCTATTATAGTTCATTTCTGATCCTCTACTCGCCTTCAGTGAAAAGCCATAAACCAACTCTGTCATCAGAACTCCCTCCAGCACTTCTAATTCCATTCCATCTTCTTCTTCTGTTGCTTTCGAAGAAGTTTACCCTCCATCTCTCTCTTCAATCACTCCTTGCCAAAACAACAACATTCCACCATCTGATTCCCTTCCGCACTCTTCACGCTCTCAATCTCTCCACGCAAATGTATAATTCCATGCAAATCAGCGCTCGTGAATAAGCTGGTGCCCTGCGCTTGGCTTTCGAGTGGCGCTTTAGAAGTTTGAAGATTACAATTACGATTCCGAAATATTATTCTAAGAACTTCTATATCGCCACTGTGATAATGCTCAAGGCACCTGTCGGTGGTCGCTATCAATAGATAATAATTAGTAAAGCTTTTGGTGAACTTGTTTTTAGCTCAGCCTTGTATACGTACTATCCAAATACCTTTGCTCATAAACTCAGCCCCAAAATCCCAACAATCTCATCCTTCAATCGACAACTCAAAACTGCCTATTTCGTCAATCTATCGGTCACTTTTGATAGATTCAGTCTTACTGACTGATCTTGTCATATTGACTTGACTACTGCTTGGTTTTGGTGTGCCATCGGTTGATGCCTTGGGCATAGTTACCGACACAATAGAAGTTACTAAGTACTTAGTCATCTCCCTCGGCTGCCCAAAAAGAGGTCTATATAACTGCCCTTCGAGACTGACCGTGCCTCTGAATCAAGTATCGACGTCTGGCACGCAAATATTGTATTATGATTCATTCATTATTAATTCACCTCGAGCCGCATTATCGGTAGCCTGTAGGCCTATTGCAAACCACACCAGATACCGAAAGATTCCATCTGTTCAAATCTCTTTCAAACAAACAGCGCGAACTGTATCCTGTGGGCCTATAACCAGAATTAAAATGTAAGCCTGCACGTTTTTCTTTAGCGGCCGTATGACCTCGACCATGTTCGTTTTTCAATGAATCTATCGGCTGGGATTCTTCACCACCGGTTGAATGGGAGCCACGCCATTTAGCCCAAGGTCTCCGGCCGTGTCGGGACCGTACGTGTTAGCCCGAGATTTAAATCTCTTAAATAAGCCATGCAGATTCGGGAAAAATTAAACCTGCTTATTGAAAGCCTGTGTAAGCTTATTATCTGCGCCCCTGTTCATATATCATTAGCCAAAAGAACTAAAACTGAAACCATTTCTGTACTCCAAATTCTAACCACGATCAATCGTAGCCATCTGACTGTCTGCTTGGGACCGAAGATGAACTTACCTTCCCTACCCGCCTACAGGGGCGTAACTACGGGGGGCAAGGGGGGTACAACTGCCCCCAAATGAAAGGGCTGCCACCCCAGCTGCCCCCCAATCCCTGCACGAGTGATAAAGAATGTTATATAATTTCTGTCCAATACATCCAAAATCTAAAAATACATAGTCTATGGCTATATACCCTACTGAGGTTGAATTTGAGAAGTTGTGGAACAGTGTCTCACAACTAACTGCAACATGCAGCATTCAACTTCCAGAAATGAGAAAAAAGCGTCCCAGATTGGTTTCAACGAGGCTTCAAGATACAGTAGTCATGGAGACCACTGGACAGAGAGAAGACATAAGTGGAAAGAGAGATTTCAGAATGCAAGTCTACTATCCAATTCTCGAATCAATCATTGCTGAAATGGATAGAAGGTTTTCAGGATTGAATTGTGGAATAATGACAGGAATACAGTCACTGAGTCCAATGAGCGAATCATTTCTCAAGCCGGACACAATTACTGCTTTTGCAACAGCGTATGAAAGCAACTTAAATGATCTGCAACATGAGCTTCATCAAGCTAGAAGACTTATCGAACGCAAGAAGCAGGCTGGAAGTGAAGTTCCAATATCTCTTTTGCAGTTGGCTAGCTTCTTAGAACCATACAAAGATGCATTTCATGAGCTCTACCGTCTTTCTCAGATCGCTGTAGGCTAACAATACCTGTTAGCAGTTGAGCAGTTCTGCTTGTGAGAGAAGTTTTTCTGCACTGAAACGAATAAAGACATATCTTCGAAACAGCATGACAGATTCGAGGCTCAGTAGCTTGGGTATGCTCTCTATTGAATCAGAGAGAGCCAAGGCTCTCAACATGACCACGTTTGTTGACGTTTTTGCTGCTAACCACAAAAACAATAGAATACATCTATTCTAGGTTTGTGAAATTTGTAGTGCCAATTATTATTTAGACATTTGATCATTAGACAACAACTTCTTTTCGCATTCTGATATTTGTAGCTTCGGTTTAAGACAACTTACACAAATTAAGAAAATATATTTGTAAATTCACCTACGACTACTATTTTCGGATTGTGACTTTTACTTCGTTCTTAAGTTACTGAGTTAAGACACGTTAAGACATGTCAATGATGTGATTGCTGTCACGTCAATGATGTCATGACACTCCTGACTACTTTCAGTATTTTGTTCAATTGCTCAATTATCGTGCGTACGGCTCGCGATGCCGATGCGCGCTTTAATTGCCAACGGTAGGCGTCGTTAGCCACCCCATAATTTTAAGCTGCCACCCCACTGCCCCCCCATGAAAAAATAACTGGCTACGCCACTGCCCATCCATATTGTTTTTGTTGGCTGAAAGACGAATTTGAATAAGCTAATTGTCACGACAGTTGACTTGGCTTTTTGGGCGCTGGAAAAATTTCGAGATTACGATTAGCCTACTGAAGGGTGACCCAATACCGCATCAATTATCATTAGCTGGCAAAATGGGTTGCAGAATAAATCTTAACGCATATTTCCATAGAGAGCAATGGGCTCCTGTCAAAAACTTGGTTCGTTTCCTGAACAACCTCTTATAATTATTATAATGGTATCCCTTTAAAACTTTTCTGAACACCGAAGAGTATTGGGGGGTCAAATGGCGCGTTGGATAACATATGGCGAAGAGTGCGAGAGGTACCGAGTTCGAGCCCCGTTAGGGCGGATTTGCTTTGTAGGCTGCTATTAGCGCCGTTGTATTGCAGGCTGTCTGTTCTGTTAGTAGTTAAGATTGTTTCAATTGCATAACATGTAAATGTACAGCGCAGTGCGTTTGTCAGGCGCTAAATTAAAGAAAAGATATTATTATTATTTATTTATTAATTTATCATTCCAGTTAGCGCAATTTCAGGAGAATTTTGCTAGTCGGTACGACTCCCTATATAGCAACCAAGTTAACCGCCATGTCACGAAACGTCATCGATGAACAAAGAAATGACGTCATAACCGTCGTCTGCATTCGAATCGCATTTGAAGAAGAAGACATTTTAGAAGAAGTGGCTGCAGTTGATCCAAAGCAGATCGAAAATTTCATCCTTTCCAATCGTCAAAAATGAGAGAAATCGTTCACCTTCAGGCCGGACAATGCGGAAACCAGATCGGCGCTAAGGTCTGCTCGCAATTTCAATTAAAATTTTAATGTAATTTCGATTATTTTTACGATTCAAACGCAAAGTTTTCCGTTGGCCTTGTGCGAAGCCGCGCGGCTTGACGTAATGGCGTCGCTAAGAAAAAATGTTAAAACTAATATTTTAATCGTACTTGTTGTAGTTTAATATTGGAAAACATTTTTAATGCATGATTCAACAGTCTTACGCTTGGAAAATGATGAAGTGAAAAATATCCCAGCACTGTACGGGCATTAAGAATAATTAAGTTAACGACCGTTTTGTTACGCCAAAAAATAATAAAATCGGTTTATTATAAGAATAAAATAATTATTAATGCTTTCCATTGCGGAAATTTTTTGTTGTATCAGATATAGAAACTTTGTGGTTGTGAAAGACTTTCGTTGGTGTACAAGTTGCTGAATTTTCTGATGTTTTGTTAACTCCACATTACATGTCTGTTAATTAAAAAAGCTTACAAATTAGAATGAAAAATGTAAATGTAATGATGGGGCGCTATATAAATCCTCGTAATGAATGACAATGTTTTTGTGTTAAATTTTAACAATTTCTGCTGAGTAATAACTAAATGAAGTGTAATGTAATGTAATGATGGGGCGCTATATAAATCCTCGTAATTAATTACACTTTATCTTTGTGTGCTTTAGTTCTGGGAAGTCATTTCTGACGAGCATGGTATTGACCCGACTGGTACATACCATGGTGATTCCGATCTCCAACTGGAAAGAATTAATGTTTATTACAACGAGGCGACAGGTATAAAACCACTGAATTACATTACATATGTCTCTATGTAACTGTTCTAAGTACACTTTAGAAATTTGAGAATTTGCTTTTCAATCCATTAAATTCAGATTTTAAAATTTGCAGCAGTAGCAGTTAAACCTAATCAAGTTAAGTGCCTATTTAAACAATACTCTTTATATTGTATTGTATTTGAACACTTGTTATAGCGCCCCAACCAGATTTCCCATTCAGAGGCGCTCCCGACTACTGCGCGAACGCTGAATCGGAGTTTCACGGCGCATGACAATTGCGAGTGAAGGACTTGCCCAGGGTCCCTACGCGGCGGCTTTGATGGATTCGAACCCGCAACCCTCCAGCTGCAAGGCACCGAACATACCCCTACACCACCGCGCCCCAGTTGTATTGTGATGTGTTGTATTGTGTGTTGTATTGTACTCCACGTTTATAATGCGACCGAGCCACCTAAAGATCCGAGATCTCTGATAATCCGACCATTCGGCCACTCAGGATCCTTTATCATAGGAAGTAACTTCTTTCTTTCAGGCAACTAGAATTCAGCCCCTAATAATTTTGGGGAAATGCTTATCATAACTTTATCCACCTTTATAATTATTTCCATTTATCATTTTCATAAACTAGATGAGTGCTTGACTTATTAAATGGCTGTTATCATCTTGTTATCATCACGTTATCTGTTATAAAAAATAAGCCATAATTAACATTGCAAGCTTTTTAATGTGCACAAGGTCACAGAAATGCAAATCTGCGGCACGGTTAGGCAGTCACCAGGCTGTTAGATATCCAAATCTCTTGAAAGCCAATGATAAATACTTTAATAATTTCTGATGGTTTGTTAGTAGTATTTCTCGTTATAATTGGAGTTGCTTTTGTGTTCATTCTCAGGTGGTAAATATGTGCCACGAGCCATTCTTGTCGACCTGGAGCCAGGGACAATGGACTCTGTACGATCCGGTCCGTTCGGACAAATCTTCAGGCCCGACAACTTCGTGTTTGGTGAGGAATCAACCGAGACAGTTTTGAAACATTTATTTTTTATTGTAACTTCGGTGACTTGTGTTTTTGAGAGTAATTTATAATGTATTCCAGTTCACTTAAAATTTTGGTTAACTTGTCATGGCTAGTAACTTCTATCGTGCTGGTGTCTAATGTATAAGGCTTCTAACGATGGCACTTCAAAATCAATTAAACTATTGTGCAGTATGTAGCTTTGGAACTGTCAATGTAATGCAATTGAACATTTATATAGCACCCATTCAAGTTACCTTCTCAGCAGCGCTCTGCGCTAGCCTATACAAGCTTAGGAACTGTCAAGCTTCAGAACAATAAGCAACAGTTGGGCTTAATTTGAACTTCCTTTAAGCATTGAACTTCCTTAAATTGTCTTGTTCAACAGTTTCTGACCTACTGAAAGTAAGAACTTCTTTAAACTGATCCTGTTTAAACCTTTTCAGTTGTGATGTACTAAGGAGTTTACGAAAATACACTCTGTGTTTGGTCAAACACAAGGATGATTTGAAGAACACCTTGTTATTTTGTCAACTGCATTTGTCTTTAAGACGAAGCAGAAAACTTAGCATTGAAAACACATTTTGATCTAGCAATGCTGTTATTATTCAAGATCATATCAGTTATAAAAACTATATTAATTGGCAGGTCAAAGTGGTGCCGGAAACAACTGGGCAAAAGGTCACTACACCGAGGGTGCTGAACTGGTCGACTCGGTCCTCGACGTTGTGAGAAAGGAAGCGGAAAGCTGTGACTGCCTGCAAGGTTTCCAGCTGACTCATTCTCTTGGTGGTGGAACTGGATCCGGCATGGGAACCCTGCTCATCAGCAAGATCCGTGAAGAGTATCCAGATAGGATCATGCTCACCTTTTCTATCGTGCCTTCACCCAAGGTGTCAGACACTGTAGTCGAGCCCTACAATGCCACACTGTCCGTCCACCAGCTTGTCGAGAACACAGACGAGACCTTCTGTATTGACAACGAGGCGCTCTATGACATCTGCTTTCGTACCCTCAAGCTGACCACTCCAACATATGGCGATCTTAACCACCTCGTGTCGGCCACCATGTCCGGAATCACCACCTGCCTGCGCTTTCCTGGCCAGCTCAACGCTGATCTGCGTAAGCTTGCTGTCAACATGGTGCCCTTCCCTCGGCTTCACTTCTTCATGCCTGGCTTCGCGCCACTCACATCTCGTGGCAGCCAGCAATATCGTGCCCTGACCGTGCCAGAGCTGGTCCAGCAGATGTTTGACGCCAAGAACATGATGGCCGCTTGCGATCCACGCCACGGCCGATACCTCACAGTGGCTGCAATGTTCCGTGGTCGAATGTCGATGAAGGAGGTCGACGAACAGATGCTGAACGTTCAGAACAAGAACAGCAGCTACTTTGTCGAGTGGATCCCAAACAACGTCAAGACAGCCGTCTGCGACATTCCACCTCGAGGCCTCAAGATGTCCGCGACGTTCATTGGCAACACCACTGCCATCCAGGAGCTGTTCAAGCGCGTCTCCGAGCAGTTCACGGCCATGTTCCGCCGAAAGGCCTTCCTCCATTGGTACACCGGCGAAGGGATGGACGAGATGGAGTTCACGGAGGCTGAATCCAACATGAACGACCTCGTGTCCGAGTACCAACAGTACCAAGATGCCACTGCTGAGGAAGAGGGCGAGTTCGAAGAAGAGGAAGGAGAGGGTGAAGGCGAAGCCGCATAAACGCAACGTCCAAAATACTTCCACTTGTTACATCTTTTTGCTTGTTATGCAAACAGCAATTTTTTCCAACTGTTTATTAGCATTTTAAACTCAGTATTTCATTTTAAAATAAATCTTAATTTCACAATAATTTTCACTTTTTGACACTCTACAGGCGTCTACACCAGCAGCAAAGTGTAACATGGTTTTGTTTTACCGGCTACAATAAGAATATAAAATGTTTTTGTTGACTTGATGAGAAAATATTCTTTTACAATTTTGTCATACACCCATCAATCAATCATCACATTTATATAGCGCCTCTTCAAGGGCTCTACTCAGAGGCGCTCCCAAGCCAGGCCTGATCGTACCATGCTTACTACATGTAGAATTGAAAAGCTAAGAACATTACTTTCCTTCATTGGAACAAGTAAAACTAATTCAGAACGAGAGTAGAATTCTCAACTTATGAAATGCTGGCAAAGCAGGGAGATTCACATTATCCAACACAATTGTCTGATCAGAAGCTGTTAACAAATACTTTACAACTGTAAAGCTAAGTCTTGCTTATGTGCAAGACTTACTTTTCAGTTGTAAAGTATTCATTAACAGCTTGCTTATGTGCAAGACTTGGCTTTTCAGTTGTAAAGTATTCATTTACAGCTTCTGATCGGATGACTTAGCATATGTTGTGCCGTTATCAATCAACTAACAATGGAAAAAATGTAATCACTTGAAGTAAACCTGATGTCTGGCTCTACTGGGTAAGCCAGTTGAAACACCGTTTAAGTGAGTTACCCTTGAGAGATGCCATCACACTGATGGAGAGAAATCTGATTCAACACCAGCCAACAAACCAGATTGTGCTAATGGAAGGCACTTCAATCACAATCCAAAAAGAGGCTACCATCACCCCAAATCGTTCAAAGCAATGGGAAAATGAACTCAAATACTCCAAGCCTGTATCAACAATGTCATTTGGAGGTGTCCTACTTTTAACCAATGACAAACTGTTAACTTCAAAAGTCCAGTGCATTTTCTTCAGGAAATACTATGCAGCATAACACTGCTATGGGCAAATGGGGTTAGGACATGTCCATAGAATTCTACACATCACCATTGATCCCTTAAAAATTCAATCAATTGCGAAACAGGTCAGTTTTAAATGCTGAACTGCATATAGACCCATGTATGTAGATCTGTGGGTCAACCCACACAAAACAAAACTGGTCTGTTTCACATAAATAAAGTGGATGGCATTTCCAGGTATATAATGCCACAACCCCAACGCACAAAGTGCCCGCGAGGAGGCATTTAAATGCCTGTGTTCCTCATAACACCTTTAGTCTATAATTACATTTATTTTCAAACCATACTGATTTATAATATTTTAGCGAATAATCAGATAAATAGATTAATTTCGGTGAAGAATTCTAATTTAAAAGGCAATCCCCTCAATAAGTATTGCAGAAATTCTCTATTCCGAAGGGTTGCATGGCTGGCCAATCACCATTCGAGATATTTTTAGCTGCCGAATTCTCGGCAGATGTAGAATCACTTATGAAAGCACGCTGGATATTAGTGATCCTTAACATTTATGTAGCGCTGATAATTAATATCAGAACCTGTTTAGCTTTAGCATACGCTATAAAATTTACCACGAATGCAACGATTAGCAGGGGGTTAAGTGTTGCTTGTCGTACTTTCATGTAAACAAAATAAATTTTAGCCATTTTACCAAGATTACATAATCTTGAAACTGAAACTGAAATTTGATAATGCTCCGTACAAAGTCCAGAGGTGCATTCTGCGCTAGCCTAACGATGTTAGCTATCATTAGAATTAGATCATAAATTTTATCAGTCAGCAAATAGTGCTTAGATAGCCTCACTATAGATAGCCCTCACAACTTTGTACTACCCACTAAAGATGATAAACTTTTTATCTCACGAGTCCTGTATAAAAAGCCATCCTCTGACCACTAATGCTCATAAATCTCATCCCACGTTACTCTCTTAATTAACTTAACAATTCATCATGCAATAGTTGATAACAATTTGTTGCCTTATTGTCTCCCTAACATTGGCTACTCGTTATATGGTACAATCTTGCTTGCATTCATTTGTAACTTTTGTTAAATTGCAATGTACCGGATAGCGGTGTGTCTATCAGTTTTGTTACCAATAAAACGAATATTAATAATAAAAAGGGTCACCAGTCTAGAGATTTCTAGATCGCTCAGAAAAACTATAAGTCGTGGGAGGTAGACTATTCACAGGCGCCAAATCAGCCGATAGTCAACTAAGTCAATATTAAAATCCAAGGGGTCAATCAGGCGGACGGCTATGGTGGAAAGTGTTTAGATTATTGTATCGGCTTCAGCATCTACATTTGGTTGGGACCGATGAATTATAAATTAGTTTGCATAACTGAGAATTGCTCGAGGGACCACGATATGTAACTTAAACATCACTTAAAAATTACCTAATTAATGCTAAATGTCTGAGTAAAACCTGAGACGATTATAACGAAACTGCTTCCACCTTCGCGAAGATAATATTTATTTTTTTAAACAGACGTGGCATAACCATGCAATCCTGTTGCCCACCGTGACCTCGGTGCATTAATCAGTACAACACACAACACTGATCAGCATCAATAAGAAAACCAGCCAATCAGAATCCGCGGCTCATACGCAGCATCCAATCAAAACCGCGGATTAAACTGACTCGCAGCTGCTTCAGTCGCGGTAACGTTGTTTTGCATCACTTTGTTTTTAAATTACAAAATAGACATTTAACTCGCGTTTTAACACCTAGAAAACATCTAATGGTACATGTCAACAAAATGGGACATGTTTTGTACGCCTTTGATAATTTTCCTGCGTTTGTGAGGGCCGCAAGTGGGGTATTTTGTTTGACTAGGTCCACAAAGGAATTTCTCTTCTTTCCATTAATGCTGAGCGATCGTCGACGAAATGGCGCAGATTTCGTTGTCTACTCGTTAATATTTTGCTTTCCGTTGGTCTCCAGTAAAAGCTGGTGTAACGTGTGGTATTATCTGGGGGCAACAATTTGTGTTCTGTTCGTAAAATCCGCGCAATTTCGTCGACGATTTGAGTCTCGATCAGATGACGGCCTTCTTCGATTTACTACGTCACGTGACCAAGCGTGGTTTTGACCACGTGCCCATTTGACACGGTTTACCGAGCTGTGATTGGTAGTTGGTGAACACGTGCTGTTGTGTACTGATTTTCGATGAAACGATTGGTCGTCATGACCCAATTTCTAAAAGTGACTGGTTAAATGCAACGACCTCTTATATAAATGGTGCGTGTTGCAATAACATTTTATGTGGCGCAATGATTAATTTTGCGGTTTTGGAAACTTATGGAACTTTACTAAAGTGCAGCGGGATTTAGAATGGTTTTCGTTGTACGCAATATGCGCTACACACAGTGTTTGTAAACGAGCATTTAGTAAAAAATTACTATTGTTTAGTTGGCATATGGTTTCAAAATTAGAAGCTGGCTTGCTTGAGAACAGGGCTTTTGATGTGCTACATGAAAGCTCATCAGTCTTATATAAAATGACAGATACGGCAGTGTTAATGATAATGGTGGTTATAGGTTTATCAAACTTGCAGTTCTTTATTGAAAAGAAGTTTTAATGACACAAATTTAATTGGAAGACATAGATTGTGGGAATGCATTTTAATGGGTTTTGGCTTAATTTTATTAATGCACTCATTTTAAAACTCTTCAAAACTGCACAGGTTTTTATGAATAATTTATGCATTTTAGAACACTAAAATTACATAAGTTTTTATTTCTTGCTGCGAAAAGAATAATTTTATTAAAGCAGTTTATCAACACTAAACTTTTGCTTCAAAGCAAGCAGGCAGCTTTACCAGTTTGCAAAATTAGCAACCATTTACACATGTAATGTAACGATATAAGCCAAAATACAATCATGCAATCATATAAACCAGCTGGCAACTGACTGACGTAACTCCTTATTCTACCTTCTAAGCCAGTAAGCAACCATCAAAACAAGTATATCTGTCGAAACCAGTATGTTGAGTATGCAACCAGTCGGCAAAGTATGCAAGACTTGAACTGGTTGGTAGAGTATGTGAAAGATGAACCGTGTGAAAGACATGGGTAGTGAGATGCTGCCAAATTATCTGCATCTTACTACAATGTCTTTTGACAAGGATTGCATCGCTGTACGACAAAACATCATTTCCCAATGGCAACATGGACCCAGTTGACTTCGGCAAATCTATTGTAATATGTAGAATACGCTGCGTAATGAAAGAAGAGTTATGTAAGCTGGCCCTAAAAGCAGCCATGGGTGTTAAGTGTTTGCGACTTCGTTTTCTTAGCCTCAGCATATGGCAGCAGGTGGCCAGTCCTCTCCCTCACGGTCTGTTCTTCCCACTGACAGTGTACTGTCCGTATGCTTGTTGCCCTGTTCACTATGAGATGCAAGCAAAAAGAAATCTTGAAATAAATTCTGCACATGGGATCTGAACCCCATCCTCTGGTTTGATAGCTCGGCTTTGTGACCACAAGACTAATTGCACACTCACTAAATAGGCTGTGGAGCAGTGGTTAAGTCTCTGTAGAGGGATTCACATCCTGTCCTTGGCTGAAACTTAAGTTTTTGTGATAGATGAAAGACTTGGCTTTAATGGTGGTTTCAAATTGTCACGTAATAAATATTAACATGTGTAGATATTTAACATCTGTTTAATGATTAATAATAATAATAATAAATTGAACGCTGTTGCTTTCAGAGGTTCTTTTGAGCAGCACGTTTGGGACGAGAACCTTTTACACAGCTCTATAGTTTCTTAGAGCCTGAGAGATCATTTCTACCTCGCACGAAAGAAAACTAAAAAAAATAATAATAATAATTTGAAACAATGATAATGAAGCCAATAAAATATCAGTCTCTGTTTGGCAGTGCCAGTTTCAAGTGGTAACTTTATTCCACAACATTTGCACAAGAAGATATCTGCTGTGAATGTGTCATCCATCTCGGCCTTCATTTTGAGTCTTCACATTTTTTGGCCTCGAGTGTTTACCACTTGTAGTTGATTAACCATCGTGTGATTGGTGATTGGATTTTAACTTGGTTACACCCAGGTTAGGAAGATAAGAATCAGGTTAAGGCGGTTGTGAGATGTCGAACTGTATTCATATCACAGCCGCTTTGACTGGTTTCTATTCTTCAAGTCATCTGAACCAGAAACTCTGAAGCAGTCAAAAGTTTCCATTCATATAGCTAGGCACTTCAGATCTGTACATATAATTGTATTAGTTTGATGAAGCAGAAATAATGAAGAACAAATCATGGAACGTGAAGTGATGAGAACTGCCTGATTTCATTTGTCCCACCAACATTGTACGGTCATGTACTCATCATGGCTGAGTTGTCTTAGGGGCACTTGGTGGAGCAGAAATCGCAAAACAAATTTCTGTCTTGGCAGGGAGTTGAACCTGTGACTTATCAGTTTACGGTCCAGCATGCTAACTATTAGACTATTGTGCACCCCAACTTCCGCAAGTAACTTCAACCACCATTTGTGTTAACTGAATTTCACGTTGAACGTTTGATCAACTGAGCCGAGCAGAACCTACCGGGATTCGTGTGCACTTTATTGGATGTATTGGGAGGCACTTGTAAATGTACTTTGCAATAAAATAATTGTAATTTACGACAATTTACATTGCTTCATCAGTAGTAGCAGCTACTTCTAGTGTACTTTACGCTGTTAGCTGTCAGTGCAGATGCTGAGTCACATACATGTAGTGTTGTAGTAAGTACACTTATGGCTGTTTTTAAAAAGAAAACAGAAAAACAAAAACACGAAAGCACAAATTTGCTGAAGAAGAAATGCATGTACAGTAACACGTGCAAAGTTGTACGTACCAAGAATGTAAGTATGGTTAAGTGAGTACATGTATGTGAGTATGCTTTTCGAAGAAACGATTGGTCGTTATAACCCAGTTTCTAATAATGACTGGTTAAATGGAGCATTTTGCAATAACATTTTATGTTGCGCAATCAGTAATTTACTGTTTCAGAAATTTGTGTAACAAAGTCAAACCAACATTTTGCACTCGGTGAGCTTCTGTGATTGGAGAACTTCTGTGGTGCAACTGTAATGATGCCTGAAAAGAAATCAATCAATCAATCAATCAATATAAACTTGATTTAGCTCCGTTAAAGATACTTATTCAGAGTCTGTCTGAAACATAAATCAATGGTTGCTGCCAAATGAAATTGGTGTGAGAAGAAGAAGAGCAGTTCCTTAATATAAGAGGCAGCCATGGGCATGAAGTGTTAGTGACTTCATTTTCTTAGCCTCGGCATATGAGAGCGGGTGGCCAGTCCTTTCCCTTGCCGTCTCATCTCCCACCGACAGTGTACGGTCAGTGTACTCATAGCTGAATTGGCTAGGTGAACAGCAGAAATCTTGAAACAAATCTCTGGCTTGCAGAAGATTTGAATCTTTTGACCTATAGGTTTACAGTCCAGCATGCTAACCACTAGACTACTGTGTAGTGTACCCCAAGTAACTTCAAACACCACTTGTCACATCAACCATCAGTGATTGTGATTTCTCACTCGGGTTCAATATGTATATATTTCAGTCATGAATCTGGTTGAAAACCAAACGGGGTTCGGTCGATACGAGAAACCTGCTCTAACCTGGAAACAGCATGCAACGCCAGTGTACAAGTAACTTCAAACACCACTTGTCACATAACCATCAGTGATTGTGATTTCTCACTCGGGTTCAATAAACGAATATCATGAATCTGGTTGAAAACCAAACTATACGAGAAACCGTGGAAACAGCATGCAACGCCAGTGTACAGTATTGTGTGTATGCATGTACATTGTTCAAATCTACCTCAAGCCACTGCGTAGCGACCTTGGACAAGTTGCTCGCCCGCAATTGTCTGTGAGGAAGGCAACGGGAAACCACCTCACTCATCTCATCCCGGGTAGTGTTGTTTTAATAATGTCTCAATTTTAGTTTCAGTTTTAGTTATGATTGTTAGTCTTCATTTTTAGTTTTAGTTTTTATTGTGTTTCAATATTAGTTTTAGTTTTTGTTTTAGTTTTTATGGATCAATTTTCGTTTTAGTAAGCTAATTTTAGTTTTAGTCAGTTTTAGTAAGTTTATTTCATTTTTAGTTGTAGTAATTTAATTTAAGTTTAAGTTTTACCCTACCAATTATTTAAATCCATTTAAATTTTAAACACAAAAAAACTAAATAGGGGAGAATGTCCTGCATTGGGTCAATTTTTACATTTTAATGCATACAATTGGTATTAGTTGTAGTACATATATTTTGTTGTCATTATCAGAAAGATCAACGTTTAATTAATCGAATGTGATATATACTGCTACATTATTGCAAGAATAAACCATAAAAATATTGTATTTTCCTCACTGGAAAAAATCGTCCCAATGCAGGCCACTATGGCCTGAATTGGGACACTGCTTGGAGAGCGTTGGGTCAAGCAACTGATCTTGTTCTAATCATGTTCAATAGAGTGTAACAGATCATATTGCAGTTGAAGATGATATTCTGTTTCACAAAATATACAGTAAATTATTATTATTTGTCCCTAGGTACCTCAGATCCACCAGGAATTAAAATCTTATTATTAGTAGGTAAGCGTGTCCTGCATTGGGTCAATTTTTTTCATTTTAATGCATAAAATTGGTATTAGTTGTAGTTTATATATTTTGTTGTCACCAAATATTATTTAATATACGTCTAGTGAAGTCATAAAATATACAGCAAAATAAGTTAAGTTTAATTTTCTATGATTGGCCTATATTGGGTCTGTCCCAATGCAGGCCATCAGTGCATGTCCCAATAAAGGCCATCAATGGCCGCTTACCTATTTTTTAGATAATACAAAAGGTAACATGCATATGACCTCCAAATTTCACCATATGCTTCGCAATATACTGTCATAAATAGTTCACAGAAATTTTTGCCTACCTCGCCGTCTGAACACCAAACACCATCCACCTTAGCTAAATTAGCACCAGATATTTAATGCATTGACTGAGACTGTAAGAGTAAAAATTTACTTTTTTAACCTGAAAATGGAGATTTGCAGTATCGACATATGTCGATGAATTGTAGTATCTCTGTCAAACGCTTTTTTATTCGCAGCATTCTCTACATCAAATACGTTCGCTGGGCGACGCCACACGCGATAATATATAACCACGGCTTAGATACCACCACTGTTCCGGAGACTGGGGGGGACAGGGGGGACGGTCTCCCCAAACTTGAGGTGGGGGGGACGGAGCTGCTTATATCCCCCCAATATTTCTGAAATATTTCATGAATATAATAGTAATAGCTACGAGTGACAGCTGGTTCTTATCAGCACTCAAATAATAGAGCAATTTTGTTCAGATGACAGCTTAAAATGCTACCATTACAGTGTGGAAATTCAAAAATTTTTAGATAGGGGAGGGGTCACATCCCCTCCCCAAAACTCAAACACGACTCAAACTACATGTTAGCTAAGAGTGACAGCTGGTTCTTATCAGCACTCAAATAGTAAAGCAATTTTGTTCACATGACAGCTTAAAATGCTACCATTGCAGTGTGGAAATTCAAAAAATTTAGATAGGGGAGGGGTCACATCCCTCCCCAAACTCAAACACGACTCAAACTACATATGTTAGCTAAGAGTGACAGCTGGTTCTTATCAGCACTCAAATAATAAAGCAATTTTGTTCAGATGACAGCTTAAAATGCTACCATTACAGTGTGGAAATTCAAAATAATTTAGATAGGGAAGCAGGGACGTCATTTGGGGGAAGCAGGGGTGTGGCATTTGCCCCGCCCCTGAAAATCAACTATATGTATGTCAGTGCATTTGATGAAATAATATAACTTAATTCGTCACTAGGAGTCTAGGACAGCAGCCCTTAATATATTCACTTGTGATTTTCTAAGTATATTGATTTTTGTCTACCTCTTCGTATGCACTTTGCACGTAGCCCGAGGTACCGAGACAGTTAGAAAGATGTACATAATTATATAAATGAAATTTGTAGTAGGTCTGCTTTAGCTATATAAGTACTATGTAACTGGAGACGAACAGGCAATCCAGCCTTTCAGTCACACAGATTATCTCATATACCGACTGGCCGAGAGAATACACAGAGTTGCCTGTCAAAGGCGACTAGCCGAGAGAGCCCACAGAGGTACCGGTCAACGGCATAGTTGTAAGATTGATAGCCCCTGATAGCCTCTACATGATGTAGGTCAATGCTTTCTTTCATTATACTCACCTTATATGACCATTTTCCAACATTCCCATGCAGCTCACCATCAGGAAGATATCTCTCATCAACTAGCCTCCCACCCACATTCTGGCTCTCATGCATGAAACCAGGTTTTGCAGTAGACCTATATCAAATTTCTAGCCAGGAGCCCTTGCCTAAGCCAAAACCTTTCAGTCACACAGATTGTCCCATTGGTATATTATATACAGTTTGGAGTGTCATTCTCTGCACGTTTGTTTGGATGGGTGATGCGGCTAATGGATAGAACTCTTATGATACATAGGGCCTACATGTAGGTGTAGATGTAAATATCAATAATAAACTGACACCTGTGAAGGTAAGCTAATTTGCTATTCATCAGTCTTACATTATAGAACTTATTTCACAGTCAAAGTTTTCCTATGTTATGCATATTTAATCAAATTTGGCAGAAAGGTTTCATTTCTTGTTGAAATATCTATAAACACTTCTGCAAGTGAGTTGGCAGAAAAAGCTGTAGCTTCAGCAAAGCAATATCCTGCTGACCTCAATAACAGAAATTCATCATTTACCCTTTGTACATAAGGCAAATTTTGAATGGACTTTTTAACGCAGTGCAATCCTTCAAAGCAATTTCCAAATGTGTGTGTCAGCTTACATATACTGTTGACAATTATTCCATCAACAGTAGCCTCTGCAACTCAAGGTGATTCAGAATATTTAAGGTCTATAATGTCTCATTAATGTCTTGTGGATTTGGCTTTGTTGAGCATTAATTGAGTCTAATATTGCCTGAACAATTGATTTATTTTGAACTGTCATAAGAAATTTTGCAGAAAAAAGGACCAGGAATGCTCCTTTGTTGAGCAAATAAGACTATTAAGTTGTTTAAGCATGATCGTATTCTTATTGTGACAGTGGTGTGGAGGCTTCCAAAGTTTTTCTTTAATATGAGTCTTCATAATTCCATTTGCATCTGTGATTGAAGTGAAGGCACACAGTGACAGCAGACAATTGTTGACAAAGTTGCACTGTAGCATAACAATTTACAAATGTTGCTCTGTAGACTTGGTTTTATATATATATATATATATTTATATATATTCCGAACTTGCTAGTTTGCAAGATTTACATCACAATGAATCAATCATTCATTGTCAATGATTGATATGACAGCTATTTTAACTTCTTAAAGTAAATTTTCAATTTTTACTGCTGTTTCGTTATCTTTGGTCAGCCTCAGATGGAGCTTTGCTTCTCTGACACCCAGAGGGCCATGACCAGGGACTTTCCCTCATAAATAATAATAGCCCAATAATAATTAGTGCAGGCCTAGTTCATGCAGCATGCAATACTGCTTTGTTAACTGTTATTTATGGCAAGTTAAAGTATTTTTAAAAAGTATTTTAGCATTATAATTTAAAGTACAAATGCTCAACAAATATTTTAAGTAGAAGTATAAATACTGTCATTCTATTGTATTTTAAATACAAGTACAAAATACTTAGACAGTATTTAAAGTAGTATGTTAAATACTAGTAATTAAAGTAGTATTTTAAATACTAGTATTTAAAATAAGTATTTAAAATACTTCCCATCACTGAATCAAACATAGTAAGAAATAAATAAGAACAAGAAGGAAACATGTTAAAATATTTAACCACAGTTCTGCACATGTAGACTAAATGCAAAACTTAACAAGCTGGCCAAGTTTGCCCCGAAAAATTTTCTTGCCCCCTGAAAAAAACTGAAATGACATCCCTGTAGGGGAGGGGTCACATCCTCCCAAACCCCAAACTCAAACATGACTCAAACTACATGTAAGCTACGAGTGACAGCTGGTTCCTATCACCACTCAAATTATAGAGCAATTTTGTTCAGATGACAGCTTAAAATGCTACCATTACAGTGTGGAAATTCAAAAAAATTTAGATGGGGAGGGGCACATCCCCCTCCCAAACCCCTCCCCTGCTCGGCGCTGCGCGCCTCGCCGATCGTCCTTCGGCCGCTCCTTCGCCGGTCCCCCCAAACCCAAGACGTCTCCGCCTATGCCACTGTCCCAATGCAGGACAATCATGTCCCAATGCAATTTTGTATGGGTTTTAGCGTTGGTCAAATACAAGTTGGATTGACCAAAGAATTCTTGCTAAATAGATGTCGGATTGATGAAAATGATTTTTTACTTAGGCCTAAATAGAAGTGGAATTTATGAAAAATTTCTTGCTTAAATAGAAGCGGGGTTGATAAAAAGAATTCCTGCTAAATAGAACCTTTTGATAAATATAGTTTTAGTTTTCGTTTGATCAATTTTCGTTTCGTTTCAGTTTTTATTGCTACAAATTTCGTTTTAGTTTCGGTTGTCTGCGTATTTTAGTTTTAGTTTTCGTCAACGAAAACGTTCAATTTTCGATATTTGCCATTTTCGTTTTCATTTTCGTTTTCGTTGTTTTTCACCCGGGATTAGTGTTGTTTTCGTCAACGAAAACAACACTAATCCCGGGTGGCGTAACAGCAATGGACCTGCCTTCGGGCAGAGCACTCATCATCATCATCATCATGTACATTGTACATGTAGGCCTATGTGTGTCTGTGGGGCACGGTAGTCTCTTAGTGTCATCCATCATCAGAGATGGATAGAGACTAAGTAAGTAAGTAAGTTAGCCACCTTTATCTGCAGCTGACAAGTGCACACGAATTACACTGTACGTATACAGCGACTACATCTAGATTTGAAATAAACTTTAACAGGAGCAAATTATAAACTATAAAGTCACACCTACACAAAGTAAATATAACTAAAGATGCATCAATTAACAAAACTACTTTTAAACAGTTTAGTTTTAACAATGGGATGGGTAGCATGAAATAATGTCCTCTCTTGCGCTGTGATTATTTGTCCTGACTAAGAAGTAACAAGAGCTGATGAATGCAGTGGCCGATGAACTGCGATCTTGGGCTGCAACGCTCAGAGTTCGAGCCTCCACTCTTGGGGTCACTATGTAGGCTAGACCTTGAGAGCAAGTCCTTCACGCACAGTTGCTCTGTGCACTATCGATATCCTGTCGTATGGTCGAGTGTTTACTTCTAAACTTTGGAACGAAGGCAATTTCAAATACATGTAGGCTAGTTTGTTGTATTGTACGGTGCCTGTTAGAACTTGTCAAGTACACTGGAACAATTAATTATTACAAGGATGGTCACTTGGTTTAGGCCTATCTGAGTAACGCGGCTACTTACGTCCAGTGGGGTCACAAATGTTGGAACTAGATCTGTAACCGCGATTGTTTCTTCTTAAAGGTTGTGATTCGGGTTTTGCGTAGGAGTGAGTTTCGATTGATGTTTGGTGCATCTTGATGAGGGCTGTAGAAACGTTCACAATATAATTAGATTAGGCCTACTCTACATGAAGTTAGTATATTCAGCCCCTTTGTGAGCTAGGCCTACCTAAAGCGCACTAAACGCCTACTAACTATAGCACTAAGTGGTGTCCTACATACATAATTAAATTTTATCGTATCGTATCTATAGAGTTATATAGATCCTCTCACATAATTAGTATTCAGCTCTCAGCACGAAAACCCCTGGGAAAAAGAAAAATTTATGTACACATAATGCATGTTCAGATAAATATTAAAATAAATGTACAGATAAGCGTAGGCCTACACGTCTTTCTACATACATCGTAATCGTAAACTCGAAACTTCTACAGCGCCCACAAAAGCGAAGTCGCGGGAACCAGCTTATTCACAGTTGCCTTCGTTCCAAAGTTTAGAAGCAAACACTCGACCATACGACAGGATATCGATAGAGCAGAGCAAGTGTGTGTGAAGGACTTGCTCTCAAGGTCTAGCCTACATAGTGACCCCAGAGTGGAGGCTCGAATTCTGAGCGTTTCAGCCCAAGATCGCAGTTCCTCGGCCACTGCATTCATCAGCCCTTGCTACTTCTTAGTGAGGACAAATAATCACAGCGAAAGAGAGGACATAATTTCATGCTACCCATCCCATTGTTAAATCTAAACTGTTTAAAAGTAGTTTTCTTAATCGATGCATCTTTAGTTATATTTACTTTGTGTATATAGTTATGCCTATGACTTTATAATTTGCTCCTGTTAACGTTTATTGTACACACAACTACATACAACTGTGCATACATACGTGCATATACACCTACATATAGGCTACATACAGATGCAGGCATACAGCCATACACTGACGTCGACTACATACGTAGAAACGTATGGATACACCCACGAAGACCCAACTCGTACACATACAGACATAGCCTACATATACACAAAATATAGATTCTAATCACAAATTTCCAAAGGCTGTGCTTCAATAAGGATTCTTCATAGTTGCTCCCGACCAAGGAGTTGCGCATAGGCCTACATACGTCAATGTCTTTAGGCAAAACACATAAGCTATACATACTGCTCACTGCTCAGGTAGATAGGCACGATTAGGCAGCCTACGTAAATTCGTGCACACTATTGACCTACGTACACACTAGCCGAGTGATTGCATTATCTTATCTGAAACAAACCTTTGATAATAATTTATTTGTCGTCAACAATTCGCGCTATACAGAATCTCGACGTTTATCAAATTCTCATGGGAGCGCGTCACCAAAACAATGAATCACCTGTTACGCGTATTATTCTCGATCTCATTCAACCGATAAGATGGCGCTTTCTGATTGGTTGATAGAAATTTGCTACAAATCTAGATAACAAGATAGGAGAGCCAATATTAACGTCATTTAGGCGGTTGAAACATACTTTCGTTGATCGGATGTGTACGCCCATAATATAGATGCTCATTTCTGTATCTGAAGACCGATATCTTCAAGATAGGCCTATCCTATCCCGATTGAAATCCTGCGTCCCCCTACGACCATCCCCATCAATGATCTCCACCGAAGCACCCAGTGCTGGCTTTAGGTATAGGCGGTTGCCTAGAGCGGCACTACATGTAGTCTTTTCAAGGGGCGGTAAATTCCGACAAAATACATGATGGCCGCTTCCGTTAAAAAGATGTCGTTTATGAGTAAGGGGCGGTATTTTTTGTCCTCGCCTATAGCACAGAATCGTCAAAGGCCGCCTCTGGAAGCAACATGCATGCTGTCTCCGGTTTGACGTTCACGGATTCTCAACTGGTAGACCTACCGAAACGGACCAAACAATCTGGCAACGTGATTTCATATAGCGCTAGTAGTTTAGGTGGTCTCCCGAGACGCGGCTTTTGTGTGGCTCTGAGAATTTTTCCGAAATTTACATTACATTAGGCCTACATCAGGTAAAAATGGCAGTTGTGTAACTAATAGTTCTGCTCTCTAGGCTATACCAGTTGTAGTGGCAACAAAGAAGCCTAGTAATTGTAATTGTAATTAGCAACTTCTATTGCGCCGGTGTCTTTATACACAAGGCATCAACCGATAGCATTCGAAAACCGAGCTGTAATCAGGTCACCATCCAAAAGATCAGTAGTGTGCCTGATAGCTTTGATGGTGCACATGGTAGTAGTAGCAGCAGCAGTAGTAATAGTAGTAGGCCTATATAGTTGCTGTAGTAGCAGAAGTATTAGTAGCCTAGTGGAAGTAATGGTAGTAGCAGTGGTGGCTGTTGGTTTAGTAATAATACTAATGATTAAAAAAACAACAACCGCAACGATAACGACAACAATAATGTAGTAATGATAGTACTACTTATAATGATAAGTACTATAATGATAGTACTACTTCCACTCCTGCGGCAGCAGCTGCTGCTGCTGCTGCTGCTGCTGCTGATGATGATGATGATGATGATGATGATGATGATGATGATGATGATGATGATGATGATGATGATGATGATGATGATGATGATGATGATGATGATGATGATGATGATGATGATGATGATGATGATGATGATGATGATGATGATGATGATGATGATGATGATGATGATGATGATGATGATGATGATGATGATGATGATGATGATGATGATGATGATGATGATGATGATGATGATGATGATGATGATGATGATGATGATGATGATGATGATGATGATGATGATGATGATGATGATGATAATAATAATAATAATAATAATAATAATAATAATAATAATAATAATAATAATAATAATATCAATAATATCAATAACAAAAACAGCAATAATAGTTTCGCCCTGCAGTGTTTTGTTGTATAAATCAAAATAAAAAATACACGATGTACGTATGCGCAAATAGGTAGAGGACCTTCTATAATTATTTGCATGTTATATAATTATTGGACTCATCGACGTATATTATAAATACGTCGATGATTGGACTACACAGATTATAGATGACATCTAAGAGAAAAATATAACATTGAGCGCCTCGTGTAGCCTACGTCACAGTCGCACCACTTGCCGACGTCCCCGATAAGAGGCTGGCTGACTGATAATGCCTGATAATATTATCCGCTGCCCTTTAGTTCACCTGTCTTGAGACTCAGAGTTGAATGATCGTGCGCAGTCCCACTCTGGCGTTATCGTCCGAAATCTGAACGAGAGACGCCCAATCATTCTTCGGCAAGGTCCAGCCTTAGTCATGAAGCGATCATTGTACCCGACCGATTATAAGTACAGGTGCGGCTTCAAACGCTGGTCAGAGGCGTACGCTTGTGAGCTGTTGTGAGCGAGAGCGATCAATCTGTTTTCGAGTTGACATTGAACTATTTCTGAGTTGAGAACGAGCTCATAGGCGCTGACATTGAACTAATTTATGAGTTGAAACTGAACTATTCAAGACTTGAAGTTGAACCATTTTGAGTTGAAATCGAACTATTACTGAGTTGAAACTTCGGCTGTTTCACTTATAAATAAACGCTTCAATATTTTTTATCAACTATAAACTTGTAGAAGTTTCGTTTTTCTTTCGAATTTCGTGGTGAAACAGAACAACCGATAGAAAATGGACCTGACACTTGTGATGTACGGAGTCAGTGCCTTCTTTTGCGTAAGTACAGTTTTTTCTATCGAAACAGACTTATGTATTATTTAATATTTGATTTTAGCGACCAAATTTCTATTGACTAAATACTGCACATGCACCATTCTAAACTTTACTGATAAGAACTATAATAACTATAATACATAGGCCTACAAATAGGCTACAATAAAGAGAAGGGCAGTCCCGTTACATGCCGATTTTTAATGTCTTCTTTGCCTATAAGTAACAGAAGCTCAGCACTTGTCACGAAGTTAATAATGCCATAATTTTTATAGGAAAGGTGAGAGTAGTAGGTCTACTGTTCAAAATTATTTATATTGATGTCAACGGGTTCGTTGCCGTAAAATGTCGCTAAACTCTCGATCCTATCCTATCCTGTCCTGCCCTGTCCTATCCTGTCCTGTCCTGTCCTATCCTATCCTATCCTATCCTATCCTATCCTATCCTATCCTATCTTATGAGCAGCAGTTCATTCCACACCTTCTTGAAGTGTGGAATTCGGTCTATAAGGAAAAGTAAACAAATAGGAATGGTGAGATTACCGGTGGTAGTGCCAGTCTCAAGCCAGGAGAAAGGACGAGGGCTACGCTAATCATCTTTGTTTTGACACAGCGTCGTTAAACAGCAACTAACCTTCTTTTCAACGACAGCGTTTAAACAGAGATAAGAACGCCGAGCTTTTGAACGTCATGAGATCCTTCGACCAGAAACGTTTTCTCATTTTTAAGTGTCTGCGACCTTAATGTGTTACTGTTGAAGTGATAGTTGGCAAATTCTTGGTGTTAAGATCTACTTTATATGAAACACATACATCCCTTAATAGGCCTATGTGAAAGATATTTTCTTTTTTGCAAATTAATAATAAATGGTTTATGTTTTCTGTTACTTTACATAAATTAGAAAGACCACTCTCATGCTTCCTCATAAGAAGAAGTCTTTCATTTAGATTTACTTTTCCTAATCTTAATCTTGAAATCTGAACCTTCTTCTTTCTATTAAGGTCATCGCATCTCATAACATCACATCATATCATATCACACCGCATCACATAATATCACACCACATCACATCACTTCAGATTACATCACATAGCATCACATTACATCATATCACATCACTTCAGATTACATCAGTATGGGAATTGTAAAAAAAATAACGGAGGGGGGTGGGTGGGAGGGTTAGACGTTGATTTATGTGCAGGTTGGGTGTGAAATTTAGACTTTACTATGGGGGTTGAACCCCCCAATTGTCCCGGGCAATTCTCACCCTGGATCACATCACGTAGAATGACATCACATCACATCACATCGTGTCACATTCCATCACATTGCACTTAATTGATGTCAATGTGTTTGTGATTGAATAGCTGATCGGAGGGACGATGTTGGGCGTCGGCATCTGGATGGCCGTCGACTCGGAAGCGGAGGTGTATTTTCTCCAGAACGGACTCGACTCGGAGCTGTACTATGCGTCCGTCTACATCATGATCACCGTCGGATGCCTGCTATTCCTCGTAGCCTTCGTTGGAATGTTCGGAGCGTACAAATCAAAGGATAGCAAGGGCGTTCTATTTGTGGTGAGACGAACTATCAACTCGCGTCTTTTATACATTGTTATCATTATTAATTATTATTATTATTATTATTATTATTATTATTATTATTATTATTATTATTATTATTATTATTATTATTATTATTATTATTATTATATTATTATAACAATATTTATTCGCTCCATCAATCAACATCAATACATCACCATCAAATATTCGTTTATTTCAGGAAAATGAGGTTGACACAGCCGCAACTTCAACAAGCAATAGTGCATTATACGGCATATTCTGAGGCGGCTAGCCATCGTGGCCTAATAGTCAAACCTGCCCGTGGGCTTCTCAATGCTGTCAGTATTATGTTCTTATACAGCAGTCGGGAAATAAAATTCCTATCATCCTTTGGAGGCAGTTTGTATCCGTGGACTCGAGTTCGTAGATTATAGCTGTGAATCCAGAACTCTGGTAGAAAGTTTCCAAGAACGTTATTTTCGTTTGTAATGAGGGCCCTGAAAAAAAGAATCATCAGCCGTGGCTGCCATTATTTTGTTGCACAGTTGGAGCAGTGAGAGGGGAGAAACCCGTATCGCTGTAGCTTATTCAGCAGTTGTTCCATCATAGCACGGTCAAAGGCTTGGGTATACCCCCACCAGGTCGGCGATGCATACATCAACGTTGCAACTGTTGTCATTCTTGCGACCTGTTGAATGGCAGATGGTGGGAGACCATGTGATCGCAGGACGCGAAGAGCATACGTTGACGAGGCGCAGGACGAAACTACCTCGGTGAGATGCGGAGTCATACTGAGTTCTGAGCTTATAGTTACGCCCAACACCCGGATGGAGTCGACTCGTTCTGCTCCAGGAACTATCCGCGGAGGAAGGGGTATGCGGCTCCTTCTAGATGAGTCGAGGCAGAGGTCATTTTCTTTAGCCCTGGTTGACACGTGGTCGAGTTCTGCTGTGGCTGTTGCTATGTTATTTGAGCCGTTTGGAATCTGCGATTACGATTTTCGGTGCCGGATTCGTTCGTGGTTCAGGTGGTAGGTCTCAAATCCGGTGGGATCCGGATGAATTTAGCCACTGGCGCTGAGTAATTGTGAGTGAAGGACTTGTTCAAGGTCCCTACACAGTAACCGTCTCAGAGGAGGAGGATCGAACCGTATTCTCCGTGTTACAAGGCAAGATATGTAACCAATGGGCTAACATGTTACAACTAAAGCAAAGGACAACAAGTGGACTAACACCAGCCACCAGGACTAAAACTAACAGCTAGAGATTCACATTAACACGAATCCCCTTAGCACTAAAACAAAGACTCATAGCCTACTATCATCAAGCTTAACAATAAAGCAGAGACTAACGGTAACACCAACACTACAACTAACACTAACAGCACCATCAAGACCAAGGATAACACTAACACCAACAACAGAGCTAAACTAGCACTAAAGTTAACACTAACGTTAAAACAAACATTAGCCACTGATGAGTGGCTCGTGACTCCAGGCCAATAGGCCTACGTCGTATAATCTAACTGTTATCGCTCGACCTACGCTGTAGATTCTGGCGACGTTGGTATAATATTGAGACGAAGGTCGAACTATAGAATCGATATCTGATCAGTGATAGACAGGTCAAAATCAACGCCTTTTAATAATTATAGTTATCATGATCATAGTTCGGACCTTGCTCTTTCAGAAGCTCAACATCAGTCAGTTAGTAGACTAGAGAGGAGACAGATACAGAGAGAAAGAAAGAAAGAGACAGACAGATACATAGAGAAAAAGAGAGACACACAGAGGCAGAGACAGTCAGAGAAAGAGAAGCACTTTTGCAATTGTTAATATTAGTAACTTCTATAGCCCCATGATGCCCATCATCTATTGGACAAAGCATCAACCTATGGCGCACCAAAGCCAAGCGATAATCAGGTCATTATACAGAAGATCAGTCCCCTGAGACTGTGTAATGTACCTGTGGAGTATAGAGCCTTGTGAGTAACTAAAATGCATACATAATTTTATGTACATACATACATAGGTACATACATACATATATACATGCAAACATACATGCATACATACATACATACATACATACATACATACATACATAGTTACATACATACATATATACATATGTGATGCCCTTGTGACAGAGCGAATGTATGATTCAGTAGAACAGAGCCTGAACCATTATGGGAGGAGGCAAATGTATGGGGGAGACATGTATCTTTGATGGGTGAGAGTCTGACCCAATGGGAAAGGACCTATGGGGTTGGGGGAAGAAAATTGTTTCTTCAACAGCAGGCAGTCTCAGCCAATAGAGAAAGATCAACGGTTAGCGAAATGGATGGGAAAATGTATGGGGAAAGTACAGGTAAATGTATGGACAAATGTGTCCTGCGAGAGATGGTCATTATCAGCGTAGATTAGAGGTCTGCGGGTAGAGCATTTTGCTACCCGACCCGTACCCGTAACACTGGACTGCTACCCGTACCCGTACCCGACCCGCAGGGGCGTCCATCCCCCTTACGTCTATGAAGCATTCCCCCTCTTACATATGCCCCCCGACGACGACAGCCCCAGACGACTGGTCGACTGTCGACAAATGAGAAAATCTTTATAATCGAAATTTGAAGTATAATTTTAAGGCTGAATTCTTTAACGTTTAAGTCATTAATCAAGCAACATTATGCATTACACAGACAGAGGCGTACGGCCAGAACGGCCAGACAGTATTATAACATAAGTACTAAAATTACAATAGGTGCTTCTTCAAAGCAGCAGAGTGCGTAGACTAGCTACATCCGTAACAGCTGCAGCTACAGGAAGAATCGGGACTTGAGATTTGCATCTTAAAGAATTGATGGTAGGTGTAGGCCTACTGACAAAAGCAGCCTCCATCTCTTGACTTTTTCTCTGCTCTTTTCTAACTGCCAGAACTGTACATTCCTATCATGGTCTTCGCTGTTTTGATAATTTTCGTTTAGGTCTTTAGGTATTATATTTAAAAGTAAACGAATGACTGTATTGTGAACATGAAGGACTAGGCTACTTATATATAACGTCGAGTAACAGGAAGACTGGAGACTGGAGTTATGTATAGGCTTATGGTGTGTAGGCCTACAGGCCACATGCATGGCTTGCAGAGGGACACTGAATTGCGACAGAGACATTGCGACAGCCGACAGAGACAGAGAGACAGGCAGACAGACAGTGAGTGAGAACAAGGCAGATATTATTTCAGGCATATTTCTTAGCGCTCGAGATGAGTTATCTACCGTTTGGGGAATGCAGTGGTTGTAAAGTGTAAACGTGAAAGAGAGAATCGTGCCTAGCACAGGCTGGGTCTATTGGCGCGCACCCAAGTTAACGTATCTTTTTATACAACTGAGTGTTTGCTTCAATAGTGTGAGTCACATAATCCGACACATCATAATCCGGTGACCTATATGTCTGTGGACCTGTGTATGATATAATCATGTATCATGAAGCATCCGTCATATACAGGCCATAGCTCGACTCTGCAGTCTGAACTATTGAAAAAAAGACATTAATTTTTTTAGTTAGAAAACTTGGGCTCTTGGGACTTCGGGGCCTCTGGACTTTGTTCACCCTCTTTATATGGTTGTTGCGCCACTGCTTCTCTGTCGGCGGTAACAGACTTTACAATGTTCAAAGTTATAGTAGTCTTCCACTTGTGGTGTGTAGTACAATGTATGCGCCATTTGTCACTACGGATAAGCATGCCGCACAACGGCTCGCAACATTTATACTTTAGTAAAACATTGTCTCTGGGCATGATTACAATGATTACTTGTCTAGTAAAATCAAATTGCAAATTCATAGCACCGCATTATAACTCAAGTCTCATACACAGTGTGACGTCATCGTACTACCAAAGACTATATAACGATAGGCCAAAATAATGAAATTGAAGACTAATCGTCAGCTCGGTCGGAGAACAGCACACTGATTTTAATATTAAATTAAACAAAGAAAAGCATTTTCGAAAATCAAAAGCACATCTATTAATTTCTGAAATTCAAAAATGAGTAGTGAAAAAAATTCTTTCCCCCCTGAAAAGGCTACTATGAAGATCTCTGCTTCATTCCCCCCATAGGATGGACGCCCCTGCCGACCCGTACTCGAAATTACTACCCAACCCGAACCGTACCCGCGGGTATACCCGTACCCGTACTGTACCCGCCACGTAATTAATAGGACTTCCCATAATTCCAGTCCCTACCAGTCCAATGGTCTTACAAAGCATGTGGTTGTAATAATAATAGTCTGACAATCATGGTGATGATCACAGTAATAGTAATAGTAATAATAATAAAAATAATAAGAATAATAATAAGAATAAGAATAGTAATAATAACTTGTTTCGGGGGACCCGCAGGAGACAGCACGCCTCTTTCAGCGTCTTTCAATTTGCACACAACGATTAAGCTTTTCGTTGAACGTTTACACATTTGACCGGTGAAGATGACCTTTAACTCCAGAACGACAAAACATTTCGGATAGTTTCTTAGAGCCTGAAGGATTACACTTACCTAGGGCGATTAAAAACTAATAATAAAAATAACTTTTTTCAGCCAGCCATAACACGGAAGTTTGGAACAAAATACCGCTATTTGAGTAGTTTATTTCTCAGAGGGAAAGGGGTGACAGACTTGGTGTTTCAACTATTCCTAGCCTTAACTACTGTAACTGCATCAACCTGTTTTAAAGCAAATACGGCTGCTGAACTGCCAGGGTCGGCGTCAGCGACCTCTGACCCCGATTGTCGGGCCTGAAACTCGGATGAGATGAGATGATATGTAAAACACTACGATTGGATTGTGCTAATTGAAACAAGCCATTTTGTAACTTTAAATTGAGCATCTATAAATGAATGTCAAGCTCACTAAGGCGCACGGACATAGGTCAAAACAAGAATATGGTACTTAGACTGGATACCGCCATTATGATAAGTCTTTGAAGGTGCTAGACTCACAATTACATGTAACGTCAAAACTTCAGTTCGGTACAGGTAAAACCGGGTATACCCGTACCCGTAATGCTCCTACCCGTACCCGACCCGACCCGTAAAGTGTCTACCCGACTTGTACCCGACCCGCGGGTACGGGTCTGGTACGGGTAAACCCGCGGGTACGGGTATACCCGCAGACCCCTAGCGTAGATCCGATCGCAGATGTATGGAGAAATGTATGAGGAAATGTATTGGGAAATGTATGGGGAAATGTATGGGGAAATGTATGGGGAAATGTATGGGGAAACGCATCTTCAGTGGAAGTCTGAACCATGCAGTTGGGCAGTGCAAGTTATCTTCTCCCCAACAACTAGCAACCTGCTTGAGGTTTGCAAGCGAACTGTCATTCGGACGTAGTTTCGAACCCGGGATCAATAAGTGAGAGGCAAACGCCATTCCCAGTCTACCAATATAGCCTACGACATGCGACCATCAAATTAACAAAACGGTTTCAACCGATTCAGTTCTCAACACAATCCTCTCTGGTTTTCTTCAGTCTTCAACTGTTTATTTGCGCTTTTGAGTTATGTCTGAAACCGCCATATAAATGTTACATTACATTGCTACCCCGCTCTACAGGTGCTATATAAATGCTACATGACATTGTTGTATGTACTATGTACTAGCAGTTTTTACCCGGCGTTCGCCCGGGTTTTTCCCAGACGTAATATGTAACGGCTGCAAATAAAGGCTATTTACTTACTTACTATATTTGATGATAGGCCTATATCTGAGCGGAAACGACATTTAGAGGTGAAAGTAGTTGCTTTGCCCGTGTACTGCACGGGTTATCTCCACGCTACCTTAGGCTATATAGGCTTATTATTTATTCCCCGGGCTAAATAATTATAATAGACTAAGCTCGGTCGTTTTTCTATAGCCTATTTTCTATTATCGACGTAGGCTATTATTTGTTCCCCGGGCTAAATATAATAGACGAAGTTCGGCTGTTATTGCGATTGTAATTTTTCGGAGCGACCCGCGTATTTTAACGAAAGCGCCTGATTTGAAAATTAAGTATGCGTGACGTAAGATTACATAATTAGCATGCGTGACGCGTCTTTTAACGAAAGCGCCTCTTTGAAAATTAAGTATGCGTGACGTAAGATTACATAATTAGCATGCGTGACGTGGACAAATGGCCATAGGCCTACCATGGCCTGTATAATTAAAATAAACTCGTCGAAACAGTTGGAAATAATGTAAAATGTCCATATATCGGCGTTTAAATAAAATTGCGAACTGAAAATAGTCGCGTTGACCTAGAAGTTGCGTAAAAATGTTTTGTAAATTTTTTCAAATCGCTAAACCGTTCCGTTTCGGAGCCTTTAGCCGGACACGCAAACATACATACGGAAGGACATCGTAAACAGACTAAGACTTATAGTAATAGATGTGGCCATTTAATACAATACAATCACGTATATACAAAGATAAAACAGATGCGACTTAAGAAATTTCGAAAATGTTTCCTGAGCTGCATGTGGTGCGATGTTACGAATTGTTAATGGAAGACTGTTCCTAAGACTAATCGTTACCTCTATAGGTGCTATATAAATGTTATATTACATTATGTTACCAGATTCATGATTCACGATGTGGTGTTGTGTGTTTTTAGTTTATCGGGATCGTCTGCCTCGTCTTAGTATTGGAGCTGACCATGATTATCATCACCGGTGTCTTCTGGGACTCGGTCAGTATACAACACTCACCTGTAGTTAGGAATCTTATTTTATGTCAACCTGAACTTTATCTTTTTCCCCTTCCCTGAACCTTTCATTACCTAAGCTTGAGTTGCTTTGAATAACTATCCTTAGCTGTCCTTATACGAATATATTATATACCAGGTACCTTATCTCGCCTAAACTTGCATTAACTTGCCTCACCTCGCCATACCTTGTCTTGCCTAATCTTACCTATTTTCACCTCACCATACCTTAATGTCCTCACTTCGCCACATGTTAACTTGCCTTAACTTTCCTAACCTTACCTCTTCTCGCCTTACCTTTCCTGGTCTAAGCTAACTTGATCTCAGCTCGACTTACCTTACATTACCTGAGGTCACCTGACCGAGCTAACCTTCTCTTACTTCGCCTTATCCTACCTTTTGTCGGCGACCTTTCAACGCTGTCAAACGACGACGTTTCGAACCTTCACCTCGCCATAGGCCTATTTGTAGCGTAGCCTACAGTTAACTCGGGAAAAGCCTTTGATTTTCCGATGTAACATTAATTAAACTAACAGTAGTTTAATTACAACAGTAGGCCTACTTCAGGCAAGACATAGGCCTACGAGTTCTCTACACTAAACTACATTTTAAATCAAACTATTAGCAGACAATCGCTACCAGATGTTTCCGCACTCCCTTGACAATAATAGACCTTTCCCGCCATGTTAACGGTCATCGCTGACGTCAGACGATGCGCGCGATCGCCCACCAATCAGGAGCGTATATTTTAAATAATTATGGCCGGACATTAATCCTTTCTGATGTCAGCTTGGCACAAGGCCAACCAATCACAATCAAGTCAACAAACAGATAACAACCAGTCTTCCAACTTCAGTTCGCTCATCTGTTGCTCAATTTAAAACAAAATTAAAAACTAGTCTATTCACAGTGTTAGAAACTAACTATAATGACTAGGAATGTAGCGAAATGTGCTCTGTCTTGTAAAATGCGCTATAAATTTTCATTTGTATCGTATATAATTGTTATAGCTCGTCGATGCTACGTCAAGGAAATTTTAAACATAAACGCGCACATAGGCCTAAGCTTAAATTTGCTTATTAAAAAGCGGAAAGGCTAAGTTCACACCTTACCTTACACAAACTTAACTCACCTTTTTTCGGCTATATGGTTTTCTCTAAACAATTAAAGACGCATTTTCAGCTGTTTGATGGCCACGTGTTGAGCGCTTCTGAGAGACTCTTAAGTGGCGCTTTATAAATGTTTTGTTGCATTACATTTTCCAAACCACTAATCCTCACTTATCTTACTTAACCTGATCTAGCTTCATCTCGCTTTAAATTATCTGACAGTTACTAGCGTTGCCTTATCCTAATTTACTTATGTTTATTTTTTCACCCTGTCTCATCTAACCTCGACTGTTACCTAACCGTACCTTATCATGCTGTCACTTATCCTATGACAGATTGATGCTGATCCTGGAACAAAACTCCAGTGGCAGGATGAAGTACAAAACCAATACGTAAACGAAATGGCCAGCGATAACGTCAGCGTGAAATGGAACAACATGCAATTGGACGTGAGTCTATGGACATTACGTGTTATATTGTGAACCACTCAGAACAATTTCTCAACACATTATCGGCGTGAGATTTTAAATAATTATGTCGTATTGTGGAAATAATAATATTACAACTACTGCTTAGACTTCTACTACTGCCACTTCTGCTATTCAAATCCCACGACTACTACTAGACCACTACCACCAACTACCACTACCACTACTAATACTATTACTACTCCTAGGCCTACTGCACGGAATGTTATGTTCGCTTGTGAAAGGTTGAGTCATCTCACGGAATGTTTTGTTCTCTCATGGAATGTTGTGTCATCTCACGGAATGTTATGTTCTCTCAAGGAATGTTGTGTCATCTCACGGAATGTTATGTTCTCTCAAGGAATGTTGTGTCATCTTACGGAATGTTATGTTCGCTCGTAAAATGTTGTGTCATCTCATGGAATGTTATGTTCTCTCATGAAATGTTGTGTTAATTTGAGGACAGTGGGAATGCTGCGGAGCTGAAGATTACAACGATTGGGATGCAAGTAACTATAAAGAAGCCACCACGTTCGAGGTAAGTTTAAGATTAGATGGTAGAAACGGATCGGCTTTTTGTTGTATGGCTGCCCACTATTACTTCTACCAAATTTGAGATTGATTGATGAGTATTTAGAGGTCGCTCAAGGTCAGGGTATATCAGTGTTATTTAAGTTTCAGTTTACTGTTCAGTTTCAGTTTGAGTTTTAGTTCTGTTTTAACTTTCCAGTTTAGTTTTAGTTATAGTTTCAAATCTTTTCAGTTTCAGTTTAGTTTCAGTTAACTGAAATCGAACTTTTCAGTTAACGATAAAGTTACTTTCAGTTTTAGTTAACTTAAATAACACTGGGGTATATTCACCTTATTAAGCATGAAATCCGTCATCTGCATTGAAGAACAGAAAACAGAATTTGAGTGTATTAAAACAAACATTGCAGCAATGAAAAATAAGAATAGGTTCTAAAATGTTCAATTTTGCTATGGAAACACTAGAACTTTTCTAGAATAACACATTCAATGTCCTCTTTCATCTTCATCAACGTGGTCTTTGTACAGAACGGATAGGTCCTCCTGTGGCGTTTCACTAGCTGAAGAAGGAACTGCTGCTCTTCATTCTTTGTCAACGATGAATTCTACTGCTGCATCAAACCAATGGCTCTCTCAGCAAAGTCGTTCATAACTGTCATGATTGACGTTGCCTTTCGTAGTAGCAGTGATCATCGCGCCATATTTTAGGATCCTTTACCAGGAAGTCTTGGCCTTCTCTTATCCATTCAAGGGCAAAGTCAATGATGAAAGTAGTTCTCTCTGTGAAGGAAGATGCAAGGCCAAGGGAGCTGAGGGGTTCAGGAGGATGATCGAGGCACTTCACACAATTGATGGACTGTGGAAGATGGAGGTTGTCACCGTCAGTGTTTTCACATCCGACACAAGTCTGTCGTCAAACAACGACAGGCCGACTAAAATTTCTGAAACGTATCAGATATGCCTACTGAATGCGGTCAAGACAACCTTTGCCCCTATAATATTTGGGTATATTTACTAAGCTCCCCATGTAACAGTATATCGTTGAGTGGTGCTCTTATAGGCAGACGAGCTTCATGCCAGAACCGAACATAGACGAGGCTCACAAACAGTGTCGGCTCCTTCACACTGTGCTTCTTTTCGGCAGGTAGAGAGAACAGCTGCTGGAAAATAAATATTTTAATGCTATTGATGGCTTTCGCCATCCAACGTACATGATGGAATGCTCCTGGTGCCAGAAAGGAAACACTTGCTCCCTTTTCACCAACCAGTTTTAAGAATTCCTCGTAGTCTTCTCGTTCATTTGACCCTTCAAGAGCTGCCTTGCAGAATTTTCACCATTCCTTCTCGAAGAGCAGAAGTGTGTGCATCAAAGATGTCGTCGGAAGCCACTTCATTTGTCGCCTGGTAAATGTATGGCCAACTTGGCTGGAACCTCTTGAACACAGTAACGGAAGACCCTCCAGTTGGTCCATATAAGGAGCCGGAAACAGCAGCGAGTGGAAGTTCCATGACATGATGGCGGCAAGCCACCCCTGGAGGTTAATTCTGGCTAATTCGAATTCTCAGTAACAGTGCAGGCACCATTCTTCAGGCCAGTATTGCTGGCAGTGGAGTCATTTACTATACACAACGAACTCGATTCCGAAGACCCTAGTCATCCATTGTGGTCAGGCAGGCTTCAGTTTGTTCGTCACCAGTTCCGCAGCCAATTTTTGGAACTCCCAATAATATCTCTTCTTCATCACTTATGAGTAGTACTGCAAGTATGTCACCTGCTCTTCATGGTTCCTTTAGATGGACACACATGCAGTTACTCTGAGCAGCAATGATACCGTTCTTAATTGTTCTTAACAAAAAGGAACCGTAACGCCAGCTTCAGATGCCATGCATGCTAATAGAGCTAATTACAGAATGAAAATAATGTAACGAAATATTCCTGCCAAAAAAGAAGCGGAACGCCGTTCCGGTGCGTTCCGGTGCGTTCCGGTGCGTTCCGGTGCGTTCCGGTGCGTTCCGGTGCGTTCCGGTCCAAACCGATCTCTGCCGTGTTTTTCAATTTTTAATTGAAACGGCGGGAAAGAAAGCTAAAGTCGAATCGAGAAAGGACCTTATAGAAAGTATTGGTTACGGCTGTCTCTGCACAGAAATTGCAAGTGGAATAAAGGTGGTCAGCTGGCGTGTGAACAGTGACTGTGTACGTAATGTAAATATAGATCTCCGATGTATACCCGGTTCCACACAAAGTCGCTTCAGGAAGACTAGCTTACTCATCGGGGTCAAAACCATTTAAGTGCTTTTGCATGATTTTTTAAACGTATGTGCGTCATTATTAGTGATTCTTGAAGTGTAATTACGTCACTTCGAGTGATCCTGTATGTACTTTTGAATGATTCTTAAAACGTCTGTATGTACTTTTGAATGATTCTTAAAACGTCTGTATGTACTTTTGAATGATTCTTAAAACGTGTGTATGTACTTTTGAATGATTCTTAAAACGTGTGTATGTACTTTTGAATGATTTTTAAAACGTCTGTATGTACTTTTGAATGATTCTTAAAACGTCTGTATGTACTTTTGAATGATTTTTAAAACGTCTGTATGTACTTTTGAATGATTCTTAAAACGTCTGTATGTACTTTTGAATGATTCTTAAAACGTCTGTATGTACTTTTGAATGATTCTTAAAACGTCTGCATGTACTTTGAATGATTCTTAAAACGTCATTACATCATTACATTTTTTAAGTGATCCATAAAACGTCTGTATGTACTTTTGAATGATTCTTAAAACGTCTGTACGTCCTTTGAGTGATTCATAAAACGTCTGTGCATGCTTTTGAATGATTCCCACAATATGCAATGTATGTTTGATGTTGTTGTAGGTACCATGGACGTGCTGTGTGATGGTTAATGGAGGTCGCACGGAGGCCGACGTTTTTAGTTTGACGGCTTGTAGGAACGACGCCAAGGAAAATTTAGAGATCCTCCGGTTCAGTGATTACCTTCACACAAGGGTACGATTAATTTTGATGACAATGACAATGCCTAGGTTGAAAAGGATGACGATGACGATGATAAAGAAAGTGGTTTTAATAACGATGATGATGAAGGTGATGACTAAGCTGATGATGACAACAAGAAATCATACGACTCCTATGGATTTCGTTTTTGATGATGTTTAGCAATGACCGATATTTTGAATCGGTTGTAAGTCTTATGAGAATATGCGGGTGACACGCTGTCGCGCTTCAACTCGAGCCGCCCTTAATGCCTTCTCGTGTGTTGGACAGTTCTCATGAAACAGTCTCTCTCTTCAAAATGCGTACTACAGCCTTTGTCTCCGTGCAGCATACGTTTGCCAAATGCCTTAAGACGATCACTTAAAAGCGCGCAATAACAACTGCATTTTAAGAATCACTTAAAAGCAAACAAATACATTTTAATAATCACTTAAAAATACGCAACTGCATTTTAAGAATCACTTAAAAGCAAACAAATACATTTTAAGAATCACTTAAAAGCAAACAAATACATTTTAATAATCACTTAAAAATACGCAACTGCATTTTAAGAATCACTTAAAAGCAAACAAATACATTTTAAGAATCACTTAAAAGCAAACAAATACATTTTAATAATCACTTAAAAATACGCAACTGCATTTTAAGAATCACTTAAAAGCAAACAAATACATTTTAAGAATCACTTAAAAGCACGCAACTGCATTTTAGGAACCACTTAAAAGCAAACAAATAAGCTTACATTTTAAGAATCACTTAAAAGCAAACAAATACTTTTTAAGAATCACTTAAAAGCACGCAAAGAATCTGCATTTTAAGAATCACTTAAAAGCAAACAAATACATTTTAAGAATCACTTAAAAGAAACGCAACTGCATTTTAAGAATCACTTAAAAGCAAACAAATACTTTTTAAGAATCACTTAAAAGCAAACAAATACTTTTTAAGAATCACTTAAAAGCACGCAACTGCATTTTAGGAACCACTTAAAAGCAAACAAATAAGCTTACATTTCAATAATCACTTAAAAGCAAACAAATACATTTTAAGAATCACTTAAAAGCAAACAAATACATTTTAATAATCACTTAAAAGCAAACAAATACATTTTAATAATCACTTAAAAGCAAACAAATACTTTTTAAGAATCACTTAAAAGCACGCAACTGCATTTTAAGAATCACTTAAAAGCAAACAAATACATTTTAAGAATCACTTAAAAGCAAACAAATACTTTTTAAGAATCACTTAAAAGCAAACAAATACATTTTAAGAATCACTTAAAAGCACGCAACTGCATTTCAAGAATCACTTAAAAGCAAACAAATACTTTTTAAGAATCACTTAAAAGCACGCAACTGCATTTTAAAAATCACTTAAAAGCACGCAACTGCATTTTAGGAACCACTTAAAAGCAAACAAATACATTTTTCACTTAAGAAGCAAACAAATACTTTTTAAGAATCACTTAAAAGCAAACAAATACATTTTAAGAATCACTTAAAGGCAAACAAATACATTTTAAGAATCACTTAAAAGCACGCAACTGCATTTCAAAGAATCACTTAAAAGCAAACAAATACATTTTAAGAATCACTTAAAAGCACGCAACTGCATTTCAAGAATCACTTAAAAGCAAACAAATACTTTTTAAGAATCACTTAAAAGCAAACAAATACATTTTAAGAATCACTTAAAAGCACGCAACTGCATTTCAAGAATCACTTAAAAGCAAACAAATACATTTTAAGAATCACTTAAAAGCAAACAAATACATTTTAAGAATTACTTAAAAGCAAACAAATACTTTTTAAGAATCACTTAAAAGCACGCAACTGCATTTTAAGAATCACTTAAAAGCAAACAAATACATTTTAAGAATCACTTAAAAGCAAACAAATACTTTTTAAGAATCACTTAAAAGCAAACAAATACATTTTAAGAATCACTTAAAAGTGCGCAACTGCATTTTAAGAATCACTTAAAAGCGCGCAATACATTTTAAGAATATTTTAAAGCACGTAAATACATTTTAAGAATCATTTAAAAGCATGCACATCGTCTTAAGACAGTTGGAAAACGTCTCGTTTAGATTTGTTGGATATATTTCAACTTGCAGCGCTTTTGTGAAGTATATAAAGGCGCTAGATTAAATTTCTTGATACATACGTGCATACACGCATAAGCCATGTGCATTCCGTAAATTAAGAATTTGACGATGAAAGGTCTCTTGAGTGCTGTTGACTATCAATCACAGAACTGATGATGAAGACGGTGATTGCCATGAAAAGCTTATCACGATTACGATTAGGATGATGATGACAGTTATGATTGCGATGATTTTGATGATTATGACGATGATTATAACACTGGGCAACAAAATAATATTTTTTTGCTACTCAGAACTTTAGAACTGTTCTTAGCTAAATTTGGGGCGCTGATTTCAAATATGAAATCGAAATTTGGCTAGCACGTCAGGTTTTTTAGGTACGCATAAGTGAGGTTCTACACAATTGCGAACTCTCAACTCATATTATCACAGAAAGTAAAGTATTAAAAATATATTGGGCATTGCTTTTGCGCTTGTTCTTAGCTATATTTTGGGTGCTGATTTCAAATCTGAAATCGAAATTTGGCTATCACGTCAGGTTTTCAGGTAACCATCGGTGAGGTTCTACGGAATTGCGAAATCTCAACTCATATTAACAACAAATGAAAAGTATATTAAAAATGTATGAAGAATTGGATTTTGTGCTTGTTCTTAGCTAAATTTTGGATGCTGATTTCAAATATGAAATCGAAATTTGGATGGCACGTCTAGTTTTTCAGCTACGCTTCAGTGAAGTTCTACACAATTGCGAATTCTCAGCTCATATACTGTAAGCGAAAGCAAAGTAGCAAAACTGTATCACACAATGCGAGGCATTTGCTTTTTCATTTGTTCTTAGTTAAAAATTTGGACGCTGATTTCAAATATGAAATCAAAATTTGGCTAGCTCGTCAGAAAGACAAAAACGGTTTCCGGATTTGGAATCAGCGTATCAAATTTAGTTAGGAACAGGTGTTAGAATCCCAGTAGCAAAATGCTTGTTGACCAGTGTAATTATTACAATGATCGTGATCATGATGATGACCATGACGACGATTACGATGAGATGATCGTGATCATTACCATTAAAGATGATGACGACGATGATGACGGTGATTTTGATTATGATCGTGATTAAGATTAAGCTTGTCTTCATTTGATTTGATTTGATTTTATGCCTATAGGGCTGCTACAGCCGAATGAATGACCTCTTCGAAGACAATTCCATCATCTTGATCGCCCTAACGGTCGCATTTATAGCAGTCGAGGTATAACCAGCATCACTTTTCAACTGCGTCCCATCTCACCAGCATACCATTTCACCAGCATACCATCTCACCAGCATACCATTTCACCAGCATACCATCTCACCAGCATACCATTTCACCAGCATACCATCTCACCAGCATACCATTTCACCAGCATACCATCTCACCAGCATACCATTTCACCAGCATACCATCTCACCAGCATACCATTTCACCAGCATACCATTTCACCAGCACACCATTTCACCAGCATACTATTTCATCAGCATACCATTTCAACTGCATCCCATTTCACCAGCATCTCGTTTCACCAGCATCACATTGCACCAGCATCACATTTCACCAGCATCACATTTAACCGCATCCCATTTCACCAGCATACCATTTCACCAACATACCATTTAACCAGCATACCATTTCACCAGCATACCATTTCACCAGCATACCATTTCACCAGCATACCATTTCAATTGCAGCCCATTTCACCAGCATCTCGTTTCACCAGCATCACATTTCACCGCATCCCATTTCACCAGCATACCATTTCACCAGCATACCATTTCACCAGCATACCATTTCACCACCATACCATTTCAACTGCATTCCATTTCACCAGCATCTCGTTTCACCAGCATCACATTGCACCAGCATCACATTTCACCAGCATACCATTTCACCAGCATACCATTTCACCAGCATACTATTTCAACTGCATCCCATTTCACCTGCATCCCATTTCACCAGCATCTCGTTTCACCAGCGTCACATTGCACCAGCACCACATTGCACCAGCATCACATTGCACCAGCATCATACTTCACCAGCATCATATTTCATCAGCATCATATTTCACCAGCATCACATTTCACCAGCATCACATTTCACCAGCATCACATCTCACCAGCATCCGCAACGATCGCATCTCAATCACTCATATCTAACCGCTATGTACGTATATTGAGCAGGCGGTATATATACATTTTCTAGTACTACATGTATATTCGACATTATTCTATTTACATTAGCCTACATCTGAAGCTAAGTTATAGAAGTAATCATTTTTATTTTGATTAACATTCGGATTTTAACTATTGTTCTAATTCTGACTGTCATTCTAATTCTAATTATCATTCTAATTATTACTTTAATTCTAATCAATATTCGGATTTTAAAATTATTTTAATACGCGGTAACTTTACTCGGCTACAAAGCTCTGAAAAATAATAATTGAATTGGTAATAGCCTACAGGTCTAAATAAATCAGTGGTGGATGATGAAATTTCTGTTAGTAGCAATAATTATAGTAATTATAATAATAACAGCAAGATAGTAGTGACATTGATATGATTATGGACTTGATGATTATAATGACAACGAAATCGACAGCTACATAAACTTGATTTTGCTCTCCTGAATGAAAAGTTCCCACTCTTCTATTTCTCGTCAAGTGTACGCGATCTGGGTGTTACCCTTGATAGTTCACTTACCTTTACCGAGCACATCTCTAATCTCACACGCTCCTCCTATTTTCACTTAAGTCGTCTCAGGGTCATTCGTCGTTCTGTCTCCTTCTCCATATTCACAACTTTAGTTCATGCTTTTGTATTTTCTCGGATTGACTACTGCAATTCCCTTCTTGTTGGTCTTCCTAAGGTTCGTCTCTCTCCTCTTCAGTCGGTCCTCAACACAGCTGCTAGACTGATAGCCCGCCTTCCCCGGTATTCTCAGATCTCTACCTTTATGTTTGACGAACTTCATTGGCTCCCTCTGCATGCTCGCATACAATTTAAAATCCTCTCTCTGATCTTCAAGGCTCAGAGGGGTCTTGCCCCGCAATATCTGGTTGGCGTAATACTTCGGCCTCACTCAGCTTCCTCCCACCGTCCACTTCGATCCTGCAATAGACTTGACCTCTTGGTTCCCCGTAAGAACTGCTATGGCTCAGGCTCGTTCCTTTGCTTCAATTGGTCCCTCTCTTTGGAATGCTCTTTCTTCCTTCTGTTCGCTTTAAAATTCTCTCTGGCAGTCTCTCTTCTTCCTTCGCTTTTCTCAAAACCTGTTTATTTTCGCGGGGCTTAGCACACTGGGAGCGCTTCTGAACGGTTCACCCTACGAGAGGCGCTTTACAAATACTTAAATACGATACGATACGATACGAAATAGCGACAGTGACAATTACAAAGTAGAAACCAGAATGATAATTAAAACTGGAGTATTACGCGTAATTAGAACGACATTGATGAACAAGATTCAAATGAAAATTGGAACATGAATATTAGAATTAGAACGGTAAATGGGATAAGAGTGATAATTACAATTTTAATGTTGATTATAATTAAAATGAAAATTTAGATTAATTATTATAATTAGAATGAAATCGGCCTATAAACCCAGAATGACAATCCTAGGATAATAAGCCTAATTAAAATTCGAAACTTTATTATAATTAAAACATAATTGGATTGATAATTAAAATTAGCATGACCATCAGAATTACAGTATTCGAATTTTAATTATTATTCGTAATAATAATCGTTAAATGCAAATTTCTAAAGTCATGCCATGCGCTTAGCTCTAGAGTAGTGCTTTAGAAATTTGAAATTCGCGATTACGATTACGAATAATGATTAAACATTGAGTGTTGATTAGAACGGAAAGTATAATTATGACTGCGAATCATAATTAGAATTATCACGAATGTTGACAACAGTGACCATAAGAAATGGATCAGATTACGGGTTGGTTTTGGTGTGCCATCGGTTGATAGCAATTACAATAAGAAACGGATCTTATCTCTTATCTCTGCTTATCTGTCTCGTTTTAGGTTGGCGGTTGGTCATAGCCTTCTTGTTGATTCGCGGTTAAAACCCAACTGGCTACGCAAGATCACTTTAGTGGGATTTTAGACGGACCAAGATGGCGACGGTCCACTGCAACGAAAGTGTATATAAATTATACCACGTGATTTAATGGCTGCTGTAGTACAGTTATGCTTCAGACTCATCGGCGAGCACTGAGGTGCTCAAAGGGACAAGACCTTATTGCATTAGGTGTAAAATGGCGCTTAGGAGGCATTGGTATTTTATTACTATGTGTTGATGTATGTAAGGTTGTCGTCCATAACTCATTAGACCCTTTTTTAGTTTTCACGTAACTGGAATAGAGGACTTACTTATTGGGTCTTATTACATTACGTGTAGGCCTAAATGTAATAAGTAATCTTTTTCGGTCTTTATATAGAAAGTCTGTTCTGACTCGATTTCAAACTCATCTTTTCCTTGGACTCATTTCCTCCGTGGACTGTCTCCGTGTCCTCTCCGACTCCCTTCTTGGCTTTCCATTGGATTCACCCTGGAATTTGGCTTTCACAACGACCTTGTCTAGTAGCGACCATCGAATGATGCCCTGAGCATTATCACAATGGCGCTATAGAAATTCTTCGATTAGATTAGATTAGATAACGTTACATGTGTGTTTGTTGATATGGCCAATGGATTGTTCGATATGCAATCTTGACTTGACGCTTAGCTTACACATGATTACACTCGTCGCTGGACTTTTGTTCGACTTGTTCTTGCGAGTGCGAAATTCACAGATTAGATTAACTTGGATTAGATTAGATTAGATTCAATTTGATTCTCGATTAGACAGGGTCAGATCAGACCATTGAAATGATTATTGGAATGGATTTGCAGCTTATGAAATGGAATTTGTTGCGTCGCCAATGGTTGTTCGATAGGCACACCGTACATCATAGTACAATGCATTACAATATTCACTACAACATATAATACAATAAATTAAAGTACAATACAATACAGTGCAGTGCAACGCAATACAATGCAACACAGTACGAAACAATAGAGTGCAATACAACAGATTACCAAACAATAGAATAGAATAGAATAGAATAGCCTACAATACCAAGCGATAATATAATATAGGGTTAATTCCTTTGAAAAAATCGTAATGACGCTAGAACTAGTTTAGGATGAACAGCACTCACTAAACGATAAAATAAGTAAGTAAAACTAAATTAAAAAGCGTCGAATGAAGCCTTACGGGCCGAGTGACGTCATCATTTTTCTCCAGTGATATATGATTCTCCTGTTGACCAAAAGACTAGATTGTCTGGTGTTCCTGGTTTATTTCTTTAAATAATAATATTCGTTGATTCTTTAAATAAAAAATAATAATTAAATATTAATATTATTTTGTTCTTCAGTTAAATGTATCGCATGTTTAGCCAGCACTAGATTGCTGTTACGTTTTGTTATTACTTTTTTGAATAATATTTCTTAAAATCGTTTTAAATCAGCATCAATATGTTGTTGATTTGCTTACTGTGAAAACTGATGCAATTCGATTAACAGTTTTGATTTTGAAAGATGAAACAATGATCCAACTGTTTCTGTCGATTTTTGGAATTAATGTCTTTGCTCAGTTAGGTTTGGAATAGATAGAACTATGCCATAGATATGCTGCTGCTGCTCTGTCTGTCTGCCTGTCTCTCTCTCTGTCGCTGTCTGTCTGTGTCTGCTCTGTCTGTCTGTCTGTCTGTCTGTCTGTCTGTCTGTCTGTCTCTCTCTCTCTCTCTCTCTCTCTCTCTCTCTCTCTCTCTCTCTCTCTCTCTCTCTCTCTCTCTCTCTCTCTCTCTCTCTCTCTCTCATCTTTCTCTCCCAAGCAGAGGACCGATTTCTCTGCACCGCCAAACTTGAAATGGGGCAACAGAAGTCGCGTGTCACCACAAAAGGGAATTTCCCAATTGGCACTGCCTAACCCAATTCAAAATCTTACATTCAATACCGGACACGGTACTTCATTTGGCATCTGTGGACAAACCTTCTGACTTGACGCAGCGCTACTGAAAAAGGTAGTTTTTTTTTAGCTAAAGTAGCGCTTTATAAATTTAAAGCGCTCGTGAATAAGCTGGTGCCCTGAACTTGGCTTTTGAGAGGCTCTTTAGAAGTTTACGATTACGATTACGTGGTGTTTTCGCACGCTGAACTGGCAACCATGAGGTCGGGGTTCAAATCCTCGCCAGATCATAAATTTTGTTCGAGATTTCTGCTCTACCTGCACACCTTAGTCAACTCAGCATAATGACTACACCAGTACACTGTCTGTGCAAAAATGAGACTTTTTTCAAAATGAAACCGTTGTTTTTTTGGTTTTTTGGCTTTTTGATCGATAACACCGGCAGCATTTTAAGAAGAAGAACAGTTCTATTTTTTTATATAGGCCTACATTAGAACTCAGTGCTTCACAAACTTGTCAGTGTCACGGACCGGCAGGGATTTTTCCACTGCAGGAGGACCGGTGCCAATTTTATTAATGAAATATCTGTTTCTTCTTGATCACTTAGATTCTTAGAAAATGTCATTCAAATGAATGTTAAGCAAAGACCATGACAACAATTGCCCTTTAAATGCTATCCTAATAAGTCTTTCTGTTATGACTTTTAAAAATTGATTTAAATGAATGTTTAGCCAATTATATGACTCTATTGCCCTTTAAATGCTAACCTAATAGGCCTAAGTCTTTCTGTTATGACTTTTAAAAATTGATTTAAATGAATGTTTAAATTATATGACCTATTGCCCTTTAAATGCTATCCTAATAAGTCTTTCTGTTATGACTTTTGAAACGGCTAGGGACATTTCTTGACCAACGAGACAATTTGACCAGTTTAAGAACTCACTTTGCTGACCGGCAACTTAGGGCTCGCGGACCGGCACCGGTCCGAAGACCACCACTTTGGGAATACTGCATTAGATAATCCGTTCAGAATTTTTAGTGACTGTCCACAATCCCCCAATCGATAACAGCGGCAATCGGTGTTTGTACATTACGCAGTTTCAAGGAACAGTGCTTTCAAGGAACCATATAAGTTATGTAGTTCATTGAGGAACTGCTTGGTGGGAATTGCCCCCATCCTAGCTCGGTTTACCGTGTATCTCTGTCTCGTCTGTTCCTGGCCGCAGGGCCCTTCGTTCGACCCATTAGAATTATATCCCCTTGGGAAATGAAGTATCCGGCCGGATGAATCTGAACGTGAGGGACTATCCCCCTCGTGCAAAAAGTATCCCCATGAGTCGTACGAAATCATCCCCCATTCAAAAAGTATCCCCTGCATCTTAATTGCAAATTGTGCTATTTAAGTTAAGTCGTTTTAGAACCATAGTTGGTAAAAACGGTTAAAACTGAATAAAAAACGTTAAAACGTCGTCTTTTCAACAACAACAAAATAAAAAGCGGAAAAACGGGAAAAAACGAAACAAGAAAATAATTTCACTTTGTTGCATCTTGTACTGCATTTTAAAAGTAAAAACCGTATTTAAACAATTTAATTTTAATCAGCAAATAACCCAACTAAGTAACATTAAGCTATAACAATTATTTTATTTTTATATGTTTTGTTGAATAAGAAATTGAGAAATTAAAAATGTGAAATCTTTTCTAATTTGAATTGTAAACATAAGTCCACATAGGCTAAGTCCATGCTGACTAAAATAAACTAACATAATTAAAAACTAAACTTTGTAACTATAGAGTAGACTAGCCTACTTTATTAAAAATTGTACTTACATACAATTTTTTCTTATATAAAAACTTGATATGGAGTAATATCAGTCAGTTTATCAGTCAATCGGAGATTACTGTATATCTAAAGACAACATTTCGCATTTTTTGATAACTTAGAAATTCAAATAACTTTTATATATTTTATTTCTGGTACTGTGCTATTTATTTCTCAAATGATGACATTAAATAGTGACGTAAATTACCTGAATCCTTGAAAGTACGGAGACAACGTTAAGGGATTTCAGACAAAATGCAATTAAGACACAGTGTCATGAAAAGGGACTAAGGTGCTAATTGGGTGACTTGGTAGCTCGCGCTTTGATAAATATTATGTGTCGTTTCGTATCAATAGGTATAGGCACACAGCAAAGCCATTGAAACCATTTAAGGCAACGAGCCAACTTCAAGGGCTCTTATGTTCTGTGTGCTCTTGTAATCTCACGCTAATTAAGCAGTGCCTCAAAGTTAGTCCATTCGCATAATTAGTTGCGCGACGGTCTTGATGCGATGGAAGTGTTTAAAAGGAGGAAGACAAAATATCAGCAGTCACAAACGACAGTGTACTGATAAGGGACTATGGAGCTAATTAGGCGACTTGATAGCTCGCGCCTGATATCGGTCGTTTCGTATCTAGCAAAGCCACTGAGGCCATAATATTATATAGTGAGAGTCACTGAGTGAAAAGATTTATACTCAAAAGGGAAATAATCTGACTTGAACAACTTTTGCACAAACGTACAGTCAAAGCAGCAAACATTAAGAATGAATTTTAAAAGCATGATTGACTAATGAAATGTGGTATGCACTGCTTGTTTTCAGTTCTACAATCAATACGTCAAAAATTATATGCCCTCATAGTGCTGTTAAGCAGTTAAACTGAATTTATGATCTGAAAGAGCGCATTCACTTTAGTGGAGATGTGGTTCAAAGTGAACATTTAAAAAAAACGGACTTTTGTACTAGAGGGCAAACTTATAAGCTTAGTCACTTGCTATAAATATTTCTGGCTTTGGATTTGGATTAAAATATATATTAATAAATTATACGAATTAAAAATAATAATACTTTATACCTGTGCATTTTTATCCCCCGGGGATGATTTCACACGATGGGAGATAGAAATGGTTTATCCCCTCGGATACTCTATACCGGTATAGTCCATCCGGGGATAAATTCATTCATCCCCCGTATAGTCCTAGGACGGATACTCTATTTCGTGATACCGGCAAGAAACCCGGGTGATGTTAAGAACTTGAGAACTGACAGATAAGGAGATTTTTCTTATTTCCTGAAACCTTCTAGTCAGAAATGGTCAAGACTTGGTTAATGCAAACTGTCGATAAGATAATAGCAGACTAATGCAATCAGCAATACAAATAGCTTTGTAAGCTAAAATATGTTACTTTTTAAATTTTAATTGGTGTAAACTTTTGCGGGGAATGTGATGTCGTCCTGCGGGGATGAGGTGGGGATGGGGAGAAAACCTGCGGGGATGGGACGGGGATGGGGACAAACCCTGCTGGGATGGGGACAAACCCTGCTGGGATGGGGCGGGGGATGGGGAAGACTTACTTGTTGCGGGGCGGGGATGGGGACGAGATTGTCTCCCCATGTCACTCTCTAAGACGCATATAACCGTCACGACCTTCACCTTGTAACCAGCATGGGTGTTACCAAAACTGACATTCACCCAGTTATAAATGACGTTCACCTTGCAGTAGCGGACAGCAAGTCGTAGAAAACACCATAGCCATGTACGAATGACCTTCGCCGCGAGTTAATGACCTTGACTGTCTACGAAAGACCTTCACCTTAAAACCGCAATAGCTGTTACTTTAAATGATCTTCGCCTTGTTATAATAACCTTCCCGATACTAGAACAGCCTAAATTTTGAGAAAGTTTGCTTCTATTCTGTTGATTAGGTATAAAATTCCTGTTAATTCCTTTGAATTCCGTTGAAATTGATAAACTGCACTTTTTGCATGCTCTGCTAAGTCCTTCGTTAAAGACTGACAACTCAAGGCCTATATTTTAGCTTACAAAGCAATTTGTATTGCTGATTGCATTAGTCTGTTATTATCTTATCGACAGTTTGCATTAACCATGTCTTGACGATCTCTGACTAGAAGGCTTCAGGAAATAAGAAAATCTCCTTTTTACTCGATTGTGGGCTCTTGGACGCAGTGAGTACGGAGTCTGTTTAATCGGGAGTAATAGCCCGTCAAATAAGTGCGCGGGGTTGTTGATAATAGCTTTCTACGTCTTGGACTGAGTCGGCCCAGTACCCTGCTCAAACCAATCGCCGTATAGTGGTCTGGAGTCGAGATCGTTCCACATGTCCGACGAATCCCCACCAGGCTGTGGCCGCATTTAGCAACAAAGCAACCGTTGTTGCTCTGGTAACGTCGTGCAGCATTGGCCCCTTCAGTCTGTGAGCGCCCAAGACCCGTAGTGCGTACAAAGACTGTCTTGCCTTTGAGTTGATGTTGATGACATGTTGGTCGAAGTTAAGATGCTCGGACATATTGACTCCGAGTATTTTCATTTTGTCTACTCTGATGAGGCGTGGGTTTTTACTTGGTTCACCTGCACCCAGCTTCTTCCTAGGCCGTTTTACTATCATTTCTCTAGTCTTGTTGTTGTTTAATATCAAGTTGCATTCTTCTGCCCATAACGAAACGTGGTCTAATTCAGACTGTACCATTGCACTGTTTTCCGCCGGAATAAAGCTGTAGCTGTCATCCGCTAATTTAGCAATTCTGTTGGTTGGGTGCCTTAGTTTCAGTTTCTATATTGCTATAATGAAGTCGATAGGGCCCATACCTGAGCCTTTGACTATGCTGGCATTGATCTTTATGGCGGATCATGCTATGCCTAAGAACTTTGTTCTGTGTCGCCGTCCTTCAAGGAAGTTAACAATCCAGTTGTGTACCTGGTCTGGCATGGGCATTTGTGAGAGCTCCTTTCAGCTCTCAGAAATGATGTTGATGACATGTTGGCCAGATATGCGCGGCTCACCGTATCAAACGCTTTTGAGAAGTCCAAGGAGATCAGATGGACGTATGGGCTTGTTGTTAGCACTTCTGTAAGATGGTGCGTAATAGCAATTAGGGCAGCAGACATTTAAGCGGTTGGTCTGAATGCAAAATGGTGTGAGAAATTACTGTTGTACTGCGTATTGGTCAGTATCGGGTAAAAGAACTGCCGGACTACCAGCCTCTCGAATATTCTGCATAGGATTGACGCTATCGAGATTGGCCGGTAATCAGCTACACTCATCGGTCTCTGCAACTGTCGATTCGAACCCTAGAAGGCATCACTTCTCCTTCGCCGCCTACCTCACCTGCTGTTCCACGTCGATGAAGCGACGTGGGCGACATCTGTTGAGGCGAAGGGCAGCGTAACAGATTTACATTACACTAGGCCTACATCAGAAAAAATAGCAGCGGCGTCACTAATGGTTCTACTCTCTAGGTCTGTAAATCACTGTTGCGCCTCCTGCCGACGTCCTCGACGAGAGTCTGACTGATTACCTGATTATATTATCCGGTGACCTTTACCTGTCTTGAGACCCTCAGTCGAATAATCCTGTATAGGCCTAATAGTCTTACTTTGACGATATCGTCCAAAATCTGAAGGAGGGACCCCAATCCGTCTATTCAGAATGACAAGGACGTATCGTATAATTAGAAAGCTTTGGATACGTCCTTGTTATTCTGAATAGAATTAATCATTCTTCAGCAAACACCAGCCTAGTTACGAAGAGATCATTGTACCAGGCCGCTTATAATATGTGTAGGCCTACAGGTACCGCTTCAAACGTGTATGTGCTGTGAGCAAAACGATCGATCTGGTTTCTAGCTGACATTGAACTATTTCTGAGTTAAAACTGAACTATTCAAGTCTAGAAATTGAACCACTTTGAGCCGAAGCTAAACTATTCCTCGGTTGAAGCTGAACTACTGTATTTCGGGTTGAAGTTGAACCATTTCGAATTGAAATCGAACTATTACTGAGTTGAAACTCTGGCTGTCTTTGCTTAGAAACAAAACCTTCAGTTTTTTTATCAACTATAAACTTGTAGAAGTTTCGTTTTTCTTTCGTAGTGAAGCTAAACAACCGATAGAAAATGGACCTGACACTTGTGATGTACGGGGTCAGTGCCTTCTTTTGCGTAAGTACAGTTTTTGCTATCAAAACAGACTTATGTATTATTTAATATTTGATTTTAGTGACTAAATTTCTATTGACTAATTACTGCACATGCACTATTCTTGACTTTACTAATAAGAACTGTTGTACATGTAACTATACATACGATAAAGAGAGGGTCAGTCCCCTTCCATGCGTATTTTAAATGTCTTCTTCGCCTATGAATGAAGTGAAGCACTTATCGCGAAGCTTTTAATGTATGAACGGTGAGGATTGTTCAAAAATAATTTATGTCGTCATCAAAGGCTTCGCTAACCTTAAGATATCGATAAACTCTCGACGCTATCCTATCCTGTACTATCTATTCCTATCCTATCCTATCCTATCCTATCCTATCCTATCTCTATCCTATCCTATCTCTATCATCTATCCTATCTCTATCCTACCCTATCCTATCCTATCCTATCTCTATCTCTATTCTATCTATCTCTATCCTATCCTATCTCTATCCTATCCTATCCTATCCTATCCTACTTCCTATTCTATCCTATCCTATTCTATCCTATCTATCCTATCCTATCCTATCCTATCCTATCCCATCTATCCTATCCTATCCCATCCCTATCTCTATCCTATCTCTATCCTAACCTATCCTATCCTATCCTATCCTATCCCATCCTATCCTATCCTATCCCATCCCATCCTATCCTATCCCATCCTATCCTATCCTATCCCATCCCATCCTATCCTATCCTATCCTATCCTATCCTATCCTATCCTATCCTATCCTATCCCATCCCATCCTATCCTATCCTATCCTATCCTATCCTATCCTATGTTCAACCTATCCTATCCTATCCTATCCTATCCTTGTAGCGAAATATAACTTATCAAATCTATTGTTAGTTTACTTAATTAATTAATTAATTTCTAAGGTTAGGATAAGCTAGTCAATTACAGTGGCATTTAGTTAATTCATGAGTGGTTTCATTAATACGTAATTAACTGCCTAGCAAACCGTTAAACCAGCGTTAACGGCTCCATGACGTAATACGATTTATCCAAGCGTTACCGTAACTTATCAAATCTATTGTTAGTTTACTTAATTAATTAATTAATTTCTAAGGTTAGGATAAGCTAGTCAATTACAGTGGCATTTAGTTAATTCATGAGTGGTTTCATTAATACGTAATTAACTGCCTAGCAAACCGTTAAACCAGCGTTAACGGCTCCATGACGTAATACGATTTATCCAAGCGTTACCGTGACGACGTAAAGAAGGAACGAATAGAAATGCGTTGAGGAAGGACTTGAAATTTGGAGTTCAAGCGAGTTGGACGATTAGAGACGTTCCTGCGATTGGAAGGACGTTTCGGTGAATGAATCGTCAGTTTCGAGGTTCTAGATGACTATGCATCTTGTAATAGATGATAGCATCGTTGTGGTGGACTTTTAATCGAGTTTAGGAGTAACCGTTGAGCATAAAAGGGCCGACGAGTGATCCTTTCGATAAGTCTACTTGGAAGCGTAGAACGATTGAGTTGTCATCGTTTCTACGTGTGGATGATTTGAACTGCGGACGTTTAAGAAAGATTGATTAGTCTTCGTACAGCAACTTTAAAGCAAACGATACGGATTTATCTGATTCCGGTTTGTCTGTTGTTGTGACGATCCTTTTCATCAACTACTTCTACGTTGGAAGAACTGGTTGGAAGACGAAGCATCGTTACGATTACATGTCTTCGCCGCGACGCTTCAGAGAAAGATCCACCTCCGTTGAAATACATATCCTTCGACGAAACCTACTCCTACATTGAAACCAATTTCTACGGACTCTACTGCAGTGTCATCGAAGCGAGACTGAAGTTATCTGAAGGATCAGATAAGCCCATAAAACATAATTATATTATTAATAAATAATGCCACTCATAGGTAGTTAGGTATTTATTTCAATTGTATGTCAATTGATTGTCTTTTCTAATTAACACAATATAAGACTTTTCTACAAAAATGCCTAGTGTTATCTATAACCTTATTTGAAGTAATGTAATGTTCTACTCTGCCATTACGGACGCAGCAAAAAGGCGACTAATCCACATTAGGGCTACATTATGGGTGCTCAGCGTCCGGGATTTTGAGAGACTCTGCTAACTCAAGTAAACTATTAGTTAACTTGTACTAGCGCTGTAGATTTGTGATTTCTGTGAAAATTAGAGACGATTAATTTGAATTTTAACGGCACGTACATTTGACATTTTAAACGGTGCAATAAGCCATTGAACATTTAACGTTACGTCATAACGTTACGTCATAGACATAGATTATATATTGTAACTAAGAGGTTGCATATAGATCTTAGGTAGGATCTGAGAATTTTATAAAGCGCAAGGCTATTGATTAATTACTTGTTTGAAGTAAAGTAAACAAGTAAGATGTCGGCTACTGAATATCAGCAGTTAATTCAAGTAGGCCGAGACTTGGGGATGGAAGCAGACGAGTTGAAAAGCTTTGTTAAAGAACGACAGGCTGAACTGAGAGAAGAGAGAGCCAAGGAGAGAGAAGATAAAAAGGCGAGAGAATTATTGGAAATTGAGGAAGCTCGTAGTAAGCGTCAGATGGAAGACGAGCGGGCTAAGAGACAAGCAGAAGACGAGCGGGCTAAGAGACAAGCAGAGGATGAGCGGGCTAAGCGCCAAATGGAAATAGAAGAAGACAGAGCTAAGCGCCAAATGGATTTTGAGTTAAAGAAGCTTGAGGCAGAGATTAAAGTCAAAGAGATTGAAGCAAGGGCGGTTTCTGATCGTAGGCAAAACGGAGAACATAACGGTATGTTTGTAACTGATAGGGAAGAGGGAAACGGTGGAAATCACGGAAGAGGAATTAGAGATATTAAGTTTCCCAATTTTAATGAAAATAAGGATTGCCTTGACGCGTATTTGTTGAGATTCGAGAGGACAGTTGAAGCATATGAGATACCACAAGAAATTTGGGCTTTGACACTAGCTAGACATCTCGAGGGAAAAGCTTTAGAAGTATACCAGAGGTTGACTTCTAGAGAAGCACAAGATTATAACTGTCTAAAAGAGCAATTGTTAAAGAGATTCAGATTAACTGAGGGTGGCTATAGGCAGAGGTTCAAGGACAGTCGTATCGAAGTCGGAGAATCTTGTTCCCAGTTCTTAGAGCGTCTAAGGAGGTATATCCAACAGTGGTTATCCATGGCAGGATTCGAGAAGGATTACGAAGGATTAGAGAATTTGATTTTAAGGGATCAGTTCTTCTCAACGTGTTCCATGGAATTGAAGACATTCCTCAAGGAGAAAGGGAAGATCAGCCTAAAAGAAATGCTAACCCATGCTGAGTCTTATATAGAAGCACATGGATACAAACATGGAGACACGATAATGAAACCCACAGTAAGATTTTCTCAGGACAGGAATCTAAATCGAGGATACGAAGAAAAGACAAAGGACAAAGTTCCTAATACAGCAAACAGAGGAAGGACAGAAACTAGATTTCACAAGGAGATGAATTTCAATAAATTTGCTAATAGAGACTACCACAGAGAAAGAGCACAATCTGTTGAACCAAAGATTGTTTGTTATTCGTGTGGAGGCCAAGGTCACAAGGCCAATCATTGCACGAATAAACCAAAAAGTGTCGTCAAACACACAACGGCAGCCATACAAGTCTTTGAGAATAGTTCATACAAGGCAAAGATGGAAAACGCAAATGTAGATGCAAAACAGAGTCTAGAATTAAGGGAGAAACAAGAGATTCTGGTTAAGAAAGGTGTGACAACTAACCAGATAGCAAACACCCTTGTAACAATCAATAATGACAATTTATTAAATCTGAACGGAGAAGATACAAGATATAAAGTTCTAGTGAATGGTCGGTCGGTGGAGTGTCTTTATGATTCAGGAGCAACATGCTGTGTTGTGAAGAGGACGCTTATAGACGAATCAAATTTGACAGGAAAGGAAGCAATGTGTACATTGATAGATGGGAGTACACGGTATTATCCTACAGCTAATGTTGATTTAGAAAGTGAATATTATGCTGGGAAGGTGGAAGCCTTAGTGATGGATAATCCAGTGAAACCTATGATTATTGGGAAAATCAATGGAATCAGATATATGTTAAGTAAAGACAAGAAGAGTGATACATTGTCCAGCGTCAGTAATGAAATTAATAATACACAAAGAGACAGAGGTGAGATATACACGGACTTAGAAACACAGAGGCATAGGTCAGTGGGTGTAGATGACGTCACAGATAAGCCAATTACAGAGATATGTGACGTGCATTCAACGGCTGCAATTGAAACACGGACATCTACAAATAAAATTGAGAGATACAAGCCTCTTAAGTTAGCTGAGATGCCTGACATTAAAGTGACTCCTGTTGAAATTAAGAAATTACAGGAAGAAGATGAATCTCTAAAGAAATATAGAGAAATGTCAGAACTCGAGAATAAGGAAGGTGTACAGACAGATAAAATACAGTTCATCAAGAAGAATGGTCTGTTATACAGAAAATATAATGAAGTTCTAAAGGATGAAGTGAAGTTACAACTAATGGTGCCTAAATCATTAAGAGATAAGGTGCTAAGCATAGCACATTGTTCACTTCTTTCAGCGCATTTAGGAATCAAGAAAACACATGATAAAATCTGTAATGATTTCTACTGGCCATCAATCAATCAGGATGTACGTAGATTTGTGTTGAGCTGTGACATATGTCAAAGAACGGTAGACAAAAAGGTGACTTATAGAGCGCCGATGGGTCATTTACCAGTACTAGATGTACCGTATAAGTGCATTTGTGTTGATATAATTGGTCCAATCAACCCAATGTCGAGCAGAGGTCATCGCTATGTGCTGACAATTATCGATCTAAGTACAAGGTATCCAGAGGCAATACCACTCAAAGGAATAAGTACAGAAGAGGTAGCAGAAGCCTTGTTCGGAGTTTATTGTAGGATGGGAGCGCCACAGAGGATACACACTGATAGAGGAAGTCAGTTTACTTCCGATTTAATGGCCGAAGTAAATAAAATGTTGCTAATTAAACATACTTTTACGAGCCCATATCATGCAATGGGAAATGGTTGTGTTGAAAGACTGAATGGGACAATAAAAGCAACATTGAGGAAATTAATTGGGGAACAACCTAAAGAATGGGATAGGTATCTGGCACCACTTTTGTATGCATTGAGAGATGCAGTACATGAAAGCCATGGATTCACTCCATTTGAACTACTCTTCGGGCGTTCATGTAGGGGACCTATAAAGATTCTTAAGGAATTATGGACAAATGAATCTGTTGAGGAAGAAGTAAAGGATGCATTTACCTACATGCTAGAATTGAGAGAACGAATTGAGGAGACGTGTGCAATGGCACAAAAGGCAATCAATCAAGCCAATGCCAAAAATAAGAAGTACTATGATAAGAAAGCCAGGAATCGTAAGTTGGAGATTGGCAATAAAGTGATGTTGTTATTGCCAAGTTGTAGCAATAAGCTATTAATAAAATGGCAAGGTCCATTTACAGTGAGAGACAGGGTAGGAGACTATGATTACCGAGTCGAACTTGATAATGGGCAGATCAAAACCTACCATATAAACATGCTTAAAAGATACTACGAGAGAGGAGATGAAGTTGACAAGAAGTCAAGTACCAAACATGAACAAGTAAATGATACAGAGACAATTGCCTTTGTATCAGCAGTAGTACACGATGGAGAGCTAGGAATAAATGGAGAGGAAGAAATTCTAGAGCTCTACAATAGTAAGCAAACAGAAGATTACAGGAATGTTGACATAAATCCTAATCTAAACGGGAAACAAAAGGATGAATTGTTAACGCTACTAAAAGAATATAGTGACATATTCTCTGATGTTCCTGGAAAAACAGACCTGGTTAAGCATGAAATACATTTGACCAGTTCTGAACCAGTCAGATTAAAGGCTTACCCAACACCGTATCATCTTCAGAAAGAAATAGATAAAGAAATTGGGATCATGTTAGAGAATAAAATAATTGAGAGATCTGAATCAGCATATGCTGCACCACTGGTTGTAGTAAAGAAAGCTGATGGATCAAATAGACTCTGTTGCAACTATAAGCAGTTGAACAAAATTACAGTATTTGATCCGGAACCAATGATGTCTAATGAAGACATCTTTAATAAACTAAGTGGTAACAAAGTCTACAGTAAATTTGACTTTTGTAAAGGCTACTGGCAGATCCCGATGTCAGAGGAATCTAAGGATTATACAACATTCATTTGTGCAAATGGAATGTTTAAATTTAATGTTTTACCATTTGGATTAATAAACAGTGCTTCCAGCTATAACCGTTTGATTCGAAAGATCTTATATGGTACAAGGAATCTTGAGAGCTATGTAGATGACATACTCGCGCATACCAAAGGATGGGAAGAACATCTGGAGACGCTAAAGGACTTCTTTGAGAGAGTGAGAAAGGCTCATTTAACTCTGAAGCCTAAGAAGTGTTCGTTAGGTTATGGGAAAATAGATTTCCTAGGACATACGCTTAGAAGCGACAATATAAGTCCCAAGGTAGAATCGGTCGACAAGATCGTAGATATGCCGAGGCCGAAAACTAAGAAGCAAGTGAGAAGCTTTCTGGGGGCAGTAAATTACTACCGAAAGTTTATTCCACACTGTGCTGAACTTATGGCGCCTTTGTCTGATCTTACTAAGAAGTTGTCACCGAATGTAGTAGAGTGGAATCCAGAATTGGATAAGGCCTTTAAAGAGTTAAAGGGAGTATTAGCTAAGGCACCAATTTTGAAGCTGCCTGATTTAAACAAAGAGTTCGTTATTCAGACAGATGCTTCAGGGGTAGGACTTGGGTGTGTTCTGATGCAGACTTATGATGGTATTAACCACCCAGTCGCTTATGCAAGCAGGAAGTTGTTGGAAAGAGAAAGGCGATACTCTGTGGAGGAAAGAGAGTGTCTGGCTATTATGTGGGGAATTGAGAAATTCGATAGATATTTGTTCGGAAAGCAGTTTGTGATCGAAACGGACCACTGCGGACTGCAGTACATGAGAGAAGGAAGAATGAAGAATGCAAGGGTGATGAGATGGAGTCTTGCCCTACAGAATTATAGTTTTAAGGTGAATTACATTAAAGGATGTAATAATGTAATATCCGACTATCTCAGTAGGGGTCTGATATAGGAAGTAGATAATTTAATAGAAACCTGTAAGAATGTAAATATTTATATAGAATAGGTATGTAGCATTGTTGTTTTTTTTATACATGTAGTTTAGATAATAATATAAGTAATTAACAAGTAGTTTGATAAGAAGGTTAGGTAGATAAAGCCTGTAGACAGTCTTTAAAAAGAGGGGCCTTATTGTAGCGAAATATAACTTATCAAATCTATTGTTAGTTTACTTAATTAATTAATTAATTTCTAAGGTTAGGATAAGCTAGTCAATTACAGTGGCATTTAGTTAATTCATGAGTGGTTTCATTAATACGTAATTAACTGCCTAGCAAACCGTTAAACCAGCGTTAACGGCTCCATGACGTAATACGATTTATCCAAGCGTTACCGTGACGACGTAAAGAAGGAACGAATAGAAATGCGTTGAGGAAGGACTTGAAATTTGGAGTTCAAGCGAGTTGGACGATTAGAGACGTTCCTGCGATTGGAAGGACGTTTCGGTGAATGAATCGTCAGTTTCGAGGTTCTAGATGACTATGCATCTTGTAATAGATGATAGCATCGTTGTGGTGGACTTTTAATCGAGTTTAGGAGTAACCGTTGAGCATAAAAGGGCCGACGAGTGATCCTTTCGATAAGTCTACTTGGAAGCGTAGAACGATTGAGTTGTCATCGTTTCTACGTGTGGATGATTTGAACTGCGGACGTTTAAGAAAGATTGATTAGTCTTCGTACAGCAACTTTAAAGCAAACGATACGGATTTATCTGATTCCGGTTTGTCTGTTGTTGTGACGATCCTTTTCATCAACTACTTCTACGTTGGAAGAACTGGTTGGAAGACGAAGCATCGTTACGATTACATGTCTTCGCCGCGACGCTTCAGAGAAAGATCCACCTCCGTTGAAATACATATCCTTCGACGAAACCTACTCCTACATTGAAACCAATTTCTACGGACTCTACTGCAGTGTCATCGAAGCGAGACTGAAGTTATCTGAAGGATCAGATAAGCCCATAAAACATAATTATATTATTAATAAATAATGCCACTCATAGGTAGTTAGGTATTTATTTGAATTGTATGTCAATTGATTGTCTTTTCTAATTAACACAATATAAGACTTTTCTACAAAAATGCCTAGTGTTATCTATAACCTTATTTGAAGTAATGTAATGTTCTACTCTGCCATTACGGACGCAGCAAAAAGGCGACTAATCCACATTAGGGCTACAATCCTATCCTATCCTATGTTAACCTATCCTATCCTATCCTATCCCATCCTATCCTATCCTATCCTATCCTATCCTATCCTATCCTATCCTATCCTATCCTATCCTATCCTATCCCATCCTATCCTATCCTATCCTATCCTATCCTATCCTATCCTATCCTATCCTATCCTATCCTATCCTAACCTATCCTATCCTATCCCATCCTATCCTATCCTATCCTATCTTATCCTATCCTATCCTATCCTATCCCATCCTATCCTATCCTATCCTATCCTATCCTATCCTATCCTATCCTATCCTATCCTATCCTATCCTATCCTATCCCATCCTATCCTATCCCATCCTATCCTATCCTATCCTATCCTAGCCTCTTTGGTGCTGTACGCGCAGATCCAGGCCATGTTCTACATGACCAATTAAATCTGTAGTATAATGCTCTACGTCCACGTAAACATGACAGAATTCTACCTGTTGCAGACAGTCTGGCACGCAAAACTTTTATTATAAGGATGATTTATTCGTGATTATATACTTCATGATGTACACCAAAGTGCGGTTAGCAATTGGCTTATTAATGGATATACTTACTTTTTATCCTAAGAGCATCAGTTTATTCCACACCCTTTTAAGGTGTGAAGTTCGGTCTATAAGTAAAATTAAACAATTAGTAATGGTGAGACACTCATAGATAACATCTTCTCATAGATAACACCTTTTCAATTGTTAATTTTTAAATATGTTATGTCATATAACATTTATTATAAAATTCTGATGTTGGAAAATTAAAAATATTAATTATTGGTTAATGAATATCTATATTGCCATATTACTATTATGCAATGTTGGCTGCAATGTTGGTTGCAATGCTGGTTACTATTATTTAACTTTGGTTCTTCAGTATTATATATTACAAATGGTTTGGTTTGGTTGCTGTATCGGAGTGGCTGCTGTGTTGTATAATAATATTGCAGTACTGTGTTGCAATGCTGTTTGCTGAAATATCCATGGACGACTTATTTTCGACTGTTGATTTTTGTTTAAAATATGTTATGTCATAATAATAAGAACCCGATGTTAGAAAATTATAAACATTACTTATTGGTTAATGAATATTCATATTACAATATTACTATCATTCAATTTTAGTTCTTCAATATTGCATAATGGTATGGCTTGGTTAATGTACATGAACAGTTTAAAGGAATACCTTAATCAATTATAATACATGTATGATTTGTTAGTTAATGAAATTTGTCAGGACATAATGATCACAGACAGTATGAGATGAAATACTTTATGTTTCAAAAATATTGAATATTATAGTGAAATTGTAAAGCTCCGTTTGACACCTTTAATGGTGTCGTTCGGATGCTATAAGTTTGTGGTTCTGATTGTATTGTATATTTTTTAATTATGAGCTGTAATATGCCAAAGAATAATCTTTGTCGGCGGCAACGGCCTATGTTGCCATAAGCTGCCGTTAAACCCTGGATCCATCCATCCCATTGTATATTTTCCGTATTGTCGTCAACGGCCTTTGATGTCATAAGACGACGTTAAACTGTGGTGAAATAAAAAATAATAATGGTGAGACTAGACCTGGGAATCGACCCCAATGAGACGACTGGGGTCGACTTGGGCATCCCACGTCGAGTCGTTTATGCTTAGCGCAATTGACCCCATGTCGAATTTGTACAGAAAAGTGACTTCAAGTTGTTTTATCCACAAGTCGACTTAAACCGACTTGAGACATAAATAAATCTAAATTTATCACGTCATACTAATGATCGTGAGGCCACAGCAGCATTTAAACAGTTCTGTAGTGTGTTTAGTGTGAACAGGTGTTTCTAAGATCTATAAAATATGTAATGTGTTAAAGTTGTGTCTAAGGTCTACTATGTGTATAATTTGTAAGGGTTGTGTCAGAATAATGCCCCTATATATTATGTATAAACATGATATAGTTGAGCGGGCGGTCAGCGCCGCTTGCCTAATGTAAACTGTGACTGAATATACAGGGTGGGCCAAAAAAAGTAACCCCCTACGCATTTTTGCTAATATTTCGGCCAAAAGTAAGAATTTTTAAATCATGTTTCACAGGCTGAAAGGTAATTCATATCTACGTATAATGGCCAAATTTCACCAAAATATTTCAAACAGAACAATAGTTATATCACTTTTAGTGAGTCCACCCACTGTTTTTTGATGGTTCAAAAACGTAACGCAACAAAAAGCAACAAAAAACGATTTTACTAAGTCACTTCTCAAATAATTGTAATCAAACAAACTTGATTATTGTTTCACAACTTGAGTTCAATGTGTCCACCACCAGTGCCCATACATGCTCTGAGTCTTTTTGTAAAGTTTTGATGTCTTTGTTGATGGGTTCCAGAGGTAAATCTTCCCACATCAACTTCAATGCGACCTTCAATTCTCTTATCGTTTTTGGCTTTGGTCGCAGATTGTGGTATTTCTCCAGCATAGCTCCCCTTACGTGATTATCCATTTGTTGGAGTGCGGAAGATTTCGGCCTTCCGCTGCCTTTACGACTTTCCAGAGCCGATCCCCTTTCATGAATGCGGAAGCATATTTTTTAACGGTAGGCCTACTCAGCGTCCACTGTTTATCAGGACAAGCGGCGATTAGAGCTTTTGCTCAAAGACCTTGCTCATGAAGTGTCTGCATACGCATTTTGTCTATCACTGACACCTTGCCCATCTTGATATTTTAGAAATTTCAATTTCATTGTTTCAATAAAAAATTATTAACGTGAAAAATTCTTTATTTACCAATTTGATCGTCTTCTTGCTAAGTGACGTCACAGTGACGTGCATCTACGCTGGTACCCCGTTTCTTTTCTAAATAATAATAATATGTATCTGGCAATATCAAGTTTGTTTGATAACAATTATTTGAGAAGTGACTTAGTAAAATCGTTTTTTTGCTTTTTGTTGCGTTACGTTTTTGAACCATCAAAAAACAGTGGGTGGACTCACTAAAAGTGATATAACTATTGTTCTGTTTGAAATATTTTGGTGAAATTTGGCCGCTATACGTAGATATGAATTACCTTTCAGCCTGTGAAATTTAATTTAAAAATTCTTACTTTTGGCCGAAATATTAGCACAAATGCGTAGGGGGTTCCTTTTTTATGGCCCACCCTGTAGATTGTTCTCCGCACGTGCTAATGGCGCGGGCAAGTTTAGAAATTGCTGATGGCAGTCGATTTGAATGATGCAGTTGTTTTAATGCAGTAGATGGAGCTGTATATTTAGTTGAGTCGGGACCGCTTCTGAGTAGATAATATTGAAGGGGCGCTATATAAATCTCTGAAATGAATGAGCGTGAAATGTTAAGAAATATAGTTGATTTATGTTGACGAAGTACATTGAATTGAAGTGTTGAAGATAAAAGTTGATTTTCATCTAATTTGAAAGAGTAAGAAGAAATATTCACAAATGCAGAATGGTGTCAATTTAATTATAGCCAGAGTCTACCAAAAGTTGAGCGATCTATACGTAGCAATAGGGACAAAGTGTTCTGAGATAGGCCACTAAGAAAGAAGAGTTGGTGACGCATAGGCCTACCAGTTCTAACTTCTACGGTCTACCGCGGACTTAGGCTGCGATATTATTTTGTATTATCGACGCCGGCTGGGCTAAACAGTTTCTTACATATTTTTATCGGTGTCGTACCGACTGCCAATTTATTTTATATAATTTGTTATTCTATGTTAAAACGTCACATGTGTACGTTTCATAAGAAATGGAGAATCGAAATGTTAATAAAAAAGTTAGCACGTCTGCCTATTCAAGAGCTGAAAGCGCGAAAATCAATTAACGTCTAATCGTGAGTGAATTCGACGCAAAGAAAGCTAATTTGCGATACTTTGGTGCACTGCATCAGTCGTCTGCAGACGGAAAAACTGTTGTATTGGACAATGATCGACTTTATTGTCGGTGAGTGGTAGGATGGTAGGATGGTACGCATGAGTTGCTATCTGATACATTACGGAATCACGTTAGTGGACAAATAATTATGACAACAGAATTAAATGTATCATTACAACATGACATTCAGTTCAGCGAGTCCGCGGTCTGCCACCGAATCTTCTGTTAACCCATTAAAGCATTACAAAACTGTTCAAGCACAAACACAAACAGCCTAAAATGGGCCTAATAAACTATAAACATATTTATTCATCAGGTGTTGAGGTCTCATTACTCATTAGTAGGCTATCTGACATTAATGCTTACCAGCCTGATTGGCATGACATTTTTGTATTATTAGCCGTACGTAATCGTCATTCACCTTGTCACCTTGTGCCGTCAGTTCGTGGAACTTTAGCGACCGTCGTGACCAGCTTCCTCCAATCCTCCCTGCTTTGTACCGCGTCATTACCACGCCAGAATCGACTTTAAGTCGGAAGTTGGTTGTTTTTCTGCCAAGTCGGATCAAGTCGTTTTGGCTCCAAGTTGTCGACTTCAAGTCGACCTCAAGCAGTGTGATTCTCGTTAACGATAACGATAACGAAAATGTTCGTTAACGAAAATAAAATGATTTCGTTAACGATAACTATAACTATAACTAAAAATATCATTAACTATAACTATAACTAAAACGAAAATAACACTAACGAAAATTCATCCTTATCTTCGTTAATGCAAAAAATAAAAATAGGAAGTGCAATATGGACGATTCGACATAAATGAGAACCAAAAATGCGATATTTTATTATGCAATTTGTCAGTTACTTTGGAAACTCGTGTATTCATGAAGCAGAATGCAACCATGCTTCAAAGGCTTTCATAGCTCTGAGCAAATTGTGAAACAGCGTGTTAATACGCACAATTTTGCTTATAGCCTTAATTATTGTAACTAAGTAGTAACTAAAATTAACGAAAATAAAAATCCATTAACTATAACTATAACTATAACTAAAAAATAATGCTAACTATAACTATAACTATAACTAAAATAAAAACCATTAACTATAACTGTAGCTAAAACTAAAATAAAATCTGTAAGGAGAATCACACTGACCTCAAGTCACTTTAGGGTCAAGTAGGGTCAGATTGGCTGACCAAAGTGACTCCCAGGCCTAGGTGAGACTACCAGTGGTAGTGCCAGTCTCAAGCCTGGAGAAAGGACGAGGGCTACGCCAATCATCTTTGTTTTGACACAGCGTCGTTAAACAGCAACTAACCTTCTTTCAACGACAGCGTTTAAACAGAGATAAGAACGCCGAGCTTTTGAACGTCATGAGATATACCTTCGACCAGAAACGGTTTCACATTTTTAAGTGTCTGCGACCTTAATGTGTTACTATTGGAGTGATAGTTGGAAAATTCTTGGTGTTAAGATCTACTTTATATGAAACACATACTTCTCTTAATATGTTAAAGATATTTTCTGTTTTTACAAATTAATAATAAATGGTTTATGTTTTCTGTGACTTTAGGCCTAAGCTTACATAAATTACAAAGACCACTTTCATGCTTCTTCGTAAGAAGAAGTCTTTCATTTAGTTTTGCTTTTCCTAATCTCAATCTTGAAATTTAAATCTTCTTCTTTCTATTAAGGTCAATAAATTTGATGTTTTTGTCCACCAAAGGAAAAATATATGCCTACTTATAATGTTGACCATTAGGGTCACTATCGTAGTTCCTCTGCCATTCGTTAATTAATGACATTTTATAACTGTGAAGACTTCTTGCAGCTCCAGATAGTTAGGTGAGTAGTAGCAGTTTCAGTTTGACGAATCTGTGTGATAGCAAAGGTCGTTAGAGTCGCCCACCTTCCTCATACAGGTTTGGGACAGCGATCACATAATATCACACCACATCACTTCAGATTACATCACATCACGTTGCATCACATCATATCGGCTCATGTCACGCAGCATCACATCCCATCACATTGCACTTAATTGTATGTCAATGTGTGGTACTTGAATAGCTGATCGGAGGGACTATGTTGGGCGTCGGCATCTGGATGTCCCTCGATTCGACTGCAGAGGAGTATTTTGCCCAGGTCGCACTCGACGAGGATCTCTACTGGGCGTCCGTCTACATCATGATCTCCATAGGATGCCTTCTACTCATCGTCGCCTTCGTTGGAATGTTCGGAGCATACAAATCAAAGGATAGCAAGGGCGTGCTATTTGTGGTGAGACGAACTATAAACTATTCAAGTCGAGTCGTTTCTTATTATTATTATTATTATTATTATTATTATTATTATTATTATTATTATTATTATTATTATTATTATTATTATTATTATTATTATTATTATTATTATTATTATTATTATTATTATTATTATTATTATTATTATTATTATTATTATTATTTTGTTATATTATTATTATTTTTTTTTTTTTTATTATTATTATTATTATTATTATTATTATTATTATTATTATTATTATTATTATTATATAGTGTCATTTCAGCAGTGTTCAGAGATCGGTGGCAGTGTCCCGGAGAGGCAGATGGCGTTCCCCCGTTGAAGAGCCACTGAGATCCGCTGGAATAGGTATGATGACTCCATTGGATCATGTGTTGCGTCACTTGTCCGTCTTCCCAACTCAGAAACGAACTGTAGTCCCTCTCTGCTCCAAGCGCCGCCAGTTTCTAAGGCGACCGCTACAAAAACGTGGGTGGTAGTGATGGTGGAATATTTGACCCTCTTGGAGACAACTGCGCGTTCGGCGGCTTTCCCAGCGCCAGTAGATGTATGGCCAAGATGAGACGTGGCGTAGGTGTCGGGCACTGTCACATCCCATGCAAGACATCGTCCACGTGACCAAGGGATCAGCGTGACACCGTCTGGTCGCTTTCCATCTTCTCTTGACAGACCGAGAGGTTCTTTCTGTGAGGGGATTTTTGCTCTGCCAAGTGCTCTCCAGATGATGTCGTTTAACATACTGTGTCGTTGATGTTTTCCGCCGCCTCCTCTGCAAACCAGCCCATGAAGTCCTCTTGCGTCGACTTTTTGTCGACAGTGGTGGCACAGATGTGGTTCATAGAGTGCTGTCCCTAGCCTCACTCCGACTGCGATTATTATTATTATTATTATTATTATTATTATTATTATTATTATTATTATTATTATTATTATTGTTGTTGTTGTTGTTGTTGGTGGTGGTGGTGGTGGTGGTGGTGGTGGTGGTGGTGGTGGTGGTGGTGGTGGTGGTGGTGTCGTTCATTTATTAAGCGCCATTATCTAATGACTAATAATAAATCGATTGCGTTGAGCAGTGGTTACATTGCTCATCCATAGGTTCCGGATTTTCAAATCTTTACAAATCTAAAACTTAAGCCTAACTGATTAATCTGTAACCGATATATTCGCTATTTGCTATTCGGATAAGCATAAAGTGTGTGAAACAATGTGCATATGGTCGATTATCGTAACAAAAACACGTGTAGGTGACGAGTCTATCTACTCTTAGGGTTTTGATTAAACTAATACGCTCGTGAATAAGCTGGTGCCCCTCGCTTGGCTTTCAAGTCGAACTTTAGAAGTCTGGAATCTACGATTACGATTTTCGGTGACGGATCCATCGATGGTTCAGGTGGCGGGTCTATGTTATTTGAGCCCTTTGGAATCTACGATTACGATTTTCGGAGACGGATTCGTTCATGGTCTCAAATCCGGTGGAATTCGGATGAATTTAACCACTGGCGCTGAGTCATTGTGAGTGAAGGACTTGCTCAAGGTTCCTACACAGTAATCGCCTTAGGGGAGGAGGATCGAACCCGCACTCTTCGTGTAACAAGGCAAGAGCTGTAACCAATCGGCCACCATGTTACACCTAAAGCAAAGGACCACAAGTGGACTAACACCAGCCACCAGGACTAAAACTAACAACAATAGATTCACATTAACACGAATCCCCTTAGCACTACAACAAAGACTCATAGCCTACATCATCAAGCGCATAACAATAAAATAGAGACTAACGGTAACTTAACCAACACTACAACTAACACTAACAGCACCTTCAAGACCAAGAGTAACACTAGCACTAACACCAAGGGTAACACTAACACCAACAACAGAGCTAAACTAGCACTAAAGTTAACACTAACGTTAAAACTAACACTAGCCACTGATGAGTGGCTCGTGGCTCCAGGCCAATAGGCTTACGTCGTATAATCGAACTGTTATCGCTCGACCAACGCTGTAGATTTTGGTGACGTTGGTTTAATAATAATTATTGAGACGAAGGTCGAACTATCAGTGATAGACAGGTCAAAATCACGGGTTCTAATAATTATAGTTATCAAGATCATAGTTCGGACCTTAACATAAGTCAGTTAGTAGGCTAGCCAGAGAGATAGATAGAGACAGACAGACACAGAGAGAAAGAGACAGAGACAGAGACAATCAGAGAAAGAGAAGCGCTCTCGGATCAATAAGTGAGAGGCAAACTCAATTCCAAGTCTGCCAATAAGCCTATACGACATACGACCATAAAATTAACAAAACGGTTTCAAGCGATTCAGTTTTCAATACAATACTCTTTGTTTTTCTTTTGTCTTCAGGGTTTTGGGATGTCTGAAGCCGCTAAATGAATGCTACATTACATTGCAGTTGCATCTAATCTTCAATCCATCCTTAACGCTTCTGTCCGGCTCAAAGAGGGCATTACGAAGTTTGCCAATTATCTCTTCTTTCACCCGAGACTTCCTGCACTGGCTCCACATTCGATTCGCCAACGCATCCAATTCAAGATCTGCTCCCTCATGCGAAATTGTCTTGCTGGCTTTGCACCACACTATCTCAAGGTCAACTGTACTCCAGTTTCTGCTCTCCCTGGTCGTTGTTCCCTTCGGTATTCGGCCCGTGGCCACTTGGTTGTCCCTCGAATGCGTACCTCTATGGCCCATTCCAAGAAGTTCACTTTCTGCCCATCTAGCTGGAACCTTCCCTGCCTTAGTTTCTTTGGGCTGACTTCCTTTCTCTTTCCTATGACCAGTTGCGCAATCGCCTGAAAACCTCTTTTTGTCAATGAAGACACTGGCTTGGGTCGGGAGCACCTCTGAAATAAGTGGCGCTTTATAAATACTCGATTAGGATTGTTACCTCTATATGTACTATGGGGTCGTCCATTAATTATGTCAACAAATTTTAGGCAGTTTTTTACCCGCCCCCTTGTAAACAACTGTCAAATATTGATGGACCCCCTAAAAAATTATGTCAACAATCCAAGAACCCCCTACAAAAAGAAACACAATGGCTCAATAGGCCTACATGTAGAATTTTTTTTAAATTACACTAAAAAATGCAATCTTGAATTTCAAAATATATGAGTTTAGTTTATTACCAGCTTTTTAGTAGTATTAAACATTAATCACTTTATACATTTTTAGCATTACTTAATTTTTGCTACCATTTTGAAGGGTCTGTGTTGATTCATTGGAAAAAAATTTGTTGACGTCAAATTGTACCGAACCCCCCCCCCCCTTTTGTCAACAACTGTCAAACTTTTCCAAACCCCTTCCCCTATTTTGTTGACATAATTAATGGACGACCCCTATATAAATGTTATATTACATTATGTTACCTGATGTCACATGTTTCATGATGTGGTGCTGTGTGTTTTAGTTTATCGGGATCGTCAGTTTCATCCTAATATTGGAGCTGATCCTGATTAGCATCACCGGTGTATTCTGGGACTCGGTCAGTATAATAATAATAATAATAATAATAATAATAATAATAATAATAATAATAATTTCCTGCTCCTAAAGCAATTTTTCATAAATCCTGAGGGATCCTTGATACCTCGGGTAAAAAAAAAAATAATAATAATAATAATAATAATAATAATAATAATAATAATAATAATAATAATAATAATAATAATATTAATATTAATAATAATTATAATAATAATAATAATATTAATAATAATAATAATATTATTATTATTAATAATAATAATAATAATAATAATATAATAATCTTCGTTTAATGTTTCAAACTGACAAGTACGCAGGATGATTACAATACATAGCATGAACGGATGATTCACATTGCAAGTTATTACAGGAATCGAATTTAAGATTGTAAGATTAATTAAATTGATTTAACTGTACAACACTCACCTGTTGTGAATCTTATTTGAGGTCAACGTGAGCTTTATCTTTTCTCCTTCCCTGAACTTACCTTTCCTAAGCTTACGTTGCCTTGCCTAACCTCACCTGTCCTCACCTCACCATACCTTAATAACCTCATTTCGCCATACGTTACTTTGCCTTAATTTTCCTTATCTGACCTCTTATCGCCTTACCTTGCCTTGCCTAACTCGATCTCGCCTCCACTTAGAGTGTACCTTACATTGCCTGAGGTCACCTGACCTTACCCGACCGACCTAACCTTCTCTTACTTCGCCTTATTACACCTTATATCGACGACCTTTCAACGCTGTCAATGGACGAGGTTTCGAACCTTCACCTAGCCATATTTGTAGTGCAGCCTTAACTCAAGAAAAGCCACATAGACTTTGATTTTCTCAGGTAGCCTAGGCCCTAGCATTAATTCACTGTACTTCACTCCAGGCATACGATTTCTCTACACTCAACAACATTTTAAACTCAAATTATCAGCAGACAATCGCTACCATATCCAGTCCGTAGGCGGACATGCTTTGTAGGTTGCTATTAGCGCCGTGTATTGCAGGCTGTCTGTTCTGTACTAACCTCTGTTAGTAGTTAAGATTTATGTCTTCTGTCATTTGCGTTCTTGTTTCAATTGCATAATAATATTATTATCAATCAATCAATCAATAAAATCAATCAAATCTCTTTTATTGAAGCCAAATGAAAACACATAACATTTCAACATAAAGTATCAGGATTGGCCGCAAGAGGAGTCCCAAAAGGGATCAAGATCCCGCTAACTAGGGACACCTAGAACAATATTTCAGAAATATGAATTAGCTAAATTCTTGATAAACAGTGCAACATCAAGTTTCGTACAGCAATGCAAACAGTATAGTACATATCACATAGTAAATGATTAACTCGATTCAAAACACTATGAAAATATAAAAAACAACCGAAAACCTTAACTAACAGTGAAAAAGAATATCCGTATTATTATTATAATATTATTGTACACTGTAAGCGGTTGCGGTCTGTCAACCGGATTGTTTCAATAAAGAATATAATTATAAAAGCTGTTTCCGCACTCCCTTGACAGTAACAGACTTTTCCCCGCCATGTTAACGGTCATCGCCGACGTCAGACAATGCGCGCGAACGCCCACCAATCAGGAGAGTACATTTAAAATATGGACGGACAGTAATCCCTTTTGATGTTAGCTTGGCGCAACGCCAACCAATCACAAGCAAGTCAACAACCAGATAACAACCAGTCTTTCAACTTCAGTTCGCCATTGCACATCCAGCGCTCGTGAATAAGATGGTGCCCTGAGCTTGGCTTTCGAATGGCGCTTTACAAGTTTGGAGATTACGATTACGATTACGATTACGATCTGTTGCTCAAAATCGCTCTAGGTTCTTTGCCCGTGTTGGCCCATCAGCTTGAAACTCTCTTCCCCAGTCTCTTCGCCTTGAGTTACTAGCCCTATCACCTTCCCAGTTCCGTAGACGCCTTAAGACATTTTTGTTCCCTGACGCAGGCACGGAAGCAGGTCGCGAGCGCTGCGGATTTTTGAGTAGCGCTATATAAATGCTCGATTACAATTACAATTACAATTAAAAACAATATTAAAAACTCATCTATTCACATTGTAAGAAACTAACTATTATGACTAGGAATGCAGCGAAACGCGCTCTCGTGCAAGACATGCGCTATAAATTTTCATTTGTATTGTATATTGTATTGTATAGGTTATAGCTCGTCGATGCTACGTCACGGAAATTTTAAACATAAACGCGCACATAAATAATATTTGCTTATTAAAAAGTGTAAAGGCTAAGTTCACACCTTACCTTACACAAACTTTACTCACCTTTTCCAAACAACTAATCCTCACTTATCTTACATAACCTGATCTAGCTTCATCTCGCCTTACATTATCTGACAGTTATTAACGTTGACTTATCGTAATTCACTTATGTTTATTTTTTCACCCTATCTCACCTAACCTCGTCTGTAACCTAACCGTACCTTACCATGCTGTCCCTTATCCAATGACAGATTGATGCTGATCCTGGAACAAAAACCGAAATGCAGGATGAAATCAAATACCTTTACGTAGATGAATACGCCACCGATAACGTCAGCGTGAAATGGAACAACATGCAGTTGGACGTGAGTCTATGGAAATCACGTGTTATATTGTGAACCATTCAGAACATTATTGCTCATCACATTATCGGCGTGAGAATTTACATTATGTGGTATTGTGGAAATAATAATATTACTACTACTGCTTAGACTTCTAAAACTGCTATTACTACTATTCAAATACCACCACTACTACTACCACTACCACCAACGCCACCATTACTACTACTATTTTACCACCACTACTAATACTATTACTACTATACTCCTACCGCACGAAATGTTATGCTCACTTGTGAAAGGTTGAGTCATCTTACGGAATGTTATGTTCTCTCATGGAATGTTATATTCTCTCATGAAATGTTGTGTCATCTTACGGAATGTTAATTTCTCTCTTGAAATGGTGTGTCATCTCATGGAATGTTATGTTCTCTCATGGAATGTTATATTCTCTCATGAAATGTTGTGTCATCTTACGGAATGTTGATTTCTCTCTTGAAATGGTGTGTCATCTCATGGAATGTAAAGTTCTCTCATGAAATATGTCATCTCACCGTATGTTATGTTCTCTCATGGAATGTTGTGTTATTTTGAGGACAGCTGGAATGCTGCGGAGCTGAAGATTACAACGATTGGGATGGAAGTAACTACCAATTAAACACCACGAACGAGGTAGGTTTAAGATTAGATGGTAGAAACGGATCGACTGCGAACACCCATGCATGTGTAGCGTCTCTATTGTCGGATGTTCCAGACTTAACGCTACCTAATACAACTCAACACTGTGTATAGAACGTCTACCTTTATTAATCATAATGCACTAAGATACAACTTACACAATGCTAGGTGAGAAGCAGCCACACTCATATATTCAACCGGTCGCTCTCTCAGCTCCGCAAAACACTGGTTTTATACCCCGGCAAGATAACCCCTTGCCTGCACACACCACCAAGGCCACCAACTCTGCTTGCCAGCCGCTGTCACTGCACACACACCTAGGCTGATACTACACACCTACATACTACACTACATGCCCCCCTAAGTGAATGACCGTGCCGCGGTCATTGATATATATCATAATCACCATAAAATGACAACTTAGCGTAACTATAACGATGCAGATACAGTAATAAACAAAAAAACCACGACATACATATGCTAACCAATACCAAGTCCAACTCATAAGAATGTCAAATAAGCAAAAGCAAGCAAACTATAATAAAATGCAATGTAACTCAAAATCCATTAGTTCAACCAAAACATTAACTAGATAAAGACTGAATATCAACCAACTCAATGCTAGGTGAATACGGAACAGGAGAAGAATCAGCTGATACATCCAAAGCCAAAGGAACAGTGAATTCAGCACTGGATATAAAAAGTTTCACGTAGTAACGCTTATGAATTCCAATTATATGACGCAATCTCCCAGCTGTGGAGCAGGAAATTCTTAATGACTGCGGCAATACAACACGAATCTGCGAATGTTTATGTAACACAGCTACTTGCCAATCAAAGAGTAAACTAGACCATAAACAATGACGCTGAAGACGAACCTGCGATATAGCACTTAAAGCCATGATCTCGTAGTCATTAACAGCAAAGTGAAGTCTATGCCAAGGAAGAACCACCGTGTTAGTTGCGTTTCCGATATGAATAGCCAAAAAAACAGCCTGTGGACTGGTAGATGTCACACAGCACTTGCACCGTTTACGAAAAACCCCAACCAACAAAATGAGAACCAATAAACTAATCACCACAATCTGAAACCACTGAAAATCCGGAAAACCTGTACTAATCGTGGACACAGGAGTCAAAACACTGGATGATGGAGAAAATATCCATACTGACGGAACCGATTGAGCTGGAATCACACGAGGCAACGACAAAACAATAACAGACAACCGATGTACCTTTACCACTAGATAAATTGTTACTATGATAAGTAAACCAATCAAAGCAGAACCCACAGGCAAAATAAAAGACGAATAAGCTACCAATATTGGGCTACCGAAAGTATCAAGTTGATCGCGAATCACGTCGTCTTGAGACTTAAATAAAACCTGACCTGCCTTAACAGATGTCATAGCACTAGAAAAATCCTCTGTTAAACGCTGATCAATCAAATTGTCAGACGAATTTGTACCACTGACGAAAGTAGGTAACAGAAGCGTAAGCTGTTCTGCTAACGTACTATCGGCATGTAAATGATCCCAATCCGATTGAGAAAAGAATTCCTGAATCACAGCCAGATTGAACGTATGAACAACAGTAGATGATTCATTAAAAAGAACGTGCTCAGAATACGATGCAGGAAAAAAATAACCATTAGTCATCAATGTGCATGCATTCGGTATGAGAATGACACAAGAAATACACGCTGAAATAAGTTTAGGCTAACGGGCAAATCAACGTAAGATCAGACACACTATTTTCAATGGCCAACGTGTCAGGTAACAAATACACAAACGAAGTAGGACGGTTATTTAGCAGGAGAAATTTGCAAAAGAGTTGAACAGAAGGTATATCATTTTTATACAAAACCAAGATACAAGACTTCGGATCAGTGGTTAACTGAATGTCTTCCTTGGGAATACAAAGCAACTTGTAGTGAAGGAAGATCATATCAAAAATAACAGGAAAATCCAGCCTATAAATAAGAACAAATTATATCTCGATACGAAAGTAAAGGACAATTATGAATATGCAACAATGACAAATATATATATCGAAGCAAGCAACGATCACGCAATACAACTAAATACACTAAAAGTGACTAACAAAACACCTTACACTTAAATAACGCCCACAACCATTGCCAAGGTCATAATACCGAAAACGAAAGTATAGATGACTTGAAACTCTCAGTCGCTGCGTTGCGGCTAACCCACCACATGTGCACAACTCAGGATACTATCAACAATAAAAGCCAAATGATGGTGATGAAGTAAAATATAAAATCACGACATTATAGTCGATTTAATTAGCGCTGAATTTATCTAAAGTGATAAATATACCAATAAGATGACTGGCCAGTCGGAACGAAACATACTCGTAAAAAGAAAAGCACATTAATAATAACCTCTCTTGTGAACCACAGCATGTAAGCACCACATATCATACACAATGGCTGAATCAAACCACAAGAGGAAGTTATATAGTCTCCGGACGTAATAATAAGTCATTCCAAGGAGAACTATCATCCTAGCAAAATCATAGAGTAACCCTGGCTTATAGTATCCAACCACACTAATCATTGATCCCTTCATGAACGGACGTAAGTTGCTCAGCTTGAAATCTGACAGGGGTCGGACGTTTACGAATTTTCCCTGTCATAGTTCGTTTAATGTGAAACTGGCGTTTCAAAAAGTCACTAACATCACCTTCAGGTATCCATTCTGGTCTCACAGACTTATCTTTATATACCACACGATAATACCTTTGCTTGTTGATCAATTTCATACCACTAATCGAAACAACGAATTTACAAAGTTTAGACCATATTTCCTATTTTGTTCAAATTAGTGAATTTATTATTTAAGACGTTCATTAGTTAATGGAATGTAAGCTAATTAATTAAACTAAAACATGGTAAAAGAATTTTCAGTGCTTCTCTGACCATGTCCTTCCAATATTGCGTGGCAGAAAGCGAAACTGCTCGTGGGAATTCCAGTGTCCATGACAAAAAAAACAAATGCATCGGGCCGTGGTCATGGTTATCTATTCGGTAGCAGTTTGGTTTATAATCCAACGATTACAGATGCGAGACTGCTGTGGGAATTCCGTGTAACGCCAAGGGCATGCTGTTCACTCATATTTATCGCCGTCACCAAGAAGAAGAATTTATTACAGGCTGATATAAGCTTTAAAGGAAAGTTTTCCTAAACCGTGTCCATGACCTTTGGTTTGGTTCTCTGACGGCTTAAAGTTAAAAAAGCTGGAAATATATTCTATATTTCTCTGTTAGATCTGAGAGTGTTGTTTCTGCCGTCCTTAAAATATGGAATCGTTGGGGTAAAGGGTATTTAATAATAAATACTATTTATTAGTATTGTAATTAAAGGATGGTTTATAACTTTTGCTGTACATCACACCAAAAATCGTGTTGAGCCTTTTGAGGGTCTCGGTGGCTGGTTCGAATCTTTGGAATTCGCTGCCCACTGTTTGTGCTTTGTCGGTTTTTTATAATTCAGAACAATAGACTTGAAACTCATCTGTTTCAGCTGCATATCCAGCGTAGTTTGGCCTCTGATTTATATCACCTACCGGATTTCGACCAGGATCCTCTAATGGATGACGACTTTATAGCGATTTCACTTGAAGCAGCCATGGATTGATGCCTTAGGCAATATGATAACGGCGCTATTATAGAAGTCACTAGAATAGATTATATAATGAAGGCCTGCGCATTGCTCACATGTACAACGCTGTACGTCTGCACTAAGTGCGTTATAAGAAATTCAGGCCACCCACCAGTCGATCATGATCGCATTGAATTAAATTATTCATTTAATATAATTACATTTGCAGTTATAACGAGTAAATCCGTATCTGAGACATGAGATCAATTTGCAGGGAGTCTTTATACGGAGTCCGGACAGCAAACTCAAAATTTGCAATCTTTGCGCGCACTGCCCAACAGAACACTTTGCCAAACATATAACCATTATAACAATGACGATGATAAATACATGTAGACGTTTTTGGAAAAGCTAAAGTGTTTCCCAATGTTCTATGTATAACTTTCTAACTCATAGGCGTTGTGGCTGCCCAAGTAAGTCAACACCAATCATTGGTTGAAAATAAAGCGGGAGAAGCGCAACTTTTAAGCAAACCCACGCTTATAACGGCGTTAGATCTACCTTGAATCTGAAGTCTTAATAGGCAGAACACTTTTGGATAGGGCTGAGAGTGGAATCTTCAGAGAAGAAATTTTAACGTCTTCACTTTTGAGGTAAGTGCTGTATTATCTTGTTCTAACCTTTTAGGAGACATCACAGTCGACTCTATAGACTTCAGTGAACATGTAATGAAGTTTTAACGGCTGAATTTAGTCGTTGCTATACCGTTTTCTAAACAATTTTCTGACCTTGCCGATCCGCTCATTCACCTCTCTGCCTCTCTCTGTATCTATGTCTGTCTCTGTCTGTCTCTGTCTGTCTCTGTCTCTATCTGTCTGTCTGTTTCTGTTTCTGTATGTCTGTTTCTGTCTGTTATCTCTCCGTCTGTCTCTGTCTGTCTGTCTCTGTCTGTCTGTCACATCATGACCAACAATGTCCACCGTAGCACTGCGTTCTCGCTTCTCTCCCCTGGAGTCTGATTTGGCAACAAAATGACGAAACAATCAATCTCTTGAGAACTTGATTTGAAACATAGCGCCGGTGTCTGGTGGCGTTTTGGCCGGGTGAATAGCTTGTTCTCCATGATGCGGCTTTTATGTGGCGCTGAAAATTTTCAGAGACTTGCATTCATTGTATATTAGCCTACGTCCTATTCAGCTCACCTCAAGACTTAAAGCTAAGGTTGAGTCGGGGTATGAGTTCTTGAAGAGGTGACACTTCAGTTTTGAGTGGAATCATAGCCTATCTCGAGCCATCCTCTACCCCTTACCCCTCGCCATTTAAACACTAAACACCATCCATCGTAGCCGTCTGACTGTCTGCCTGCCTGATCATTTGGATCTTGCATGACCTGCAAACCGATTTTTACCTCTGTTCCTATAGATTTTGTTTTGACTTTTGACTAAGTGCGTGTAAATAAGCTGGTTCCCGCGACTTCGCATTTTTGGCGCTGTAGAATTCTCGAGATTACAATAAATTAAGATTACGATTATGGCCAGTGCATATTTTAACTATAAAACTACTGGGACAAATGTCCCAGTAGCTTTAGGATTTGCCCCATCAGTTTTTGGATTTGTCCCAGTAGTTTTGGTGATATGTCACAGGTAATAATGTTATTGGAAACTAACATTGAAAGTAAATTATTTACTTTCAATGTTAGTTCAATAACATTGAAAGTATAGTAGCAGACTTTGTCCCAGTAGTCCAAGTCCGTTAAAATATGCATTGATTAGGGCTACGTTACAAAACGATGGTTTATTGCAGAAAATCCCCATCAGATGGCGAATTACGTTGCAACGTCGAAGGAAGGACTCAGTGAAATCATAGCTTCGGCTAAAAGAAATCGTCGGCGTTTCTACATAGGCGTCGCTGGACAGCACGGCACTAAATCAGTCGACGCAGTACACAAACGCGACAGAGGAGGACACCACGCCGACAGGGAAGTGGGATATCTCGCACCCTCAGTCTTCCACACACGACTCATGAAGAAGGACAACGTTTGTACACTTGAAGCGGAGCTGATCAGAAAACACGGAAGGAATCAACTCTGTGTGAACAAGATACAGGGAAATGATAAGTGCATAAGAGCCAAATGGGGAACTGTCTATGTCCGCATCTACTAGCGTTGAGAGTAGAGCATAGGGCAGGCTGGGAAGCCTATTTCCCAGTGATGTGCATAACACTATTTTAAATGTAGTAGCGTAGTTTTATTTCGAAACTTCTAGCTAATATTTTATTTTGTAGCTTAAAGCTAAGCTTTATCAAACTTATTCTGTGCTTAAATACTTCTCTGTCATTATTATTTAGGCTAATACTTTCAAAATACTTTAATTAAAAATATTATAAGAAATTAAATAGTTTAGAGACTTTCAACTAAAAACTGAATGATTTCTAGATGGAGAAGATAAACTGAAACCGATGTCTTTATTATTTTTGTTGCACACTGTCTTGTTAGCAGTGATTGTCTCCTAGCTGATTTAAACGAATGCACTCTTGACGTTATTGATGTAGCATTTGTTGGTCTGCATCAACGTAGAAGAAAGACAGCGAGGCAGAGAAAGATAGAAGAACTCGATAGCTCTCCACAGGTCAGACAGACAGAAAGACAGACAGAGACAGGCACAGAGAGACAGAGAGTGAGATAAAGACAGAGAAGCATATAAAAGCCTGGAACAGACAGACAGACAGAGGCAAAGAGAGAGAAAAGTACAGAGCGAACTAGAGACAGAGACAGATAGATAGATAGATAGAGACAGACATACTGAAACAGAGACATCGCCAGAGACATGAATACATAGGAACTGTTACGGTGAGTTATTTTTAAGTGAGACTAATGAGAAGACAGTGGTAGCACTTTTGAAGAGATTTCAAGCAAGTTTTTTAGTAGGCCTAATAGTTTGTGTTTTGCTACTATTGTTACATCATTCTTATGATGCGCCACATTAAACATTACAGACTGGCTTAAATTATTGTAGTCGTAATTTAAAGTTTTTGAAGAGGAGGGGAAATCGCAAGCAATGAGGAGGTGTTCATTATTTTGGTGATGATGGGAACAAGGATAGATCGCAGTCTTTCAATAAGGAGGAAGATAGAGCATCGAGTTCACCCTTCTTGTTTGGGAGAGTTTGTAACATATGAGATGCTTCAGTCCCTGATGTTTGTTGGAAGACAGATAATGAGAATCGAGGTGGGGAAGGTGGAGGGTCATGAGTGGAGGAGGGAGTATCTGGAGGTGAATCGATTGTGGCTTTGGAAAGGAACGACAGAAGACAGAGACGGAGGGTAGTAATAATTACTGGAATTCGATCGAAACGATTCTGTGAGCAAAGAAGTGTGACTATTCCGCTCTTTCACTCATTTACTGATTAGGATCATTAGGCCATAAATCCTGGATAGAAGTGTTAGCGAGACTTTATTTTCTTAGCCTAGACATATGAGAACGGGTGGCCAGTCCTCTCCCTCGCCGTCTCATCTTTTCACCGACAGTGTACAGTCGGTGTATTCATTATTTTTATAGCTGAGTCGGCTAGCGGGTGCAGATGGAGCAGAAATCTCGAACCACATTTCTGCCCTGGAAGGGATTTGAATCCCCGACTTCTCGATTGACAGTCCAACAAGCTAACTACTACACTCCGGCAATAAGAGCAGAAGATCGGCATTGACGCTATCCTCCCAAAGGTCAACTCAGCCTTTCATTCGCCAGATGGCGTAGGCAAATGAGCAGTAGGATGTGATAGGCGCCTTGCATGGCTGTCACACAGTTAAATTCAACTCCTCTAATATCTTGTGATCATCCGTTCATACTATGAATTGTAATCATACTGCGGAGTGTCAGTTTGAAATAATAAACGAAGACCATTATTATAAAACCACGGCGCTGCACAAACGTAATTATAATAATTATTTAGACGATGACTAGTGTAAACAAACGTTTGCAAGCGACAGCTTAAGCACGTATTCTATAATATAGTACGATGTGGCTTAGGTGCTTTCCAATGTTTCTATCTTTAGCTTCCAGGCTGGAAGTCATTCTGGCTGCACGCAGAGTAGGTCAACAGGTATACCGACGCCAATCATTGGTTGAAACTAGGACGCGGGGAACGTTGCTTAGGACTACCAAACAAAGCCACGGTTTATAACGACGTTGGACTTACATTGAATCTGAAGTCTTGATTACGCAGAACTATGAACTTAATACCACTAAAAGCTGAGTATTCAGAGAAAGGATAAATTCTGACGTCTGAATTCACCTCTGAAGTAACGGTTATTACACCTTGTTCTAGAAAATTCGCTGGACACCATATTCTGCTCACAGTTATAAGCTAAGGTAACGCAAGTAGCTACTTGGCTATTTGGACGTTGTTGAAATCTCGAGATTACGATTACGATTATGACTACGTTACAAAACGATGATCTGTTGCAGTCAACCACTCAACAGAGGGCGACGTATGTTTTAAGGAAGAAGGATGAACTCAATGATATCATAGCAACGGCTAAAACCAATGGTCAGCGTTTCTACATAGGCATCGGAGACGAATTCTCATTTTGTGGAGGACACCCCGCTGACCAGGAAGCGGGAAATCTTGCGCCCACAGTCTACCACACACGAATTCTGAAGAAGGACAACGTTTGTGACCTTAAAGATAAGCTGATCAGTGATCACGGAGGGCATGAACTCTGTGTGAACCAAAAACTGGGAGAGGATGGGCCTATTAACTTTACACGCATAAAAAGAGCCTACTGGGGAACCGTTTATGTTCGCATCTACTAGCGTTGAGAGTATTGGGTTGCAGCCTCGCTTCCCAGTGAATGTAGTAGCCTAGTTTTCTTTCTAAAATGCCGGCTAATATTTTAATTTGTAGTTTAAAGCACTTTTCTGTCAAATCTATTCAGGCTAATATTTTCAAAATTCCAGATGCAGGCGATGAACTGAAATCGGTGTCTTGATTATTTGCCACCTTTTACATAAATTATGTTGCTGATTAGCATTTGCTGGTCACAGGCCAATCCGGCCATGCCAATCATTTGATGTCTACAGAGGATTTTACCTTCATCACGAATGGATCACTACGTGATCTTTCGTGAAGAAATTAAAATGACGAATTATAAATAAAATCTGACAATTTGACATATATTGGTTTATTAGTTCATTGCAAAGAGTTTGGTTATTGATAGTTGGAACTGGGTGTTTGAGAGTATCTTGCTTACTTACTGCATAGTTGAAAGTGTAGAGTGGGCAGAGACAGACACAGAGAGACGAGAGTAGGTAGACACACGACATACAAAAATCTATTGTGGACTTGATTTGAATAAGCTGGTCTCCCTGACGTAGCTTTTGTGAGAGGGTGAGAAATTTAACATTACATAATCTGAACGGAGGAACCGATCCAATGGAAGCCACGTCGGCCCATCTCCATCTTGACAACTGTTGGACAACGCCTTCAGCTCCTCTTACAACGAGAAAAGCATTTCCTTTAGGCCTACTCACAAAATTAAAATGATTGTATTGAAGGAATGAATTACTGACTGCTGTTGTGCGCCGCCATTCATATAAGAAGAGATTCATTGCAATTAAACGTTGCTAGAAATCTGTTTTTATTTAATTTAATGAAAATAGTCTCAATTTAATCAATTATTTTCAATAGGCAGATTGGAAAATACAAAACTAATCGGAGGCGAGTTACTTCGTGCTCGCTTAGGATAAGTCAATTCATTTCATATGCCCTTAGACACAGTATTTCAACCTACTACTAATATGACCCTTAAGACGTACTTGAAACAGTCGGACCTTTAACATGCATTGCCTAAAATACTCAGAAATGTCATCTGCACTCTCTTCTTCAAACTGTCAAACTGTACTTGAATTGGTAAGTAAAATTTTAGGTATTAGAATGAAATCGTGTGCGTTTGAGTGAGCTAAGCTCTTAAAAACTTCATCGTACACATACTGCACACTGCAGATAAGTCAACTTCACTCTCGGCAATTTCAACTGCAAATTTTTGCTTGTCAGAAACACACAGCTTTAGGCCAAGGTTAAGACGTATTTCAGCCTACAGTACATCATCTTCGTTTTTAGAAGTACTTCGATCCACCAAGTGTTTATTTTAAATATCTGAGTTCATCAAACCGTGACTGCAAAGTAAAGAAATCCCTGTTGGGACTTGCAAGAAGTAGTAAGCACTGCACTGCAGACATGAATGCTTTCATAAGTAGGGCTTTAATGACTGCATTCAGGGTTTCCGTTTGCCTAAGAAGTTATGTTCTTCACTTTAATACGGTAGATGGCTGTCATGACAGTAGAAATTAACGTTAAACCTAAAATCAGAACAAGGAAAGATTTCGATGATGAGATCCAGACTGCTTGTAAACTTGGAAAATATTAAATAGGGAAAGCAAAGTGGCTACGAATGTGAAGGACGGTCGGATACGTTATCCGAAGGGGTCATGGGGTGCACCTAATCATCCCGTCGCCATGACGACAAACTGAAACTAGTAAAGATCATATGCACTTAACAACTCAAAGCGAAGAGACTTGACAAGTTATACCGTCAACTACTTCAAGCTTACCCAGAAGACCGTCGTTGTGTTAATAACTGCTAATAACTGTTCAGCATATGAGGCCTGCAACTGAAAAAGATAGTAGTATATTAACGTATAATATGAACCCTCTGATATCGGTGCGACAGCTAAGAACGTGAGCGTTGTTTCAAAACGAAGAAGGTCTAGAAGTTCACCCTGAATAGGAACTTAATTAAGACTACTGATAAATCGTCATTATTCATAAACATTTAATGAGGAAATCGAGCGTAGCATTACAAGACAAAAATGATGATTAGACAAAAACAATGTTTGTGAGTGAAATTAGCAATAGTAAGCTTATGGTGAAATGCTGATGATGATAATGAAGACACAATGATGATCACCATCATCGCCACTAAGTAGTAATAGCAGTTATAGCCGACCTAGTAGTTGAGGTAGTAGTAGTAGCTAGTAAGTATTATTAGTAGTAATATAGTAAAACTGTAGTAGTAGTAGTAGTAGCGGTAACTATAGTAGCTGTAGAAGTGGCAGCACTGGTAGTAGCGATCATAGTAGCAGAGGAAGTAGTATGGGTATTATTATTATTAGTAATTAGTATTAGTTGTAATAGCAGAAGCAGTTGTAGTCGTAGAAGTAGTTACCAGTAACTGCATCGTTGAATACTCATTGATCATTTCATTGAACACAACACAGTTCTACTTGTTATTTAAAGTGATTGTTCTCCTAACACGCTGTGCTAGTCTATTACACTAAATCACCGCTCGTCACGCAAGCAATGCTATCACAAGGCAGGAATAATGGTAAACAAACGATTGCAAAAGAAAGAGCTGTGTGTTTTTCAATATTTCTATCTATAACTTTCAGGCTGAGAGTATAATCAATTCTTGTGACGCGCAACGTTGAGAACAGGTAAATAGACGACAATCATTGGCTGACTGAAATGCGGCAAGAGTTGCTTACTTAACAAAACGAAGGCTATTTATAACGACATTGGACTAACCTCGAATCTGAAGCCTGAATGAGCAGAACTACGAATTTAAGTTGAGTATTGGGAGAAAGGAGAATTTCTGACGTCTGAAATCACCTTTCAAGTAAGTGTTATTGCACCTTGTTCTAGAAAATTCAATGGACACCATATTCTGCAAACAGTTATAAGCTAAGGTAACGTCAGTTGTGGATTGGTGATATTTTCAGCGATGGCGCGTCGACAGTTTGAAGTCTATGAACCTTGCAATGTGTTCAACCTTCACTGTCGAATGAAAAAGTTTATATGAGGATTGAGGAGTGGATGTATAGTATATCCTTAACGTTAGAGCGTGTCTCTAGCATTATGTAAATGCATAGGCCTATTGAGCATATTTCTACTGACCGATTGCGATGCACTAGAAAAGTTCCAGTGTTCCATATATGTGGGACATGCGCTGATTTCCTGTTCCAAGGTCTATGATCACGCAAATGGACGAATCTCACGGTCCTTAACATGGGGGTCATGCATCGCATCGCTGGGCTTTCCGTTCATTCCTCAGCTTAGACCAGTTCCAAATAATACACTGCTTCGTGACAGAGGCACGTGTGCTAAATAACTTATCGAGGGTCGTTACACGGAGTCGAACCCACAACCGTATGATCATCGACCAAGAGTGTTACCTATGGACTAAATGTACAGTAGATAATATAGGAAGGTGCATGATGGCGCTATATAAGTCAGTCATCTGCATTTGTAGTGCCTTGAATAAATTACACCGCATTTAATTACATTGCATCACATCACAATACGAATAGACCAAGTAGGCACGAACTCACCAAAACCTCACCTCTTGCTAGTTCCCCCACACATCTTTCACTCTAAACTGAAAACACTGCTCTTTCACATCGTAATCGTAATCGTTGACTCTAAACCTCTAAAGCGCCACTCAAAAGCCAGGCGCAGGGCACCAGCTATTGACGAGCGCTGCGTCGAGTCATAGGAGTTGTCCAAAGGAGATCCAAGTCCGGTTTCTAGAGCGTCAAAGGGACCAGAGTTGATGTTAAAGCATGAGTCGTTTAGGTCGAGAATTGGAAGGAGGTGGAGGATCAGATGAGTCGGGTTATAAGTTGTCGAAGAGTTACCACTTCAGTTTTGAGTGGAATCGTATTCCGAGCCTTTCTCTTCCACTTACCTCCCTCGCCGTTTCAATTCTAAACACCATCCACCGAAGCCGTCTGATTATCTTGACCCTGAAATGATTGTAAGTTTACCCGCCTATCGATTTTGTTTTGACTGAGCGTCTGTGAATAAGCTGGTTCCCGCGACTTGGCTTTTTTGGTCGTAGGAATCTCGAGATTACGATTACGATCAAGATTAGGTTACGTTACAAAACGATTGTTTATTGCAGACTCATCAGATGGCGCTGCAGTTGGTTGTAACGAAGAAGGATGAACTCAATGGTATCATACAAGCGGTTAAAAATAATGGTCAGCGTTTCTGCATAGGCATCGCAGGCTACGTTGCATCTAGAGGAGGACACCCCGCTGATGAGAAAGTGGGAAATCTCGCGCCAACATTCTACTACACACGAATGATGAAGACGGACAATGTTTATAGCCTTAAAGCCCAGCTGATCAGTGATCACGGAGGCCATGCACTCTGTGTGAATAATACACAGGGAAATGATCCATGTCTAAGAACCTGGAAGGGGGCACACGTCTTTGTCCGGACCTACTCGCGTTGCGAGAAGAGTAAAGGTAAACCTTGTTGCCAGTGATGTGCGTTTCATTTCGAAAATGCTGACTAATATTACACTTTCTAGTTTAAAACACTTTCTGTCTAAAATTGTCAAAATACTTAAATTTATATATTTTAAATTAAACACATTAAAAAACTTTTTAAACTTCTTACAAAATACTTTATAGATGGAGAAAATAAACTGCATAATATATGGAAATCAAAAATTAATGGCGACATTATAGCCTTTCGGGAATCATTTCATAATTATTATGGTAAACAAAATATGACCACAATGATTTAATTGTTTTTTTTATGTCATACTTATTACGAACAAATCTGAGGCGTAGAGGTCGTTGCAAGTAGTCCGCACAGGATACTCATTTCGCGATCGTTTGTTTGCAGACCCAACGCACTGACCAAACATTAAATCACGTAATGATATCACAAGGTAAACATAGGTAAACAAGCGTCTGCAAAAGAAAAGGCTGCATGTTTTTCAATATTTCTATCCAGTACTTTTAGCGCCAGAAAGTCATTCTGGCGGCATGCAGAATAGACCAACGGGTAAATCGACGACAATCTTTGATTATGAATAAATTCGGGAAGCGTTGCTTATAAGGAAAACCAAGGTTATAACGCCGTTGAATTTACTTTGAACCTGAAGTCTTAATACGCAGGATTACAAACTTAATATCACTAAATTCTGACGTCTTCATTATTGAAGTAATTAGTGCTGTGTCATCTTGATATAGAATTTCATCGGACAACTCGGTCTGCTGGCCGAGTTTCACCGGTGTATCTGAACCAACGATGTGGCAACTAAATTGACTGATTTTCCCACAAAGACTCGAATACAATCTGGCTTATAATTACGGGAAATTTCAGGCATATAGATCGTTACAAAAGGTCTGCTAAGCAGGCTCGGACTCCCAGTCGTTGTATTGTATACTCAGCGCGCCATTCGCTGTGTATACAATACAGCAGACCACAGACCCAATAGACCACACATGACCCCCGTGACGCTGTACAAGCGCAATGATATTGAACGGTGACCAAGGTAAACAAACGCTTGCACAAGAGATAGCAGCGTATTTCCCCATATTTCTATTTATAACTTTCAGGCTGAGAGTCATTCTGGTGACACGCAGAGTAGGCAAAAAAGGTAAATCGACGCCAATCATTGATTACAACTAAAATGGTGGGACGCGTTGCTTACTAAGCAAAACGAAGGCTATAACGGCGTTGGACTTACCTTGAATCTGAAGTCTTAACATGCAGAACTAAGAACTTAGGTTGATTAGACTTCGGAGCAAGAAGAATTTCTAACGTCTAAATTCACCTTTCAACTATGTGCTCTTAAATCTAGTTNTGCTGGCTGCATTGCTGGAGGAAAGGGAAGAGAGCGAAATGGAGGGAAAGAGAGAAAGGGAGCGAATTAGGGTAGGGAGTGAGAGAGCGAAAGGAGGGAAAGCGAGGAAGAGAGCTGAAATGGGAGGAAAGAGAGGAAGAGAGCCGAAATGGAGGGAAGAAAGGAAGGAAGTGGAATGGAGTGAAAGGGAGGAAGAGAGCGAAAATGGATGGTAAAGAGGAAGAGAGCGAGAAATGGAGGAAAGGGAGGAAGAGAGAAGAAATGGGAGTGAAAAGGAGGAAGAGACCGAAATGGAGGGTTGGGAGGAAGAGAGCGAAATGGAGGAAAGGGAGGAAGAGAGCGTGAAATGGACGAAGGAGAGAGAGAAGAGAGCGAAATGGAGGGTTGGGAGGAAGAGAGCGAAAGGAGGAAAGAGAGGAAGAGACCGAAATGGAGGAAAGGGAAGAAGAGAGCAAAAGGAGGAAAGTGAGGAGGGAGAGAATTTTAATGGAGGAATGGGAGGAAAGAGAGCGAAATGGAGGAAAGCGAGGAAGAGAGCGAAATGGAGATGAAAGGGAGGAGGTGCGAGAGCGAAATGAGGAAAGGGAGGAAGAGAGCGAAAATGGAGGAAAGGGAGGAAGAGAGCGAAATGGAGTAAAGGGAGCAGAAAAGAGCGAAATGGAGGGTTGGGAGGAAAGCGGAGGAGGCAAAGGAGGAAAGGCGAGGAAGAGAGGTGCAAAATGGAGGAAAGGGAGGAAGTGAGCGAAATGGAGGAAAGGGAGGGAGAGAGCGAAATGGAGGGAAGTGGAAGGAAGAGAGCGAAATGGAGCCAAAGGAGGAAAGAGAGCGAAATGGATGGAAGGGAGGAAGAGAGCGAATTGGTGGAAAGCGAGGAAGAGAGCGAAATGGAGGAAATGGAGGAAGAGAAAACGAAATGGAGGAAAGGGAGGAAGAGAGCGAAATGGAGGAAAGGGAGGAAGAGAGCGAAATGGAGGAAAAGGGAGGAGAGAGCGAAATGGAGTGAAAGGGAGGAAGGAGCGAAATGGAGAAAAGCGAGGAAGAGAACGAAATGGAGGGTAGGAGGAAGAGAGCGAAAGAAGGAAAGGGAGAAGAGAGCGAAATGGAGGAAAGGAAGGAAGGAAGCGGAAATGGAGGAAAGGGGAGGAAGAGAGCGAAATGGATGAAAGGGAGAGGAAGAGAGCGAATTTGAGAGGAAAGGGAAGGAAGAGAGCGAAATGGAGTGAAAGGGAGGAAGAGAGCGAAATGGAGGAAAGGAAGGAAGAGAGCGAAAGGAGGAAAAAAAGAGAAAGAGAGCGAAATGGAGGAAAGGAAGGAAGGAAGCGAATGGAGGAAAGGGAGGAAGAGAGCGAAATGGATGGTAGGGCCGAAGAGAGCGAATTGGAGGAAAGGGAGGAAGAGAGCGAAATGGAGGAAAGGGAGGAAGAGGTGCGAAATGGATGAAAAAGAAGAAGAGAGCGAAATGGAGGAAAGGGAGTAAGAGAGCGAAATGGAGGAAAGGGAGGAAGAGAGCGAAATGGAGGAGAGAGAGGAAGAGCGAAATGGAGGGTTTTGGGAGGAAGAGAGCGAAAGGAGGAAAGGGAGGAAGAGACCAAAATGGAGGAAAGGGAGGAAAGGAGCGAAATGGAGGAAAGGGAGGAAGAGAGCGAAATGGAGGAAAGGAAGGAAGGTGCGAAATGGAGGAAAAGGGAGAAGAAGAGAGCGAAAGGGAGAGGAGCGAAAGGGAGGAAGGGAGCGAAATGGAGGAAAGGGAGGAAGAGAGCGAAATGGAGGAAAGGGAGGAAGAGAGCGAAATGGAGGAAAGGGAGGAAGAGAGCGAAATGGAGGAAAGGGAGGAGGAGCGAATGGAGGAAAGGGAGGAGGTGCGAATGGAGGAAAGGGAGGAGGTGCGAATGGAGGAAAGGGAGGAGGTGCGAATGGAGGAAAGGGAGCAGGTGCGAATGGAGGAAAGGGAGGAGGAACGAATGGAGGAAAGGGAAGAGGTGCGAATGGAGGAAAGGGAGGAGGTGCGAATGGAGGAAAGGGAGGAGGTGCGAAATGGAGGAAAGGGAGGAGGTGCGAAATGGAGGAAAGGGAGGAGGTGCGAATGGAGGAAATGGAGGAGGTGCGAAATGGAGGAAAGGGAGGAGGTGCGAAAGGAGGGAAAGGGAGGAGGTGCGAAAGGAGGAAAGGGAGGAGGAAAACGAATGGAGGAAAGGGAGGAGGTGCGAATGGAGGAAAGGGAGGAGGTGCGAATGGAGGAAAGGGAGGAGGTGCGAAAGGAGGAAAGGGAGGAGGTGCGAATGGAGGAAAGGGAGGACGTGCGAAAATGGTGGAAAGGGAGGAGGAAACGAAAGGAGGAAAGGGAAGAGGTGCGAATGGAGGAAAGGGAGGAGGTGCGAATGGAGGAAAGGGAGGAGGTGCGAATGGAGGAAAGGGAGGAGGTGCGAAACGAGGAAAGGGAGGAGGAGCGAATGGAGGAAAGGGAGGAGGTGCGAATGGAGGAAAGGGAGGAGGTGCGAATGGAGGAAAGGGAGGACGTGCGAATGGAGGAAAGGGAGGAGGAAAGCGAATGGAGGAAAGGGAGGAGGTGCGAAAGTGGAGGAAAGGGAGGAGGTTCGAAATGGAGGAAAGGGAGGAGGTGCGAAAGGAGGAAAGGGAGGAGGTGCGAAAGGAGGAAAGGGAGGAGGTGCGAATGGAGGAAAGGGAAGAGGTGCGAAAGGAGGAAAGGGAGGAGGTGCGAATGGAGGAAAGGGAGGAGGTGCGAAAGGAGGAAAGGGAGGAGGTGCGAATGGAGGAAAGGGGGAGGAGGTGCGAAAGGAGGAAAGGGAGGAGGTGCGAATGGAGGAAAGGAAGAGGTGCGAAATGAGGAAAGGGAGGAGGTGCGTATGGAGGAAAAGGAGGAGGTGCAAAAGAAGGAAAGGGAGGAGGAACGAATGGAGGAAAGGGAGGAAAAAAGCGAAATGGAGGAAAGGGAGGAAGAGAGCGAAATGGAGGAAAGGGAGGAGGAGCGAAAGGAGGAAAGGGAGGAAGAGAGCAAAATGGAGGAAAGGAGGTGGAAGGGAGAAAATGGAGGAAAGGGAGGAAGAGAGCGAAATGGAGGAAAGGGAGGAAGAGAGCGAAAGGAGGAAAGGAAGGAAGAGAGCGAAATGGAGGAAAGGGAGGAAGAGAGAAAATGGAGGAATGGAAGAAAGAGAGCGAAATGGAGGAAAGGGAGGAAGAGAGCGAAATGGAGGAAAGAGAGGAAGAGAGCGAAATGGAGGAAAGAGAGGAAGAGAGCGAAATGGAGGGTAGGGAGGAAGAGAGCGAAAGGAAGAAAGGGAGGAAGAAACGAAAATGGAAGAAAGGGAGGAAAAAGCGAAATAGAGGAAAGGAGAGGAAGAGAGCGAAATGGAGGAAAGGAAGGAAGGTGCGAAACGAGGAAAGGGAGGAAGAGAGCGAAATGGAGGAAAGGAAGGAGGAGGAGCGAAATGGAGTGAAAGGGAGGAAGAGAGCGAAATGGAGGAAAGGGAGGAGGTGCGAAATGGAGGAAAGGAAGGAAGGGAGCGAATGGAGGAAAGGGGAGGAATGGAGCGAAAGGAGGAGGTGCGAATGGAAGAAAGGAAGGAGAGCGAATGGAGGAAAGGGAGGAGGAGCGAAATGGAGAAAAGGGAGGAAAGGGAGCGAAATGGAAGAAAGGGAGGAAGAGTGAATGGAGGAAAGGGAGGAGGAGCGAATGGAGGAAAAGGGAGGAGGTGCGAATGGAGGAAAGGGAGGAGGTGCGAATGGAGGAAAGGGAGGAGGTGCGAATGGAGGAAAGGGAGGAGGTGCGAAAAGGAGGAAAGGGAGGAGGTGCGAATGGAGGAAAAGAGAGGAGGTGCGAAAGGAGGAAAGGGAGGAGGTGGAGGAATGGAGGAGGAGAAAAGAGGAGAAGGAGGTGCGAATGGAGGAAAGGGAGGAGGAAACGAATGGAGGAAAGGGAGGAGGTGCGAAAGGAGGAATGGGAGGAGGTGCGAATGGAGGAAAGAGAGGAGGTGCGAATGGAGGAAAGGGAGGAGGAACGAATGGAGGAAAGGGAGGAGGTGCGAAAGGAGGAAAGGAGGAGGAGGTGCGAATGGAGGAAAGGGAGGAGGTGCGAAAGGAGGAAAGGGAGGAGGTGCGAATGGAGGAAAGGGAGGAGGTGCGAAAGGAGGAAAGGGAGGAGGTGCGAAAGGAGGAAAGGGAGGAGGTGCGAAAGGAGGAAAGGGAGGAGGTGCGAAAGGAGGAAAGGGAGGAGGAGGTGCGAATGGAGGAAAGGGAGGAGGCGCGAATGGAGGAAAGGGAGGAGGTGCGAATGGAGGAAAGGGAGGAGGTGAAGAGAATGGAGGAAAGGGAGGAGGAGCGAATGGAGGAAAGGGAGGAGGTGCGAATGGAGGAAAGGGAGGAGGTGCGAATGGAGGAAAGGGAGGAGGTGCGAAAGGAGGAAAGGGAGGAGGTGCGAAAGGAGGAAAGGGAGGAGGTGCGAATGGAGGAAAGGGAGGAGGTGCGAAAGGAGGAAAGGGAGGAGGTGCGAATGGAGGAAAGGGAGGAGGCGAATGGAGGAAAGGGAGGAGGTGCGAATGGAGGAAAGGGAGGAGGTGCGAATGGAGGAAAGGGAGGAGGTGAGAATGGAGGAAAGGGAGGAGGTGCGAAAGGAGGAAAGGGAGGAGGTGCGAATGGAGAAAGGGAGGAGGTGCGAATGGAGGAAAAGGGAGGAGGTGCGAATGGAGGAAAGGGAGGAGGTGCGAATGGAGGAAAGGGAGGCGGTGCGAATGGAGGAAAGGGAGGAGGTGCGAATGGAGGAAAGGGAGGAGGTGCGAATGGAGGAAAGGGAGGAGGTGCGAATGGAGGAAAGGGAGGAGGTGCGAATGGAGGAAAGGGAGGAGGTGCGAATGGAGGAAAGGGAGGAGGTGCGAATGGAGGGTAAGGAGGAAGGGAGAGTCAATGCATGTGAAATCATGAAATGTGTGAAATACCTTGTATGTGACCGTGTCTCAGATTTGACTGTAATTTTTGCTATTTTATTGTTTGATAATTATGTTTGCACATCATATTGAAATTGTCAGAAGCCTATCGCCATGTACCATCAATATGTATATTTACATTGGATCATCTTCATGTACCATTGGATCATCATCATCAGTTTCTGACGCCAGCGCCAGCGATGGGTACGAATAAATGATCTGTATTTTCTTCGGTCATTTGTCAAGTCCATTGTTTCCCTTAGTGTCAAAGTGATGTTTTATCCTCATTTATATGGTTTATCCAGCGTTGTCTGGCTCTGCCTTAGTGTCTTTTCCTTCGAATCTTGCATGTAGGGCAGTGTGTGGTATTCAACTGGCATTCTCTCTATTATCATAATAGAGAGAATGCCAGTTGACCGAATCTTGGTAAATAGTAATAGGATTGCAAGGGGTGTTCAGATACGAACGAGGAAGTTTTCCGCCTCGCAAGATATAATTATGAAATTATATAATTTCCCAAAGAACTGATGTAAATTGTAATTACTTTTAACCAAAAACATGGTCTCCAAAATGCACCATTATACACACCCAAATAAAAAGTTCCTTACAGCCTCTTCCCAGACCCCTCCCCTCAGTGAGGTTGGAATCTGCGTAATTTTTGGGAAGCTCTGGTTACGCCACCGCTAGATGGTGTGAGACTGTTAATTTACCTAATATTAAAACTAGTAGGCCCCTACCTAAGTTGTTATGAGTTTGTAACTTTACAATATTTCACTTTTTCATTTGAAATTTTTCGTTTCTTAGCCTTTCATCGCGCGAACTTGCGTAAGCGTCTAGCGGCGCCCCTGCAACTAACTGTAACCTTTACTTGAACCTTATGATCCTCCCTGCATTGTGAGCAACTCTCGTCTGCAAGCCATAATGAATTAGGCCTAATGCTCGACTCAAGTTGTTTAGAATGACGAATTCGTTGCATTTCGTCGATTGCGAATGCAAGATTTTAATCTACTTAATTCACACTTTATTCACACCCGTTGACTCGCATGCTTAAACATTGAACAACTTTACCGATAATCCTCCATTTTAGGTGCTTAAATTATTTTGCATTGGTATCCATTGTATATGGCCAATTTAAAATGGAAGCTGGATTGACGAAAATAATTGTTTGCCTAAATGGAAGCTGGATTGATGATAGAAATCTTCGCATAAATAGAAGTTGAATTGATGATCTTTTAGCAGACGAAACCTATTAATTACAGACACATTTATCTGATCAAAAATGAGAATGGGCGTAGCCAGGAAAAAATTTCGGAGGGGTTTTAAGATTGGGGGGTTCTATTGGAGATGGTAGCAAAAAGTACGTTTTTAATTTGTTTTATGGTAGCCTATTTCACTTGTAAATGCACATACAAAATTTTCGGAAACTTATTTCGGAGGGGGAGTTTGAATCCGTAAAACTCCCCACTAAATACCCCCATGGAAATGAGCTAAAACTCACGTCGGCAATATGGGATCTGGGAGAGACGGGAGGCCGGGCCCAGGAGGGGGAAGCGGAGGGATTGAGCCCGGTTGTTTAGGGGGGGGAATAGAAGCCACTATTCACAGCAACATTTAAACACTTAAGTTAGACACGATTCAGGAACAATTAAAAATAAAGAAAATTTACTTTTTGCTACAGAAACCGATTTCCTTTCTGAACGTAGGAATCCAAATAATAATAATAACATATAGACACATGATCCATTGATTATGTAAGTAGACAACTGTATTCCTGCATCAGCAAGTCTGAATATTATGGGGTGCGTTTTGGGCATAGGGCATAGGGTGCATCTTGTATCACTTGCCCCTAAGTGACCGCTATTTAAAACCAGTCAAATGCTGACAAATGTCTACGCTTTACATACAAATAACACTGCGAAAAGGAATGACCGTAAAATAAATATAATTAGTCTAAGCGAATGTAGAATACAGAGATAGCGCCGATTCTATGACCAGCTAACGGATGGCCGATCATCGACGCTACAAATAGACGACACAATAAAAATAATAATCAAGCGCAAATATTAACCTGCTCAAAATAATTATTGTTACTATGGCTGAACTGCAGTACTTTTAAAATCACTGAGTATTCTTGTATGTGTGCAGTTGAACACTTATATAGCTGCTTTTTCAGAACCTCACAAAGGAGGATTGTTCTTTCCATTGTCTGCGTAGTAGGCTCTTCAGTAGGGTCAGCGTTACCATGGATACAGTACAATTTATTCCATTACGTTAGGGCAACGTCCAGACTCCATAGACGTCTTAATAATAGCTGGCTATTATATAGAAGTCCATGGGCAACGTCGTAGGGCTCGTAACAATAGGTTGACGTCACAGCAGACGACACAGCGCCCTTCTGTGGGGTCAGCGTAACCATGGATACAATACAATATATTCGATTACGTAAGGTTGACGTCATAATAATAATAATAATAATAATAATAATAATAATAATAATAATAATAATAATAATAATAATAATAATAATAATAATAATAATAGGTTGACGTCACAGCAGACCGACACAACACCTCTCTGTGGGGGTCAGCGTAACCATGGATACAATACAATATATTCGATTACGTAAGGCTGACGTCATAGGTCTCAATAATAATAATAGCTTGACGTCACAGCAGACGACACAGCGTCCGAGATCGGCGAACGCGGGAACAGCTCGGGCGTTGCCTTCCGGAAACGCAGCCGACCATCATTCGCTGCTGCGGCGGAACCTAGCGGACCTTGGATCGAGAAATGGTCGTCGGATCGTTTGACTGGGATAACTTAAAACATCGCGAAATCCAATAGGGCTCAACCGTCGGTCGGAAAATCGACGGAAGAGGCGGCGACGCCCCCTAGAGACAACGATATCGTCTGCCGCTGGTAGTCGTCTGCTGGGAAGAAGTCCATCAGATCTTCGGACGACATCTGATAGTAATCTATTTGCCTGCAATCACAAGAAACTCAATGAAACTGATCTGACTTAACGCCTTCAGGTGAGAACATCGTAATCGGCCACAGATGATTTCAGACAAACAGACAGGCAGACTTTAAGTGTCGTGTAAACTGATATGCTTGACAGACTCGGCCCAATTCCAAACCAACAACGTTAAGACCAAAATCCCAAATAGGCTATTGACTTCAAAGACAGCTTTTATTCATGGGCGTCCGCAGGGGGAGCAAGGGGGAGCATTTGCTCCCCGTGGAATTTACAATTGTTATTTCAAGAATAAGAATCAGACTTCAGTCATACACAATTTAATTAATTTACTCATCTTAGTTTCTAACAATGAATGGTTATGATTTCTTTTTCACATTTTAATTTTTATCCAAACTAGTCAAGATGACCTAAAAATTTGAAATATATAAAAACACTGAAATTTTTAGCACTTTTGCTTTGAAATAAACGTTCAGATAGGCTATAGACCTAGCTGAAAACGAGATCCTAGAACTGTTGCAACGGGCTCATGTCATGTCAATGCTTCCAAAAGCGTTGTCGGCTGTTGGGATCCGCTCCAGACCCCTAATCGCGGGAGCTAGCGCCGAGGGCGATGCGATTGGTTGCTTTCGGCACACTCGTTAGTCCCCGTGCCAACAATTTAAAATGATGCTCCCTAAAAATATTTCTTGCGGACGCCCATGCTTTTATTGACATGAAAACAAAACCAATCCCATAATAATGTCTGGATCTATGTATGTACGTACGTATGAATATAATATGTGCGTACGTAAACTCCGCCACTGTTCTTACTCTCGACAGTGCCAGTCCCAAGACCTTGGTAAAGGAGGAGGGCAGCGCTAATGACCTTTGTTATCAAACAGTGTCGTTAAACTTATGACTGCTACTGTGCGTATGTATGTAGACCCTATGTATGTATGTATGTACGTAGTCCCTTTTAGGGTTCTCCCTATGTTTCCAATGTATTCGTATGTATGTATATATGTATGTATGTATGTATGTATGTATGTATTATGTATGTATGTATGTATGTATGTATGTATGTATGTATGTATGTATGTATGTATGTATGTATGTATGTATGTATGTATGTATGTATGTATGTATGTATGTATGTATGTATGTATGTATGTATGTATGTATGTATGTATGTATGTATGTATGTATGTATGTATGTATGTATGTATGTATGTATGTATGCATGTATGTATGTATGTATGTATGCCATTTATGTAGAGCCTTTAAAGAATCTCACAAAGATGCGTAATCATGCAAATACATCGTCACTCATCATCTCTGTTACTCTTAGGAAGCTTTAATCTGCACAAAAGTCATATATAACAAGAAAAAATCGAACGACCTACTTCTTTGGGCGGATGGATCCAAAGCCGAAGGACAAGGGGCGCCATGCGATCATCCACGAATTACCGTACGAAAATATCGACACTTTCGTCGACTACTACCGTCTGGAGCCGCGGAGAGTCCTCCAGCTGGGTCTCCAGCCGAGGTTCGCCAGGTCCTGGGATGTTCGACGGTACGTGCCACTCCCAGTGACCCAGCCTTCGCTCCAGACGCTGTGCAGTCGTCTGCCCGCCGTTCCGATGGAGTGGGTTAACAGCTACGACGCCCGCAACAAGGTCATCATCGGGAACTCGCTGAATCCCTTTGCCACGATGCAGAAGAGGGTCTGCGGATGGGGCTACGACGACGAGGGCGACTACAGGCGCAAGAAATCGGCCCTTGAACCAGTTGACCTCCAAAGGTACAGACCCCGACCGGAGTTCTTCAGATATCGAAACACACACTTTCCGAAATATCGAGTCACACACTTTAAAGAAGCTGAAATCAACTGACATCAACACTCAGACAACTTTCCATCGTCTGCTTATCATTATAGCCTACGTATACATAATATGTATGTATGTATGTATGTATGTATGTATGTATGTATGCATGTATGTATGTATGTATGTATGCATGTATGTATGTATGTATGTACGTGTGTATGTATATATAAGTTTGTATGTATGCCTATGTATTTATGTATGTATGTATGTATGTATTTATGCATATATGTATGTATGTATGTAGTTGTATGCAGGTAGCCTATGTATGTGTGCATGTAGGTATGTATGCATGTATGTATGTATGTATGTATGTGTAGGCTATATAAGTCCATCCATCGAATAATGTACGAATAAACTAGAATATGCTTAAATAAATCGAAGTCAACTTTCCTGAATCATTTGTTTCTTAATCGTTGCGACGTCTGAAGTCTAATATAGCCTAGTTCTAATATCCAGTATAATTAACATTAGTTATATTCTACGGTTGCAGAACCTCATGTTTAGTCATGCAAATAGCGATCTCGATTGATACCTTGTGCACTGTGATAACGTAATGTAATGTGATGCAATGCAATTGATCATTTATATATAGCGGCCCTTTAAGATATCTGCTCTCATGAGCGTAGCCAGGAAAATGTCGGAGGGGCTTTTAAGTTTTCGAGGGGTGTTTCCATTGGAAATGGTCGAAAAAGTTCATTTTTTAGTATTGCTCATATAATGGCAGAGAAAAAATTTCGGGAATTTATTTCGAGGGTGGTTTGAACCCGTAAAACACCCACCTAAATACGCCCATGTAGACTTCTCAGATGCGCTTTCTGCGCTAACCTACATGATGACGTGATGTTAAATGTTATTACGAACGAAATATATTACATCAGTTAGCAAACGATGCACACAGCATGCTGAAGGATAACGGTGCCGCTATTTAAGTAATCAGTATTTTTATACGCCCGAAGGCAGAAGTAAATCAGACGTCACAACATACTTGCACAGATCTGAACAAACATAAAGTTTAACGCACAAACTGCGAAAATGTTCGTAAAGGTCATTTATGCAACTAAATTTACCGTTCAAGATGACGACGAGTTCAGAGTCACAAAGATATAGTGCTCAACAACATAACACCAGAAAATATCCTGGAGAAAATTAGATGTCGAATGAACTAGTCGCCTATAGAACATCATGCGACGTTTCTTAATAATGTGATGTAGGCTAAGTCTAGTCTACCAAGGCCTAAATGAAGCCTTTAACAGATTCCCATTTATTAAATCCAAATAACTTTCTATTAACAGAATTCCAACATGCATTCAGTTCATCTTCCTGTCTCACCGTGTGTTTACATGTAACTACGGCTGAGGCGTAAGTTAATATTGGCAAGCAGTAGCTTTCTTGTAAAGATAGATGAACCAACTCATTAAGTTCTTTGGGAACTTTGGCACGAGCGTAGATACAATTACAGGCAGAGAAGAAAGATCGTCTCACCGATTCCGTGTAAACATTAAGCGATTTACCATGATTAATCAGCACACCCAAGTATTTTATTGATTGCACCCATGGAATCGATATTCGATACGTTTAACCTGAGTCATGGGAGTAATTGCGGGTTTAGCAGATCTACCTACAGCAATGCAATGAGACTTGGAAGGATTGAACTGTAGAGACAGATCATTAGTAATAGATATACATAGGTCAAGCATATTTTGTAGCCCAATAATTAGATTGAAAAACGTATTATGGATGTCTCCATGTATGTTATGTATTGGTGCTGTTTGACGTTTGAGCTGGGGTTTTGTCGGGAGTGCTCCTGAGTAAGCTTAGATAATCTTGAAGGGGCGCTAATCATAAATCTCTTAAATGAAACGATTCGTCCAAGAATTTTCACCAAGTTTATTCCAACAACGAGGTGGGGGAGGAAGAGGAAGACGAACCAATCGAACAGAAGTCCACAGAGGAACACTGTCAGGGAAGAGACAGAGCCAGAGGAAGAGAGAGGAGGAAGAGGAGGAGGGCGACGCTAATCATTTTTCTTATGAAACAGTGTCGATAAACAGCAACTAACCAAGAGCCCTCCACATCTAGAAGAACCGTAAGCTAATTGGGAGAAAGAGGAGGGTGTATGTATTGTATAAGACGCCCATACGAAGTGTTATTTATTCCGCAATAATGGAGACGTCTTCGTGAAAGACGACGTGAGGGCATATTGTGCATGTGATTTAATGTACTTCATCGATAAGGCTACGTAATATATCATTTTCCCTATACAACAATAATGTTGAATACCACTTTTATAAGTCAATGCATGCCGTAATATATCACTTGAAAGAAAGGACTCGATACACGCACTTAACATAACAAATGCATAAAATTATTATATATATATAGTATATATACAGAATATTTGTTCGTATATTATATACACTGTGTCCCGGTGAAAAGTAGATCCCAAGAAAAAGTGTCATAACTCGGTCAAAACTTTTACCATTTGCCTGACATTTTAAAAACAACAACAGTAGCCATATTACCACCAAATTGTAACGCCGTTTGGAAATGTTGGTGACTTTGTCAAGTTTATGAACGTTTGAGATGCAATACTGAATCTGGGAACTTTCCAACATACAAGAGCCATAAGGAAGTGAAGTTCAGCTACAGCTGGTGTTCAAAATGTCCTCCTTATTCACGGACACACGACCGTATACATTGACGCCGCTGTTTGATGATCACGTGGCCAAACAGCTGCCACTCTTCAATCAGGTGATCGACGTCCCGAATGCTGGAACGATAAACGCGCTACTCCAGTACACTCCAGATTTGATAGTCAACTGGATTGAGGTCTGGACTGTTGGGCGACCACGGCTGCGGGGATATGAAGTCGGGTGTCTCCCGGGACAGCAGAGCAATCAGCAATGGTTTCACGTGCTCGATGCGCAGGGACACTGTCTTGTTGGAATGTGAAGTAGTCGCCAGACACCTGCTTGATGGAAGGAAGCAGATGCTGAGTGAGCAACACATCGCGATAGTACGCAGCAGCTGTACGCTCCATTCAGCTTCGCACCCGACTCAACGAAGATCAAATCAGTGCACCCGGGCCATCAAACAGTGACGTCCACGTCTACGGTCGTGTGTCCGTGAACAAGGAGGACATTTTGAACACCAGCTGTAGCTGAACTTCACTTCCTTAATGTACTTCTTGTATGGCTGGAAATATATCATTTTCCCTATGGGCCTCAAACAACAATAATGTTGAATACCACTTTTATAAGTCAACGCATGCCGTAATATATCACTTGAAAGAAAGGACTCGATACACGCACTTATCATAACAAAGTTATGAACTTATTATTTATATACAGAATATTTCATCGTATATATATATATATATATATGTATATATGTAGTATTATGTGTATAATTCTTATATAAAAGACTTCCTGTTGATTTGATTAATGATAGTCACCCTACAACCTTCTCAGACGAATATCAAAACCTCTCATAGAGACAATTTCCTGCGCTCCAAGATTTATGTATCGGCCGCATTCAAACATTCGCAACACTACGAATATATATATATATATATATATATATATATATATATATATATATATATATATATATATATATATATATATATATTATGTGGTACGCGCACCACATAGTCAGACAGGTGCAGTATATATATATACGCTATCTTAATATTTTATCGATTGTTCCATGTAATTTCCCTTCACAATCATATTCAAAAGGCTCCGACGCCATTGATATTTAAATCTACAAACACAAATAAAACCCACACCAACCAACCCACCCACACACCCACACTGTCACACACACACACACACACACACACTGTCATACACACACACACACACCCACACACACACACACACCCACACCCACACACACACCCACACCCACACACACACACGCGCACACACACACACTGCACACTGTCACACACACACACCCACACCCACACCCACACACACACACACACACACACACACACTGTCACACACACACACACACACACACACTGTCACACACACAGTTACTGATATATATTTCTTTATATATATATATATATGTATAATATATATAGCCTATATACCGACACGCATAAAGGTGTTTATATATTTTGTATAATTATATATTGAAGACTATAGACGCCCACATAACATTGCAGTGAGTTGTCATAGTTCCTGCGGCCTACGCATATCCCACCAAATTATCGTGACGTCACGACTCTCTCTCTCTCTCTCTCTCTCTCTCTCTCTCTCTCTCTCTCTCTCTCTCTCTCTCTCTCCGAACGCGAAATCAAAGCACACGCGCGCGACAAGCGTAAAGCCGCCATGGACGACGAGTGATAAACTGCAGTAGGTCTATGGATGCAGTTGATATTTACTACTCAACACGACCACTAGCGCCACCCTCCGAGGCTGGAAATAGAACTTAGTGGGCTGGTCAATCGTCTTATATAAGGTCCGGTTGAAGAAAATTGCCTATACATGTGCTGAAAGGTTGTGCTTGGAAGCATCTAAGCACACGTTTTGATCGATACTGTGAAAGTCGAAGAGGTGGTCTGTGAGGAAAATAAAAATAATTTGCTAAAACCGCGCAAGTTTTTGAAGGGGTCAATCGAGGAGCTCCACTTAGTCTACAGGAGAATACGAGTCATTGAATAGATCGGGTGAGTCTCTTTCTATTTCGAAAATGTATCCTCTCGTAAGCGCTTCCAACTTCTAGAATTCTATGTTCCGAATGATCGAATATAGCCTAAAGTGCTATTCTTCTTAAGGCCTTTATAGACTTGAACAGAATTTCCATATCCAATAATCCCAACTGAGAGCTATACAACTGTAAAACTGTTACCCTATATTTAGTTATTTCTGCCTAGCTACTACTGTGACATCCTTAGAAAAAGCAAAGGACCAATTCCAGATTTGAGTCTTCAACGCTTTCAAGCATGGTCCAAAATATTTCAGGATGGGCCACCGTAGAAGCCATTGTCACGATATAAAGTCCCCCCAAATTGAGTCTCCTCTGTACTTAAATAATGTCTCCCTCGTTTCGTCACAGTTTGCCTCACAAATTTCGTGTCATTATTGTAACACACAGTTTAGAAATGCTAAGTAGTTTTACAATAAAGTTAGAAAATTCACCTGCTTAAACTTATCATTAACTTTAAAACAATTGTGATTGTATCTCTCAAAGAATGAAGTCTCCCCTTGAGAGGTAATTTCAACGGAGAATGAACTATTTTCTGCCCCCGAAGACTGTTTTAGAATATAGTCCCCGAGGGTGAATTTACTCAAAGACAGATCCGCCTGTGAGAGAATCTGTTCGTCTCCCACGGAGAATCTATCTTTTGTGGGGACTCTGTATCGGAATAACGGCCAACCTGATTTGATCCGTTACTTCATCTACATTTTCATCCTCATCGTCATCTGCTTCTCTTTCTCTGATAATCAGATGACAAAAACAAACTTCTAAAACAATAACTTCTTAGAAAACGAGCTCTTTGGTTGCTGGCCATAGATTTTGCAACTCTCTCGCTGTATGTCTGTCCGTTCTGATCCTATGTAGGTTTGTTCTCGATTTAAGAGCTAGGCCTACGTCTTTCAAATTGCTTAACCGCCATGGACTGCCTGTCTGTCTCACGGACTAATCTTCCGGATATTGACCTGATTACGGCTTGGTTTATTGGCAAGTTCAGAGACTGTTGGAAAGGATTGCTCTAGGTAACCAAGGTGTTTGGCTCTTTTTAGGAGTTTTTCCAGGCGTTCTTTATCGGAAGCCAGGGTAAGACCCCACCGCGATGGTGGCAAAGGTCATTACATTTGTCAAGCACTGACTGCTCTGCACTGACCTCCCCGGATTCTGACCTGGCACCAAAACTTACCATATTTAGGAAATTTACATTACCGACGTGACAGAGGCGTTCAGTAGCACTTCTGAGAAGCGTTGCTAGAATTAGGGCCTTAGTCAAGCAAAACAGTCTCCTGTCGACAGCCAGAAATCACATGGACCATGTTTTCAATCTCGCCTCTATAGCCTACGAATGCGACAAGACAGAGGATGATCCCATTCATTCTCTCTACAAGACCCACTCGGCTGCTTTGGTAGCAACAGCTATGGACTATTATTATTTTTATTGTCATTTTGTTATTAATGCTACTATTGTTATTATTATTATTATTATTAATATTATTATTATTATTATTATTATTATTATCATCATCATCATCATCATCGTCGTCATCATCATCATCATCATCATTATTACTGCGCATTTAAAATGACAGCAAGAACAGGAAGCTGATCGTCAATAAATTGACGCCTGTGGCGATCGATAGATGGCGGCAGCGACGGTCTCGTTTTCTTCATCGGAGCGACTCTTCTTCTTCTTCTTCATTGGTTGATTTAATGGAACGGCGAAATCCTTAAGTATTCGGTTACAGGCGCCTGTAAATGGACTCCCTTTGTCTATGTGGGCGGCCGATAAGTAGTAGGAGGAGTAGGAGGAGTAGGAGGAGGAGGAGGAGGAGGAGGGGAAGGAGGAGGAGGAGAAGGAGGAGCAGGAGGAGGATAAGGAAGAGGAGGGGAAGGAGCAGGAGAAGGAAGAGGAGGGGAAGGAGAAAAAGGAGGAGGAGAAGGAAGAGGAGAAGGAAGACGACGGAGGAAGAGGAGGGGGAGGGGAAGGAGGAAGAGCATGGAGAAGTATGAAGGAACACGAAGGAGGAGAAAGAGGAGGAGCATGGAGGAGGAGGCGAAGGAGGAAGAGCATGTAGGAGAAGGATGAGAATAGAGGAGGAGAAGCATGGAGGAGCAACTGGAGCATGCAGGATGAGGAGGAGAAGGAGGAGCACGAAGGAGAATGGAGGAGGAGGAGGAGGAAAATGAGGACTCGGTAGATGAAAAGGAGGAGGAAAAGTTTAAGGAATAGGAGTCGCATGGAGTTTTAGGAATATGGTACATGAGGGAAAGAAGGAGGAAAAGGACGCGGCGCAATAGGTGCATGGAAAAGGATGAGGACTGAGGAGGTGAGGTGGATGAGGATTGAGGAGAAGAAGGCGAAAGCTATGCGTAGGTTCTGCTCTGACGCTGCTGCTGTTGATGTGAGAAATGTCAGCGTCATTATCGGATGAGACCTATAACGTTCAGATGCAAAGAGGGATAATTGGGCAGAATAGCATCAGAAGGAAAGCTGTCTATATGATAAATAAGGTGATCCGAACCCCAGGCATTAACGACAACTGAGTCAGTTTTGATAAGATTAGAGAAACAGACATGTCAGGTAGTTTGACACTCATAAACCAACGAATACACATAGGCATGCACAGGTAGACACGAGTAAAGTACCCGCTGGAATAGAGAATAGGTTTACATACAGGCGGAAAGAGGGAAACAAAAAGAGACAGACTGAAGAAACCATACGCGAGGCCTGTCCATCCATTTGTCCATCCGTCTGTCCATCTATCTGTCCATCCGTCTGTCTATTCATCTGTCCATCCGTCTGTCCATCTATCTGTCCTCCCATCTGTCCATGTGTCTGTCCTCCCATCTGTCCATCTATCTGTCCATCCGTCTGTCCATCCATCCAGTCTTCTGTCTGTCCATCCGTCTATTCCTAATGGTAAAAGAGATGATGGTAACGTATACATGCATGATACGACATTTGATTTAGCATTGCTGAGAACTAAGTCCAAACTGATTTGTAATCCGCAGTTTCATTTGTACCGTATAAACATTAGTAACAGAGTAATGTTTTAAATATTGTTACAATATTGTGCATTGCTTTTCATTAAACGTATAATTGTTACCAAAAATGAATAGTACAGCGACCAGTAAAAGTCAATTTCCCCAAAACTTTCCAGTATATTTATTCCAATACTAAGGTCAACCGATAGAATAGGGACAACCCTGTCGAGACTAAGAAAATGAAGTCGCTAAAACTTCAAACCAGGCTAGCTTAAGAGACTGCTCTTCTTATGATATATACTTTCGTGCCAGCTCAGAGTCGACAGAGACTTTGTTTTGCAATCTGCATTCGCTGCAGTGGTCCGCACAATAAAACGTCGTCGTTTTGAAAGCTTCAGATCAGCTTCAGGCTCTGTTTGCCGTCTCTTTGTTTGGTCTCGAGTCAATACTGAATCATGTTGAAAGTCTTTCGCGTTCTATCGTATATCTCATAACCTACATTTGCTCTAAAGCCGCCATATAGATGTTTTGCTACATTACATATTTTGTGTTACACATTCGAACAACTTCATAACTTCATTGCATGGTTGCTTGGGTCCCCCAGAATGTAAGGTTCTTCATCTTCTTACTATATCCCTTCACGACCAATATTATTTGCTCGCTCTCGCTCGCTCTCTCTGTCTGTCTGTCTCTCTGTGTCTCTGTGTCTCTCTGTCTCTGTCTCTGTCTCTTTCTCTGTCTCTCTGTCTCTCTGTCTCTGTCTCTCTCTGTCTCTCTCTCTCTCTCTCTCTGTCTCTGTCTCTGTCTCTGTCTCTCTGTCTCTCTCTGTCTCTCTCTCTGTCTGTCTCTGTCTGTCTGTCTCTCTATATAATATATATTATATATATAGCGCCAATGAATGACGAGCAATAAGCCTCAGCAGATGGCGCAAAGAGCAACTGAGCGTGAAGGGTTTGCTCACTGTATCTTATACGATAAACATCTCAGGAAAAGAGATTCGAATATGTGCACTTCGCATTATCAGAACAGCAATCATTCAATCGGCAACCCCATCACTTTTGCTTTCGTTAAGGTCGAATGCGTGATGTAATTCTAAGATACATAATTACAGAGCACGTCTTCAAACGATCTATCTAGAAGCAATGCCAGCCAAACAGAACAGCAGTTTTTAATTTTGGAGCGAGAAAGAGAAAGATAGACAGACAGACAGACAGACAGACAGACAGACAGACAGACAGACCGAAGACAGACAGACAGACAGACAGACAGACATGCATTCATGCAAACAGACAGACAGACAGACATACAGACAGATAGAAACACATAGACATACGTACATACAGGCACACAGATATACATAAATACATACATATAAACACAGAAGCATACAGACAGACAGAGGGGCCCGGCGACTATACATGCAGACAGGCCCGCACATATGAGATATATTATAATAAGATATACAAAGCCTACATGTATATACAAAGTTTATGATGTTAAGCCTTATAAAATAGAACAGAACACGTAACGAGGGGCCCGGGAGGGCGGAAATTCGGCTTAACAATTTCACGGAAAAGACAAACATCAGAATCAAGTAACAAAAAAATTCAGTTTGTTCAAATAAGGATGAAATAAGAATTTCTGTCGGCGGGCCTGCATACAGGCAGACAGATATACATAAATACGTACATATAAACACAGAAGCATACAGACAGAGAGAGACACAGACGCATACATACAGACAGTATAGTATCGTCTTTAACCGGGAGTTGAAATACATACACAGACAGACAGACAGACAGACAGGCAGACAGACAGACAGGCAGACAGACAGAGCAGATACCTTTGCGACCACTTGCTGAGTCTGTTTTTCATGTCTGTCTCGTCTTCTCTTTCAAAGGAAATCTCCTTCTACATCCGACGAACATGGTCTTGCAAGGCACCGTAGTTGATTGCGCTTCTTGTTGCGCTACTACAAACAGTCATTCACTTGCTGTTCGTGTTCTGGAAGCGGCAGGTGGCAGGAACGTCGCAGATCGCTTTTCAAAGGAGTTGTATCTTTCAGCGGGCTGTCTTTTAAATTGCGGAGTATTCCACTCCATATCCATCTTCCGCATGAATTGCGTCTTGAGTTCCTCAGCCTTTCTCTTCTTCTGTTTCGGAAACGCCTGAAGACTATCTTATTTGTTAGAGACAGCACTGAGCTCAGTGAGCTGGGTCGGGAGGCATATTAACATTCTATATACGAACTCAGATTCTGAATATTCATGATTAATTATGACCTACTGTTGATTGGATAAGGTAGGTTAATGAATATTCATAAGTAATGACGTTTCATCCTATGATTAGTAGAGTAAATAAAATAAAAAGCAGATAATATTTTGTTTTGCGGCTGTGTTACTATTTTATTGTATGCATTCGCGTGATTTATGTCCGATATGCGGTTGATTTTTCACTATTTTGTTTGCCTGGATGGCCTTATACTTTCCGAATATTATTTCGTAGCTTCGATCGTATCTTGTTTTAAAAAAAAGTTGGTAAAGTCGTAGTTTACGTTGGTAAATAATAATTATTATTCTAATGTCTTCAATGCCGTACTTGACGTTGGTAAATAAGCAGTCTACTTATGTGCATGTTAACTATCATCAATCCAGCTTCCATTTCATCAAGAAATTTTTTCATCAATCCACCTTCCATTTAATTGGGAAAAATTATTTTTATCAATCCAAGTTCTATTTGACGAAAGAAATATTTTTCATCAATGGAACTTTTATTTAAGCAAAGATATATTCTCATGGATCCAGCTTCCAATTACGGAAGCAATTATTCTCATCAATCCAGCTTCTATATCAAATAATTTAGCAACGTAAATAAACTACGACTTTACCCAGTTACTTTGCCTCTGAAACTCTGAGTGGCGCTATACAAATGTTCAATTACAATTACAATTGTATAAATCGATCAACGGTTGGTCATAGATGCCTGGGCTTCGTGGTTAGAGGTTAACAGCTCGCGTTTGTTTCTATTGTCTCGCTGTTAATTAATGTCACGCCACACCATCAGTCATTAATTATACCACGTTGCCTTTTGTTCAGTTGGGGCACCATCTGCCTGGAATGTCCGGTCCATTGATTTCAGTGCAACCACAACTATAGTACTGCATCTTCTGTCTGTCAGTCTGTCTGTCTCTTTCTTCCTTTCACTCTGTCTCTCTATCTGTATCTCTGTTTCTGTGTGTGTCTCTGTCTGTGTGTCTGTCTGTCTCTCACTCTCTTTCTTTATCTCACTCTGTCTCTCTGTCTCTCTATCTGTCTCTCTGTCTCTCTGTCTCTCTATCTGTCTCTCTGTCTCTCTCTCTCTCTGTGTGTCTCTGTCTCAGCGTGTCTGTCTGTCTGTCTCTTTCTTTCTCTCTCTCACTCTGTCTCTCTGTCTCTCTCTCTGTGTCTCGGTCTCTGTGTGTCTGTCTGTCTCTTTCTTTCTCTCACTCTGTCTATCTGTCACTCTATCTGTCTCTCTGTATCTCTCTGTGTGTCTCGGTCTCTGTGTGTCTGTGTGTCTGTCTGTCTGAGACTCTTATTCAGGACTGCAGTTCTGTTTTCCGGAGGGAAAATACGGCCATGCCTCTATTTACTTAGAGATGTGGCATGCCATTTAGTTGACCCTAAACAGGTTTAGTTGAGGTCGTCCACAAAATAATTAATGTAGGCTAAATCATGACAAAGTTGACACTGCGAGACTGAAAACAGTGGGAAAACTGTAAAGCGAAAATATGTGAAACGTCAATTAACTCCATCAACGAGATGGCCACTGGACAGGTTGATTAAGAATTATTGGAACGACGAAGTTTTCAGTAATCAGCATAGCCTAGAAACATGAAGAGACAAAACACAGCAAGACATAGCACACCATAGCACAACAGAACATGACACAGTGTTATGCAGCAACAACATAATCCAACAGAAACAACACAAAATAAAACAACATGACCTAGTCATATCATAACACAAAATAACATGATAAAAATGACACCACATAGCACAGCAACATAAAGCAACATAGCATGTGTTTATATTAGGGGTGGGCAACGATTAAAATTTTTAATGGAAATTATTCGCACGATTAAAATTGTTAATCACGCGATTAATTTTTAACGCGTGTCACAATAGATAACAAGTAGCCTACAACTACTCTTCCGACTCTGAGTAGTTACGTTGAATATGCGCTATATAAATTCTTGCAGTCAATAAACAAAAAGCAAACATGCTTTGACTACTTGCTTTTACTACTTTTTAGTTTTTACTTTAAAGTTTAAAGTTTAAAATGAGCGGTTTTATCAAGAATTGTTTGAGCGCATTTCAAGAAATAATTGGGCCCAGCCCTAGTATATATATGTCTGTATGCATGTGTGTATGTTTGTATGTATGTATGCATGTATGCATGTATGTATGTGTGTATGTATGTATGTATTCATGTATGCAGTGTGTATGTATGTATGCATGTGTGTATGTATGTATGCATGTATGTATGTGTGTATGTTAGAGGTCTGCGGGTACAGCATTTTTGCTACCCGACCCGTACCCGTAACATAGAACCGTTACCCGTACCCGTACCCGACCCGTACTCAAAATTACTACCCGACCCTACCCGTACCCGCGGGTATACCCGTACCCGTGCAGTATCCGTCACGTCATTAACACGCCTTCCCAAAGTCCCTATTCCTACCAGGCCAAAAGGCTTACAACTCAGCATGCAGTGATAATAATAAATAGGCTGATGATGGTGATGATAGTAGTAGTAGTAGTTGTTGTTGTTGTAGACCTAGTTGTAGTAGTAGCAGTAGTAGTAGCAGTAGCAGTAGTAGTAACAACAGCAGCAGCAGCAGTAGTAATAACAGCAGCAGCAGCAGTAGTAGCAGCAGCAGTTGTTGTAGTAGTAGTAATGATAATAGGCAGTCAACTTATGGAACCTGTCAAATGCAACTGTTGTGCTGTCTCAATTGCATTGTACATTTATCTCCTTGGTATATATGCTGTAAGCTAGAACAACAGGGGTCTCCAAAGTACGGCCCGCGGGCCACATCCGGCCCTCTAAGGCCTTTAATCTGGTCCGCGGAACTCTCCTTGAAGAAACAAACTGAATTGGGAAAATTGAAAATTTTAACGCCGCTGTACTCTGACATGCATATTGCCAAAATCCATGTAGCTGTTTGCACACTAATCAGGACTAACGAGAAACCATCTTAATTATTGTTATTGATATCTGCATTGAAATTCTGCACTGCATCAGACTTCAGGAATAAATAGTCTGTTTAAAGTTATTCATTCGCGGTTTTTTCTTCGAAGTTTCGGCCCGTGGAGCTTTAGAAAGTCAGCAATGTGCCCCCCCACTGGAAAACTTTGGAGACCCCTGAGCTAGAACACTAAGTAACTGTTAATAGTACGTTGCAGACCCGGTCAAGGTCATTGTGCGCCGACATTCTCTATTATATGTAACGGTGACATTGTAACCCCAAAACTTGACGTCGGCACGGGTAAAACCGGAGTATACCCGTACCCGTGACGACCCTACCCGTACCGACCCGACCCGTGAAATTCGTACCCGACCCGTACCCGACCCGCGGGTACGGGTCGGTACGGGTAAAAAAGACGGGTATAAGTCCCCTAGTGTATGTATGTATGCATGTGTGTATGTATGTATGTGTGTATGTATGTATGTATTCATGTATGCATGTGTGTATGTAATGTATATGTATGTATGTATGTTATGTATGCATGTATGCATGTGTGTATGTGTGTATGTATGTATGTATGTATGTATGTATGTATGTATGTATGTATGTATGTATATGCATGCATGCATGTATGTATGTATGTATGTATGTATGTATGTAACCATGTATGCATGTGTGTATGTGTGCATTATGTATAATATGTATGTATGTATGTATGTATGTATGTATGTATGTATGTATGTATGTATGTATGTATGTATGTATGTATGGTATGTATGTATGTATGTATGTATGTATGTATGCATGTGTGTATGTATGTATGTATGTATGTGTGTATGTATGTATGTATGTATGTATGTATGTATGCAGGATGCGACCGTACGTATTATACGTATTTTATTTTGCACGATAAAATACGTATAATACGCGTACGGTAAAACTTTGCGTGCCGTACGTTACAATACGTTGTACCCTATAATTGTAAAATTGAACACGAAACGTTGCAACATAGTTAACTAAGTTACTAAAGGCATAGCTGCCAAAAACAAACTTAACAAAGTTTACTGTAAGGCAGTGCTGTCCAACCCGCGGCCCGCGGGCTGATTCTAAGTGGCCCGCCAGAGCTCGCTAAATATTTGAAATTTCTGTAAAGATGAAGTAAAAGACAAAGTCACTGGTCTACTTGCATAGCTATTCGTTCGTATTTTGGTTTATCATTTGACAATGTGAACACTAAATCCAGTTCATACGACGCATTAAGCTTGTTTAGATTTCTAAAACGTAGTTTACGGATCTCAACATGAGCGGGAACCAACAAAATCAAATATTTATAGGCCTACTAATGTTACAGCTATCGCCATCTATCGAAAGATAAGAAGAAATAACCAGTAAGCAAAAGACGCGAACCACGAGTGATTAAAATGAAAGTATTAAAATAAACACACCCTGTTGAAAGTAATTAAACCGGAGGCGGATGCCTAGGACGCTGCTGTGCATATGTTTTGCAATAGTAATGACTATACGACAGCCATTCATAAAATATAGCTATTTCTAACATTCTAAAAAATGACAGTTAAATCGAGCGAAGCGAAAAAACGGAAAGTTACGGAAGAAAACCGTATACGTTTACTTTAATGCGTCATGGGAACTGGAAAGGCGTAAATAATATTATGATTAGCCTATCCATCGCACGCCAATCCCGCTAAAACACCTTTACTACGCATTGCGGCATTCTTTCGACATTATAAATTCAGCAAATACGTTAACTATCCAAATTTAGTCAAAAGTGAGCAGTTGAAACTATCATTAAAACAGTTGAAATTGGATTTCTGTGCTCGTTAGACAATCCCCTGTTGCTCTTTGTTGAAAATCCATTCACGTGTGATATTTCTAACGTAGCCACAAAAACATGCAGTTATTGAGAGAAGATAAAGGTGCAGTGCAGCTTGAAATAATGGAAATGCAACATAATTTGGCCGTTCGTTACAAACTCAAGTATACGCCGCCAAATGAGTATGGATCGAAATGCTGTAAAAAAGTATTGACGATGTTTGGAAGCACCTACGTCTGTGGAGTTGGATTTTCTGCTATGACAACGTCAAGTAAAAACGATATTCTTTGACTGATGAACATTTAGAAAATCTAATGTGGGCAGAAGTTACTGAATAGGGGCCTACCAACCGCATAAAAAATATCTCACTAAATAGGTGCTTGAGCATTTATTTATTTTTTACTGAACAATTGTAAAGCATGCCTTACATTCCATACATACAACATTCATCATTATTATTCCATAATTAATTTTATTACAGTTAATATATATAATTTTCACTAAATTTTAGTCGTTGCTTTTGAGTTTAATGGTGCGGCCCTCGACTTCAAGAATAACTTCTTTGGTGGCCCGCGGGGTCAAAAAGGTTGGACAGCACTGCTGTAAGGTATCTACTGCGCGTATTCTTCTGAAACATCAACAAATTCTCGTATGGCACACCATTGAACATTAAATTGTTTCTAAGTCAACGTATTTTTACGTATAATACGCGTATTTTACATTCGGGGATAAAAATACGTATGATACACGTATTTTATTATGGGACTCAACGTACGGTCGCACCCTGTATGTATGTATGCATGTATGCCTATAATTATGCATTGTCGTTTTGTTTTCAGAGGAAACCTGTCAGAGATGCTACTTCGATGCATGGCTGTTCTCTTTCTCTTCGCTCTGCTGACTTGCATTCAAGGTAAGTACATCAGAGAACTGCGTATACCCCCACAATGACTGCGCTACATGAAAATACATTATTTTGGAACTTTCTACATAGTATATTATTTCGACTTAGTGGTCCAATTTGTCGAATATTTTCGAACCGGTATCTCTATCTGTATAAATCTATCTCGATAAATGGCAAGGATTGAAAACACGAAGTTGTAGACTGGATCATCATCATTCGGCTGATTATTGAAAGAGACAAAAAACAGATTAGGCTTAGATGGAGTAGAATTGTCCGTGCTGCGACCAATCCTCGAATCTAGGACGGTTAAAGACTACACTAGACATCTATCTCTACCTATTCCCTTCTGTGAGTCTGCCTGCGACTGTGTCTGTCTGTGTTTGTTCTATCCCCTCTCAGCTCCCCTTCTTAGTATTTCTGTGTTTGTCTCCATTCTTCCTTCTTGCTCTCGGATCCTCGATTATTAGTCACGCAAACTGATAGTTAGTCTTCCTTCTGTCTGCTGTCTGACTCTGCTCTACTCTCGACCCATTTGATCACGATACGTTGCCTAGTAATCGACGAATGAAGCTTCCTCTGGTCCTCTCCGTGTGTTTGCTCTTCCTCGTCGGTTGGAGGAGGATCAGGTCGGAGGATGTCACTTGATAGAGACGACAGGACAAGAGAACCGTTGAGGAGCGACCCAATCACGGCGCCATATAAATGTCTTGTTATAGGCCTACTACGCAGCATTACTGCAAAGAACAGTTCACGATTCAGTTGCACACAAGGTTGGGTGGAGTTTATCACATGGAGATGAAGAAGCAACAAATAAGGGATGAAAACCATATTTTCAATCTGATCTCGAAGGTCAATATGTAGGCCTAAGGTCATCTGCATATTCAAGGGTCCTCTCGGTGCATATTCAAGGGTCCTCTCAGTCCTGGTCCAGCAGCTGAGAATAATCATCAGTGAAGTAATATAAATTATAAGGCAACAATACTATGCCGAGAACCTGATAAACGGTGGACTGAGCTTGGAGCCCAAGTACTCGTTTATTAAATACGTAATTAATAATGTTGATTAATATAAGCACGTTTGTAGCTTGCTACCTGGAACGCGCCTTTTAAGAGACTCACAAGAGCGCTTAACAGTCTTAACAGTCTTATCACAGATCTCATTAACAACAGGTGCATCTTAAGATGACTTGAAAATGTTTCTTGAGTTACCTGTGACGAAATAGTAGGCTACGTGTGTTCGACACTCTAAACCCTTAACGACGAATGCGTACTAAACGTGACTGGGAAACCAATGTAGCTCGTTGTTAGAGGATGATTAAAGACGAACTGTATTGGTTTCCCAGTCGTTTTAGTACACTTTTGTAATTAAACTGTTAATGATAGACTGTTCCCATAAGGATTGTCGATTGCACGAAAAACCACGTTTTACCGCATATTCGTACGGAAGCCAATACAGCTCGTCTTGTGGGATCAACAAGTCTCCGTGGCTCTCTTATTATATGAAATGACAACGTAATTGTAATTTAAATTTGTAATAGAGCATTTGCAGAAACGTCGCTCAACGATTCAGAGGCGCTCCCGACCCAAGTCACTGCTATCGTCAGCAAATCAAATGGACTTCAGGTGTTCCTAAACAATGGAAGAGAAAGACTGAGGCGCTCGAGCCGTAATTCCTGGGGAAGGCGGTTCCAACTAGATTCAGCAGTGGCCCCGAGAATGCGGGGGAAGACCAGAAGGTCTTACGGAGAGTGGAGCGACTATAGGGAGTGAAGAGACCGAAGTGCAAAAGGTATGAAGGAGCTTCTCCAACAAGAGTCAGTTGCGCATGGGTGTTAAACTTTTGAACTGGATGCACAGGAAGCCAGTGTGGAGAGTCCCGAATGAAAGCAGATAATTATGTGGGCAAACTTCGGAAGACCACCAGCAAGTCGGACAGCAGCGTTAAGGATTGAGTGGGGCATCGAACTGTTTAGTTACATGTAGGAAAGACCAGCGTACATGGTGTTGCCAAAGTCGACCCTAGTACAGATCAGCGCATGGACGAAAGTGTTGACCGCGTGATGGGATAACGAGTGATGTATGGCGCGTAGTTGACGTAGGTGATCAAAGCATGTACGAGACATACGATTGACATGATCAGAAAGTGAGATCCAATATGAAATCCCCAGATCGCGGACTGAGGAAGAGTAGTGGACGTCTGGAAACCTAACGCAGAGAAATCCATGCATGGATATCGAATCCAAGTTGTAGAGGTGACGAGCCAACGTATTAACCACTCGACCGCATAAATCTTCCAATTAGTATATGTAATGCATTTATTGAGCAAAATAATTCTGTAAAGATGCGAGCCTGCTACATTGATTGACGAGGAAGGAACGCCGGGCCGAATATTATATTTATCTAGTCATTCTAGTGCATGTACACCAAAGTGCGGATAGGCAGCATGTTTAATAAAGAATATACTTACTTACTTATTTACTTCAGACGACAAGCGCTGTGTAACAATACCTCGAATTTTCATTATATCCGTACAGCTCTTGACAATGATTGTCAGGCCCTTATATCTACGCACACACTCAACTAACAGTGAGGACGGTACAAAAACGTTTCCTATCAGAGTAGACGTTTCTAATGCCATAAGATGTCGCCAGATACATGTTGACTCTTGCAACGAGAGACGGATGTGCCTTACAGACGCAACAGCAGAGGCCTTAATCAGTTTTGAACACTTTGCTTTCACTTATAGTGTGAGTTGAGAAAGATGTAATTGTTCATCAGCATGTTTTTATATGTTCTTTCTTGTTTGTTTTAACAGTAATTGCCCGATAGCGCATTGGATAGCACACTGGCATAGAGAGCGAGAGGTACCGAGTTCGAGGTCCGTAGGCGGACATGCTTTGTAGGCTGCTATTAGCGCCGTGTATTGCAGGCTGTCTGTTCTGTTAGTAGTTAAGATTTATGTCTTCTGTCATTTGTGTTCTTGTGAATTGTTTCATTGCATACCGGTTGCGGTTTGCGGTTTGTCAACCGGATTGTTTCAATAAAGAATATTATTATTATTAGTTCCACTTTGGCATGATCTTGGAGGATGCGTTTGTTGAGTCTTCATAAATAACCGTGTCCTTTCTTTTCTAAACAGACGGTGCAAATTGCCTTGTTGTCACTAAGATGTCCTATTTCTTTAAATGAGAATACCCACTCTCCTCTCTCTCTTCTCTCTCTCTGGTCTTTCATTTTCTCGTTTTTCTCTGTCTTCTATCTCGCCGCTTCTCTCATGCTCTCTTAGCCTTTCTATCGACCTTGAACCTTCTTTGTGGCCGTGCCAGTTTTTATTTCGACACAGCATGCAATTTGTAAGTTCATATTCTTGCTGGTGTCTGTATTAATAGCATGCAATTTGTAAGTTCATATTCTTGCTGGTGTCTGTATTAATGTGTGTACTCCATCCATGCATTTAGATATAATATATCGGCGAGTGCCGTATATTTAGGTAAACGCTGACTTGAATGACGGAACAGGTGGTCTGTCTCCGTTTGTTGTAAATAACGATCATGACGCAGGTGATGTTGTCTTTCAGGAAGTGAATATGGCGGCAGCAGCAGCAGCATCCTCAACAGTGGCAGTTGGGATGACGAGGATCGCCAGAAAGACGGGGGCGATCTGATAGCTGAGGTGAATCACGTGGAGCAGCTCAGAGATGCAAAAAGGTGAAGGCCGAACATTATTGTCCATAAAAGATTCCCGCTTTGCTAAACGCCTTCACTTTGTCTTGCAGGAGATGAGTACAATTCCTCACTAGAAACGACTTTAGCCTTTCGAAGTAAAAATCAGCTCAAGAAACAATAACTAACTTTTAGCCATACATAAAAAGCAATTCATCTTGACGTATATATATATATATATATATATATATATATATATATATAATTACATATATATATATAAATGCCTCGTAAGGTAGTTGTGTAGGACGTATGTACTGTGAGATATTCAGTTAGCGCGCTGGATGTTTGACCGAATGGTTGCGGGTTTGAGCCTGATGAGGGGATTCCGTGTAATAGGGTCTTTGGACTCGTCCATTGCCGAACCAGGGACCCAAGGAAATTAGTGCCTCAAAATGATAAGTCCTACTATAGCATATACGAGACCTGTACTCGCTTGCTTACTTGCTCATATCGCGGACATAGCGGGAAGACATAAATCTGCTGGAGCTTGGATTAATATGCAGATGAGAATCGATTGGTTCATCCAGGAAGTGCAGAAATCTATTAGCCTACATAAGGCACATCATTGAAATATATATCTGCAGTCAGAGACAATGAACGATTATTACAGACGTATATATATATATATTTACAGGCGTATATAAATATAACATATTTTATTTCGTAACCAACTTAATATACAGGTCGTGTCGTAAGTACATAAAACTGTTCTTGAGATTTGTCTGTATACCCAGAAGACCCAAAAGGGGAAAGTCCCGCTGACTCCCGCAAGCCAGGGCCATCTGAGACAAATTAGTTGACAGAATGCATCACGGCCAACTATGCTAAGTGAAAACTAGGCAATAAATTCTTATATACACACACATCTATATATACGACTTAGATATCAATCCAGGCATGTTTTGATTAGACCTAAAAGGCGCTATATAAATATCTACGACCTTACATGTAGGCTTCACAAGGGCGTCGACCGAGTGGGACCAGAGGCCATGGATGCCCCACTCGAAAATGTGCGAGCCAGGTAAGGTTTGTTAGTGGCTAATTAGCGGTTGTTTTCTAGGAGGTCTGTAGGGCAGTGGCTGATGTACAAGGGGAACAGACAAGACTATGGCCAAAGGGTGGAACATTCCGGAGGACGGAAAAAACTCAAAAGTTGAAAACTGAACATTGAATTTAGTACTGAAAGCGAAACGACGATAGAAAACTTTGGAAAATAAATACGGGCTTGTATGCATATACGTTTGTATTTTTGCATGTATGCATGTATACATGCAACTATAGTGTATGTATGTATGTATGTATGTATGTATGTATGTATGTATGTATGTATGTATGTATGTATGTATGTATGTATGTATGTATGTATATATGAATGTATGTATGTATGTATGTATGTATGTATGTATGTATGTATGTATATATGTCTGAAAACTCTATACGCATGTATGTATGTATGTATGAAACTATGCATGTATGCATGTATATACGTGTGTAATATGTATGTATATGGCATGGCATGCATGTATGTTTTTAGAGATATATATACCGAGATACATACATACATACATACATACATACATACATGCATACACGCATACATACATACATACATACATTCATAGTTGCATGTATGTATATATGTATGTAACTATGTATGTATGTATGAGAGATGGGTAACTAATCGATTAGATGCTAATCGATTAGCTAATCGATTAGACAAACAGCTAATTCTAATTCTAATCGATTAGCTGTCATCTTATGCTAATTCTAATTCTAATCGATTAGCAATTTTCAGCTAATTCTAATCGAAAATCGATTAACTGATCGATTAGATGTGTGAAAATTAAGCTGAGAACGCATTCATTAAGAATGAGTTTATTAATATTGAGTTTTTAAGAATTCTTTACTTACTTATTTATCTAAAGGCTGTTTCAAACCTGCAATGATTTGTTCATGGTTATCTGTCTATTCTGCTCATGCAACACTGAAAGATTTGCATGTCTTCATGTTCTTCATCTACAGCATCACTGTGTTCCTGCAACCTCAGCTGCCATGGAACGCGTATTTAGTTTTGTGGCTACATCGTAAACGCTAGGCGCTGTAGGCTAAGTGATGCACTGATTCAAGACATGCTAACTGCAAAATGCAACAGTGAACTTATGCAGTAGCAATGTCAATAATTGCAGCATGTATTGACCGATGCGGTGTTGCTTGCTGGCTTTTGGACTGTTCTCACACATAGCAGTTGTGCAGCTTTAGATATTGTAATAGGCTACAGCTTTAGGCATTGTACGTAATAGGCTACAGCTTTAAGCATTGTAATAGGCTAAAGCTGAAGGTATTGTAATAGGCTACAACAACTTGCTGTAGTAAGTTACTACTAGTAACTTGCTGGGTTCTGATTACAATTTGACAAATTCATGGAGAAAATATATTTATCGAACTATCGAAATCTAATTCTAATTGCTAATCGATTATGCTGCTCATTCTAATTCTAATCGATTAGCTAAAACCTTTTGCTAATTCTAATTCTAATCGATTAGCAAATTTCAGGAGCTAATTCTAATTCTAATCGATTAGCAGTTCTAGCTAATCGTACCCATCTCTGATGTATGTATGTATGTATGTATGTATGTATGCAGGTGTAGGCCTACATGTTTAACTTTTATGTATGTGTGAATGTATGCATACATACATACATGCATGTGTATAAAAGGCTGGCCCAATTAGTAACACGAGCATCTATAAATTTGTGAACGTATATGATATCAGACAACTGAAACTTGGCTAGTAATTAGTTTTAATAAATTGAAACATGATCAGTTGGTCAGCGATCAACACCAGAAACTCATTTTATGCACCACAGGAGATGTATATCGGCGACACACCGTTTTGAGAGTGGTGGGCATTGAGATGTCTTGCATGAGGAGCAGATAATGAATATTCTGCTGTGTATCGTCAAAAGAATGGCCTACATGCATGCATACAAACAAACAAACAAACAAACATACATACATACATACATACATACATAAATACATGCATACATACATACATACATGCATACATACATTCATTCATACATACATACATACATACATACATGCATACATACATACATACATACATACATACATACATATACACGCATAGATACATACGTATATGCATACATACAATCAAACATACACGTATCCATACATAGTCTACATTGTGCTCCAAGCAATTAAATGGGAGAGGAGGCTAAATAAATGGGATGATGTGAACTTTAGTTCAAGTATGTAGCACCCACTAATAATGGAAAGGTAACACTTTTCATACGAGGTGCCGCCTTAGATATATATGGCGGTTGATGGGTCTTTATAGTAAACAATTACAATGAACAATGGTCCAATCCTGTTATTATGTATAATAATAATCGGATTAAGTAATACACGCTCTAAGTTTACAGTCTGCCTCTCTGCGTGTTTGTACGTGTATGTATTCGTGTACATGCATGTACAAACGCATTTGTTTTGTCTCGGCGTATATGTCTGTCTGTCTGTCTGTCTGTCTGTCTGTCTGTCTGTCTGTCTGTCTGTCTGTTTGTCCATTGAATTGCTGTTTCAATACCTGTTTTCGTGGGCGTGCTGTTGTCTGAGAGAGAGATTCCCGGTGCGTTAAATAAGCGTGCTACAAAAGCAACTTGATTTGATTATCACAATGCGGAACAACAAGTCGCTAATGTTTGTATAATGACATGCATAAATTTATGACTAGACAGAGGTTTGCCTCTGTCTGTCTGCTGTCTGTCTGTCTGTCTCTCCCTCTCTCTGATTCCATCTATTCCCCTTATCTCTCTCTCTCTCTCTCTCTCTCTCTCTCTCTCTCTCTCTCTCTCTCTCTCTCTCTCTGTGTCTGTGTCTGTGTCTGTCTGTGTCTGTCTGTCTGTCTCTCTCTGTCTCTGTCTCTGTCTGTCTCTGTCTGTCTGTCTCTCTGTCTCTCTCTCTCTCTCTCTCTCTCTCTATATATATATATATATATATATATATATATATATATATGAAGTGGACCTATAACTGTCGTGCTTCAACACACGCTGAGCCTGATCAATGCGCACTTCCGGAGCTGCTTTGTTTTCAGTACTTTATATACTGGGCAATTTGAAAGGCAAAGTAAATCATGTGTAACGCTATGGAAGGCTGGGGGAAGCGCTACAGAGAGACAGACATGTCCACAGAGACAGACTCAGACAGTCACAGACCGAGTTCTAAAATCTAGGTCCCTGATAAGTTATGCAAGCCCAGTATGATCCATCTATCTTGACCTTGTGTTCAATGCATGGGACTTTCGCTGAAGCTCAGCCGATAAGACTGCCGCCAACGATTGCACTAATTTCTGGATGGTTGTCACATAACTATGGAATTCCGTTGTAGAATATAATCCCATGGACGGCGGCAGTTTTGAAATGTCAAATCATTAATTAAAATTCGAACAACGCTTGTCAAATTTGATGCCTCTGTGATCACGCGGTATAAGGACAAGTTATCTCTGAACGGGTCTTTCACTCGAAATTGAAAACAATCCTCTTCCACAAATTCTTTACCCTGATTCTATCTCTTCCCCTTACCTGTCTCGCCGCTTCAATTCTATTAAAGAATAATAATAATAATAATAACAATAATAATAATAATAATAATAATAATAATAATAATAATAATAATAATAATAATAATAATAATAACAATAACAATAATAATAATAATAATAATAATAATAATAATAATAATAATAATAATAATAATAATAATAATAATAATAATAATAACATTATTTAAAAAATGCGTCGACCCGCATACTTGACAAATACAACGAACTTTCCTCCACGTATTTTTTCCCTTTGCTTTCGAAACGCTGGGTCCCATCAACAACGAAGGTTTGACCTTCCTTTTGGACCTGGGACAAAAGCTAGGCACCGTAACTGGAGATCCACGGGAAACAACTTTTTTGTTCCAACGTATCTCATTGACGATACAACGTTTTAATGCAGTGGACTTTCGGGGCACTTTCACCAGCCAGGAAACAGATGAGTAGGGCCTTTCCAGACAATTTATTTTCTACAATGGATAATATTGAAGTCCCTGAGGGATCCTGTATAGCCTACCTCGGGGCAAAAATAATAATAATAATCGTTTATTAATTCAAACTTTCAAGTACGCAGTAAGATTACACGATATAGTAGTAACAGATAATAACAAATGTAACAGAAGTCGATTTAGCTGTATGACAGTCTGCAAGGGGCGCATCTGTGTATAGGAGTAGTATAGTACCGTAGTATAGGAGTAACTTAAGACTGTCCTGTTTGACTGAGGTTGGGCTGGGAGCGCTCCTGAGTCGACTGTCTTGAAGGGCGCTATATAAATCTACTGTAATAATAATAATAATAATAATAATAATAAAATAAAAATAAAATAATAATAATAATAATAATAATAATAATAATAATAATAATAATAATAATAATAATAATAATAATAATTACGATTAAAACTATGACGAAAACAATAAGAAGGCTATTGTCTTCTGTTTGAAGGTCTCGATGGCTACCGAAGTCTTCGTCGTCGTCATCGTCATCATCATCATCGTCGTCGTCTGATGCTCTTTGTGGTCGGTTCGAGGATTGGTGTCTACCCAACAGCCGTAACCCAGTCCTGCGCTGCTGTGACCGTTATACCTGTCGATGCAGCCTATGGAATACCAACTGTCGATGCCGAACATCGCTCTTCCGCAGAGCCTGGAAGAAGAAATGACCCTCTCCCAAACCACACGACCAAACCCCCGCCCCCGGACACACCGTGGTCGTTTCAGATATTGTTTTGTTGGTTCTGCAATAATTTTCAATAAACTTTAAAAAAATCAGTAGACTAATTTGTACGGAGAAGGCGTAAGCTCCTCTGTTGATTTGTGCCACCAGTGGCGGCGCCAGGATTTCAGGTTTGGGGGAGCTAAAGCTCAAAACCTTCCATTTTGTCCCCGCCTCGCTGTGGTTTGCAATGATTTCCCACTTTGGGGGCTGAACCGCAGTTAGTTGGGCTCAGCACCCCCTACCCCTGGCGCCGCCACTGTGTGCCACCGAGTTTATTTTAAATATTCATGACCTGCTAATCGATCACAGTCATTAGGTCGATTAGACGAATGAATAACCATAATCAAACATGTTAAATAATCCAAACACAATCCTGAAAATAGCTAAGGCAATAATTATATAATATTTAGCTATAATTATAAAACACATCTAATCCGATGTTCGAACTTTTACCATAGAAAAATAGACAAAACGTTATATTTAATGTCTCTTAGTTTGGTCGTTATTTATACACATGCACTTTCAATTTTGCAAATACATATAATTATGTCGATTTTTCATTTAAATAATACGCCCATTTATATACCGCAAAAAGTGACGCAGAAAATATACGAAGAAGATAGTGTTACAGCGCCATCGCTAATGAACTAATTAGGCCCTAGTTAATTAACACACGAAATTGAATCTGCGCAAGCCGTCCTCCTATGCTCATTTGTATACAGGCAACTTATCATAGCTAACCAATCTTCCGAAGCTGTAATAATATAATAGATATTATATATTTATATATATATATATATACGCAAACAAATATACACGCGCACTGCTGCACACATATACAAGTATACGTGTAATCGCTCACACATACGAATATGTATTCACACACACACACACACGCACACACATATACATATAAGTTTATATATATGCGATAATTCTGTACCTGAAAAACCACACATGTGATGGAATTGCATCAAATAATGTGCAATTATGCATGCATACACCTACAATTATATATATATATATATATATTTATATATATATACACACACACATATATTCAGGATGGGCCATTAAAAATGAGAACATCGCGTTCAATCTGAATTATTTATTTAAGTAATATCTTTTTTCTTTTAAAAATGCACGTGATTTGTTGCTATATGCATATTCTATGTGTCCGCCTCGGTTTTCAACAATTTCTCATAAACGTCTGTGCCATGCGATCGTTATAATGATACCCTTGTCTATAAATCTCTGGGACATTTTTGCCACTCCTCAACAATGACTAACTTCAGTTGTTCTATTGTAAATTTACGGCGAATGTAGATTTTTGGTTAAGGACACCCCGAACAGCATAATTGGGGTTAGGTCTGGGCTATTTTTTGGAGGCCACATGTCTGATTCGATGAAGGTTCTCCTGATGATGGAAGTTGAGTGCTTCTTGCTGTGTGTGAAGGAGCTCCGCCCATCAGCTGCAACGTCCAATTGTGACGATTACATCTTGCTGAGGACGTAAACCTCTTTCTAGAACGTGATCACAATAGTATTTACTGTTTACTTTGACTTCGGGTCCAACAAACACTAAATTGGTTTTTCCCATCCGAGACACACCGACCGAAACCAAAGATCTTCCGAACCATGATGCTGCGATTGAAATGTCCACGTTCGCATACGAGTCTTGTTGCTGGAATTTGCTTTTCTTTCTTACATCGGAATAAACACGATCACTTTGAGAATTAACTGGTGTGGCAACTGTAAATGTCTTTTCATCTGTTAACCATGCAAATACTTCGTGCTCTTCTCTCGTTACGAAACATTTAAAATAGCTGCAGACTTCGTTACAGGCGCTTTAATTTACAGCCTTCGTTTTCAGCTGCCCCATCACACGATTGTACGCTTTAAGTTGTAAATCTTTCATCACAATACGTCGAACTGGCTTAATTTGATAAGTAAGTACATCGTAGAATTAAGCGATCGTTTAATTAATCATTTAATTAATCATTTAAGGATCCTGAGTGGCCGAGTGGGTTGGTGCCCGCTCGCCGCGTCGGCGCCCCGGGTTCGCTTCCCGGATCGGGTCGGATTATCAGAGATTAATTTCTCGGATCTTTACTGCGGGTGGCTCGGTCGCATTATAAACGTGGAGTACAATACAACACACAATACAACACATCACAATACAACTGGGGCGCGGTGGTGTAGGGGTATGTTCGGTGCCTTGCAGCTGGAGGGTTGCGGGTTCGGATCCACCTCAAAGTCGCCGCGTAGGGACCCTGGGCAAGTCCTTCACTCGCAATTGCTCATGCGCTTCGGCGTGAAACTCCGATTCAGCGTTCGCGCAGTAGTCGGGAGCGCCTCTGAATGGGAAATCTGGTTGGGGCGCTATAACAAGTGTTCAAATACAATACAATAGAATAATTTACGTGTTTAAGATTTACTCTGAACACAATCCGATATTGTATCAAACACGATTGAACGCGATGTTCTCATTTTTAATGGCCCACCCGGTATATACATGCATACTTAAAGACAAAGCTTCATGTAGTTCCCACTTTGGCATGAAATTGTTGAGTCTTCATAAATTATTATACAGTAGTGTCCCTTTTTTTCTACCGAGCGGTGCAGATTGCCTTGTTGAAAGACACATTCGCTTCTCTCTTTCTAACTTGGTCTCTCAAATTACTCTTTCTCCGTCCCTCCGTTCCTCCCTCCTTCCCTCTTTTTATATCTGTCTGTCTGTCTTTCTGTCTCTCTCTGTATCTGTCTCTCTCTGTCTGTCTGTCTGTCTGTCTGTCTGTCTGTCTGTCTGTCTGTCTGTCTGTCTGTCTGTCTGTCTCTCTCTCTCTCTCTCTCTCTCTCTCTCTCTCTCTCTCTCTCTCTCTCTCTCTCTCTCTCTCTCTCAATATATATATATAAATATACTTGTAGTTATGCATGCATTATTGAGCATATTATTTAATGCAATTCCATGCAGACGTGTGGTTTTTCAGGTACAGAATTATCGTAAACCCCACCACAATAATTGACAGTAACTGACAGCAGCTGATGATGCTGATGTGACTGGAATGATGTTGTTGATGATGATGATGATGATGATGATGATGATGCTGTTGCTAATATGATTATGGTGGGGGTGTTATTATTGCTGAGGATGACTTTGTTGACTACGACGCCAATAATGTTGTTACCGTTGTGTTAATTGCTTTGTTATTTTATATGATGACAACGACGACGACAACGACAGTATACTGATGAGGACGGTGATAGGGAAGATGGTGGTGATAAGTATGCCAATTATTATTGTCGTTGTTGTTGTTGTTGTTGTTGTTGGCGGTGGCGGTGGTAGGGTGGTGGTGGGTTTGTTGGTGGTAGTCGTGGTGGCTATGGTGGTGGTAGTGTTGGCTGTGGTAGTGTTGTTAATGGTGGTGGTAGTAGTAGTAGTAGTAGTGTTGTTGTTGGCGTTGATGTTAGTGTTAGTGGTGATTAATGGTGTTGCTCTTGGCGGTGGTGGTAGTAGCAGTAGCGTTGCTGTTGGTACTGATGTTGGTGTTGTGTTAGTGGTGATGGTTTTGATGGTCTTGATGGTGGTGGTGGTGTGGCGGTGGTGTTGCTGGTGGTGGTGGTAGAACTCTATAAACAAACACTAACTGGACGTCGTGTCTAGTTTAAAACTACGTACGAATTTGCCTGAAATGTACCCCCACGTGTTGGTTGTTGTTGTTGTTGTTGCTGCTGCTGCTGCTGCTGCTGCTGCTGCTGTAGCTGCTGCTGCCTTCGGGCGATTGAATCCATCCCCATCCGCTGACAGCCTCGCATCAACCAACCACCTGTCATGTTTCATTGTTTATGTGATCACTTCAGTTTAGTTCACCACCACCACCACCACCACCACCACCACCACCACCACCACCATCATCATCATCATTGTCATCATCATCGATAACAGCAACAACAACAGCGGTTGCAGTAGCAATAGCAGATGTCAACGCCTCTGGCATTATTCATCACACATCAGAACAAAGCCAATGTACAATCACATTTCATCAATGTATGCTATCGTTCGACATGTGGAACATAAACACAGTGGTGACATATTACATCGTTACATGCAAGGGGTCCGACAGAGTAGTCTAGGCCTACCTGTTGTCTATGCATTGCATTCGAAAGAAGCAAACTGGTTAATTTAAACACAACTGAAAAACCAATACATTGCTATCGTAATTTTTCGCGACCACTACAAATGGGTCTTGTTGGTGGTAGTTGGGCTGCTGGTGGTGGTAGTTCTGGTGATAGCGTTGGTAAAGGAGTGGCTTTATCCATGGTGGTTGCGGTGTTGTTGTCGGGACTGTGGGTGGAGAGGGTGGAGTGCAGTGGAAACGATTCATCTCGCGTGGATAAGGAAAGGTCCATCGATCCGGATCTGGTTAGACTCTACCTGGAAGAGTTCCGGATGGAGCTGCTCCAGATGAAGAGCCAGCTGGCCAGAATGAACCGCAATTCGAAACTCGTTCAGACGACTCTCAAAGGACTTCACGGCCACAGATGCTCACCTTCAGCGCACAAACTGACAGGTAGGTACCAGATACGCACGCCCTCTCTACATGAAAACAGGTACTAAATTGTCTATATTTTATTTGTAGGGCGATATTCTGGAAAAAAGTTTAATCGATTTGCTCTATCTTCCGCTTTTACTTCTTCTGCATTTCAGTTTGTTGGCCATGTTGTGTGTATAAATTATATGTGTAGATATATTATATATGTTAGGAAGAACAGACACTGATCTTCGCCGTCCGATTGAGATATTGCCTTCTTTCGAGCAATACACGCAGTTCCTTCACTCGCTATTGCGCGACAGAATTCATAAACCTACTAAATTGAAAAAATATAGCAGCATCAATAGTGGTTGTGGTGGTGGTGGTAGCAGTAGCAGTAGTAGTTGTAATAATAATTATATAAGCTTATTGCTGCTAGGCTTAAGTAGCGCTTTAGAAATTGTCGAGATTACGATTAATAATATTATGCACATATTTCTCGGTCAAACACAAGCATGATCCTAAGTCTGACGACATTATATAGAAAATAATAGATCCCGTTGTCACGGAGCATTGAGAGCAATCGGAATATCAGATTTCAAATGGCGCTAAATGAAGAGAAACCTTTTATTTTTAGACTATGCGGCCATTGATTGTCCGACTGGATTTCCTGTTTCCACTCCGACGTCTTGTTACAAGTTCCTGACTGAACGCCAGACCTGGAGTGAAGCTCAGGCAAAGTGCAAGTCACTCCGTTCCCATCTCATCCGACTGGAAACGGAGTCTGAGGAGAAATTCATAATAAGCCATCTGGCGAATACAAAAAGTAGGACGACTTCTCTGAACGGTCTAATCCTGAACTTGTAGTGACGATGACGATGATGACGGTGATGATGATGATGATGACAACGATGATGATGACGTGGAACGGGCTTCCTCGGGAGGTTCCTTGGCTCCCTCGGGGCCTTCCCTCACTGTTCTATCGGCTCCTTAAGACTGTTTTTCCCGTTTGACCTGGGTCCAGTGGCGTCGCCAGACATTTTCGTAGCCAGAGCATAGGCTGGGCAGTCATATAAGTAACCAGTGCAGAGGGCCATTTAATTCTCGGCAGGGCAGAAATTCTTGCAGCCTTGTGGCAGGGCAACGATCAGGGCAAAGGCTTTTCAACATGGTATTTGCCCTTTCTTGCCCTGCTGTAGCGCCGCCACTACCTGGGTCGGGAGAGCCTCTTAGTAGAGACCTTGAGGGGGTGCTATATAACATTAGACTGATTGATTGATTGATTGATTGATTGATTGATTGATTGATTGATTGATTGATTGATTGATTGATTGATTGATTGATTGATTGATTGATTGATTGATTGATTGATTGATTGATTGATTGATTGATTGATTGATTGATTGATTGATTGATTGATTGATTGATTGATTGATTGATTGATTGATTGATTGATTTTTGATTATGGCGACGACCATGATGATGATGATGTTGATGATGACAACGACGACATCTATGATGACAACAATAATAAAATGCAATTATGGTTTAGAATTACGCAATTACGACTTTTGGACGGATGCCACGGACGTTCAGATGGAAGGTGTCTGGCGTTGGAACAGCACTGGGCAGGAGGTTCTCCGTTCGAAGTGGTACAGCGGAGAGCCGAACAACAGCAACGGTCAGGAACACTGCGCATGGCTGGACTGGTACTTCCGGTGGATGTGGAACGACGCTTCCTGTGAGACGGACAAAGCCTGCTTCGTCTGCGAAATCGAAGCCTAGAGACGGACCACACATAGAGGGACCACACGTAGAGGGACTCACATAGAGGGACCACACATAGAGGGACCACACATAGAGGGATCACACATAGACAGACCACACATAGAGTGACCACACATAAAGGGACCACACTTTGAGGGACCACAAATAGAGGGATCACACATAGATGGACCACTCATAGAGGAACCACACATAGAGGGACCACACATAGAGGGACCACACGTAGAGGGATCACACATAGAGGGACCACACATAAAGGGACCACACGTAGAGGGACCACACGTAGAGGGCTGACACATGGAGGGACTCACAAACAGGAACCACACGTAGAGGGACCAAACGTAGAGGGATCACACATAGACAGACCACACATAGAGTGACCACACATAAAGGGACCACACTTTGAGGGACCACACATGGAGGGACCACACATAGAGGGACCACACATAGAGGGACCACACATAGAGGGACCACACACAGAGGGACCACACATAGAGGGATCACACATAGAGGGACCACACATAAAGGGACCACACGTAGAGGGACCACACGTAGAGGGACCAAACGTAGAGGGATCACACATAGATGGACCACTCATAGAGGAACCACACATAGAGGGATCACACATAGAGGGATCACACATAGATGGACCACTCATAGAGGAACCACACATAGAGGGACCACACATAGAGGGACCACAAATAGACGGACCACACATAGAGGGACCACACATAGAGGGACCACACATAGAGGGACCACACATAGAGGGACCACGCACAGAGGGACCAAACATAAAGACATGGTGGGCCATTCTAGTTGTAAGGGCGACATATAAATTTTGTGAAATGAAATTAAGTATGGTTTACTACAGCCATTACCTTAAAGGATGCGAGTGTGCAAGCAGTTGCTGACATGTTTTCGGACGAATCAGCTCTGCGGACTGGTAAATGGAATTCGAAAACGTAGCTTACCATTCTATACATGTATATATATATTCGTTTAATGTGAATCAGGTTGACAAGCCGCAACCGGTTACAAGGTAAGTGAAACGAGATCAGTAATTTAAAATTCTATAGGTTGTTGTTTGTTCGTTCAGGGGTTATTTTTTGAGCAAGCTCCTGTAGACTTGTTTCTTTCTGAATAAGAACAAAATTAGTAACAGACAGGAAGACAACATAAAATTGGTGGTACTGTTAAACTTTCAAGTAGGGATCCACGGCGTTAACCACCTGCCTTGAGAGCAAGGGGTGCCGTTAATAGCTTCAGATTATAGGATAACGTCGTATGGAAATCAAACACATAAAACGAAATTTTTATCGCTTTTTCATTTATGTTTTAATCATTGTTATGCGCACGGTTGAATTATCAATTTTAGAAGAAAAAGTTGATCACGCCGTAAAATAATTAGAACAGTTATTATCTACAGATATTGAACAGCAAAAAATGAAAAATCATTGGTTGCTCTGATAGATGATGTTAAAAACATGGTTCGTGCACTTACTGTGAAAGACGAGAATCCAACGATCGAAGTTAATTATTGTATGGTCTCGAGACTTAGTCTCAGTCCGAGACGTCTCGTAATAGGTTTTTTGACGTCTCGGTCTCGCAACCTAGTGGTTCGGTCTCGGTCTAGGTCTCGCGGACATTTCTTGAGTTTTTTGCAAACTGTCTTGAAGCGAAAGTCTTATTCTTCTGGACAAGCGGTCTCTATAATAGTTCTCGCGCCCAAACGGTCTTTAGTTCAGAACTTCTTGCGCTATGAAATTGTCCTGTGCCTAAGTTATTACTAGTAAGTCGGAAGTGCCAACAAACGACGGAAGTTTATAAAAGCGGTCTTTTTTGTTAACACTAACTTGACCCTAGGGCTACCAAGCTTTTTTTGTAACACTGGCTACCAAGGGAGGTGGTTACCACCCCCCTGGATTTCGTGTTTGGTTTCACATATCATAACTTGTAATATAGCAATGGATTCAGCATTCCTTTCTGCACAGAATGGTATATTTAGTTGTACATTATGTGAATGCACCTCAAAATTACATCACTTTTAACAATGGAACCCATGAATTAGCAATATTTTATATTATTGCGTACATTTTGTACTTTTTGATAAACAAATATAAGATTATGTGTGTTTTGAAACTAATCTATGTATAAAAGATACACACAATCATCCCTACACATGTTTATATAGTATAAATGTCCATTCATACATATATATCCATACATATATATCGGTTTACGTTGTAATGCTGTATTCATCCATTTTCACACAGATTACGCGTATTATTATTTATTTTGATCACTTCCGGTATTCAAAAGACAAAGATGTTGGTATTGTCGGGAAACCAGGGGTCGTCTCTCTATTCGTCTTCTTTGCTGAGTGGTTCAAGGCTCTACCAGGATGCCGAAACCCCAGGCCTCAACAAAGGTTGTCCGGTCCGACTCTCGTGGTCTATCGAGAGGTTTGGATTGATCACCAGCGACACACTCACACACGTAGAACACCGCTTTAATAGTTCTTCTCATCGACGATTGACAGAATCACATCAACAGGTAACTTGACATCGAGAGAGAACTGCACAGCTGCTTCCTCGTCACTCCTATCATCAAGCAGGCCCTCTAGCGACAGCGTCTCGGATGGCTGGTCCGTAGGTCGACGGCAGGTCCTCTTCAGACTCCACCAAGACTGCGAGGCCGATGCAAAGCTCGAGGCCGAATCTTCAGGCGGTCTTCTCCAGACTGACTGTCCCATGGCCAACCTCTGCCTTATATACCTATCAGAGGTGCAGAAAACCCTGGTGCCCCAACACCTTTCCCATGGGGTGCAACTAGAAATGGCACCGGTGCAATATCTCAAAATGGCACCGGCGGTGCAGTTTCTCAAAAGGGCACCGGTGGTGCAGTTTCTCAAAAGAGCACCGGTGGTGCAGTTTCTCAAAAGAGCACCGGTGGTGCAGTTTTACCAGCAAGTGCTATATGTAAACCACATGATATATCCTATAATGGCACCGGTGCAGTTTCACCAGCAATTGCTATATATAAACCACAGGACATCTCTTAAAATGGCACCGGTGCAGTTTTACCAGCAGATGCTATATGTAAACTACAGGACATCTCTCAAAATGGCACCGGTGCAGTTTGCAGCTTTCTCGGTGTCAATATCAACAGGTATAGATCAAAAATCGGCACCAACACAATTACCAAACATCGGCGTTCCATAGAGTGCCAAGCCAATTATGAATTTCGCAACAATCCCCGCCGACCAACAATACCGAAAGTCCCTTTTCGGAAACCAAGGTCGACCCAAAACTTAAAATTTGGCCAAAACCATGACCCCAAAGAAAATCTAAATGAGCTGCTACAGTTAGCAAGCAAAGATCCATATCACATCATAAAGTTCTCAACTGCTAAATAAAAGTCCATAAAAAACGACTTATGTCTCTCAGTGTCCAACTACAACGCTAAAACATTATGTTAAGCAGAATAGATTAAATGCTTCATCACTGTCCATTTCAGCGTCCAAGGCGTTTCGCCTAATATCCACTATCAATCAACGAGACTTAAGTGCAAGAGATAACTAGAGTAAAGTCTTTGCATCAAAAATCAAAGAAAACAGCAACCTGCAAAACTCAAAGCGAAAGCTCTCAAAACAAAAGTCTCTCCGCAGTCTCAAAAATTTCACGCAAAGTCTCTCGAACACACATCTAGCATCAGTCTCTCAAAGCCGAAGCCGAGTCCCTTCACAAAAATCACTATCATTCAAAAAAAAACCTTCCGACAGAGTCTCAAATCATAAGTCTTTCAGCAGCAAAAGTCTCAGGAAACGTTCTCACGCCAAAGTCTCAAAGTGAAAGTCTCGTAGCAGAGTCTCACAGACAGTCTCACAGCAAAGTCTCAGCAGCAAGAGTCTCAGCAAAAGTCTTGCGTCGCCGCTCTTTCAAACCGTTGCTCGAAGTGTCTGGACATTGTGTCCTGTCGATCGATCGTACAGAGTCGGTTGGCGACGTCACACACCCGAGGCTTACTGGAACCGTACGGGTCTCCGGATCACCCGACGCGGTCGAGGGTGGTTATTGAAGACCTCGCTGTGTTCTTCCGTTGGCTGATTGTCGTTGGTGTCGTCTTCCCTCGCCGACTGAAAACAATGCTTCAACTTGTCCACATGAGCGACAAAGGGAGGAGACTTTGGCGACTTCCGTAGCAAATAGTTGACCGGCCCGCATCGCTTCAAGACTTCATAAGGCCCGCAATAAAGTTTCTGCCACTTGGGGCTTCGTCCCTGGTACCTTCGCGGAGTAAAGTACCACACGGAGGTTCCTACGTCGAAAGTGGCAGGACGTACACGGAGGTCGTAATCATGTTTCCTCCGTTCTGCTGCACGACGTAATTGCTCACGTACCTCCCGATACGCTGTCTCCATCCTCTCGGCTAAGTCTTCGACATAACTTGAGTAGGTGGCGTTGCCCAATTCGAATCCCGTGGGCCGTCCATAAACAAGATCCAGAGGCATCCGATTTTCTCTTCCATACAGTAATCGGTTTGGTGAAAACCCGGTTACTTGGTGGATTGATGCCCGATACGCCGCCAAAACGTGAGGCAAAACCTCATCCCAGTCGCGCTGGTGGCTACTAATGATTTTCCCCAGCATAGCGTTTAGCGTGCGGTGGAACCTCTCAATTAGGCCGTTCCCACTAGGGTGGTAACTGGACGTCCTAACCTTGTCTATGCCTAAGAGCCTACATAGCTCTTGAAACAAATGCCCCTCAAAATTCGTCCCCTGGTCCGTGAGAATCTGCAATGGCGCACCGTATCTCACGATAACACTCTCAACCAACGCCTTCGCTACTGATACGGCTTCCTGGTTAGCCATCGGGATCGCTTCCACATATTTACTGAAATTGTCCATCATGGTCAAAATGTAGATGTTACCCTTCCTACTCCTTGGATGTGGTCCCGTTATGTCCAAACTCAAACGCTCCCAAGGTTCTCCACATGGCAGCGGCTGAAGTGGCCCTTGCCTGGGTGGTTTCCCTCTGCGATACTGGTTGCACTGGGGACAGCGTTGGCAAAAACGCTTCACGTCTCCCGACCAACCAACCCAGTACGCTCTCCTACGGATCTGCCATCGGGTTCGGCGCACTCCCAGGTGCCCGCCGGTTATTCCCGTGTGCGCAATTCTCAAAAATTCCTCTTTCAATGTTTTAGGCAACAGCAACTGTTCCACATCATCCATTCTTTTCCTGTACATAATACCGTCTCGCAAATACAAATTCTCTCGCTGGTGCCAATACACCTTAACGGTAGCGCTCTCCGATAGCACTTCCAGCAAGTCGGGTACCGTCGCACCTTCAATCAACCACTGTTTTACGACCCTCAGGTCAGGATCCGCCTCCTGAGCTTCTAAAATAGGGTCCCTCGGACTTGACTCACTACTCAGTGGCGCTACGGTCGCTGTTCTCGTGGCCGCTACCACAGGAATCTGATCCTCTAATCCACACTGGCGACAAGGCTTTCGAGACAGAGCATCGGCATTGCCATGCCTTCTTCCTGGTCGATGAATAATTTCAAACTCATACTCGGACAACCGCTCGAGCCACCGACCTTGCTGTCCAATCGGTTCTGGAGTTTTCCACAACCACCTCAATGCAGCATGATCTGTACGCAATTCAAACTTCCTGCCCAGCAAATACTGACGATAGTACTTCACGAAGTACACAACAGCCAGCAATTCCTTTCGTGTAATACAATATTTGACCTCGGCTGTGGACAAAAGACGGCTTCCGTAGGCTATCACCTTCTCCTCTCCCTCAACTCTCTGCGACAATACAGCTCCAATTCCTATGTCAGAGGCATCACAATCTAACACATAGATCCCTTCACTCTTTGGCAGTGTTAGCACTGGTGCCGTAGTCAGAGCCACCTTAAGCCTTGAAAAAGCAGTCTGACACTCATCATCCCAAACAAATGCTCTACCCTTCTTGGTGAGAGCAAACAAGGGTGCAGCCATAGATGAAAATCCCCTAATAAACTTCCGATAATAGGAGCAGAGCCCCAAAAATGCACGTACATCTGTCAGTCGTTCCGGCACTGGCCAAGCTGTCACATCTTCCACTTTGGATGGATCTACCGCCACCCCGTCTGGAGTCATCACATGCCCCAAGAAACTGACAGTTCTCCTCAATAGCTGACATTTAGTTGGCTTCAATTTCAGATGCGCCTCTCTCAATCTCTGCAGAACCTGTTTTAACCGCTCAAGGTGTTGATCCAAGTCATTACCAAAAATAATGACATCATCCAGATACACTAAACATGTCTCAAAATTCAATCCGGATAGGGCAATATCCATCAAACGCTGGAACGTAGCCGGAGCGTTACATAAACCAAAGGGCATCACTCTCCAACGGAATATTCCTCTCCGAGTGACAAAAGCTGTCTTATCCGCATCCTTCATGTCCATCGCTACCTGGTGGTAGCCACTCCGCAAGTCCAGCGTACTGAACCAGCTCGCTCCTGACAAGGCATCTAAACATTCGTCCACCCTGGGAAGGGGGTACGAGTCCTTCTTTGTGCACTCATTTAAATGTCGATAGTCTATACAGAACCTCATCGTTCCATCTTTCTTTCGTGCCAGAACTACATTGGCAGCCCACTCACTCACTGCCGGTTCAATCACTCCATCTGCTATCATCTGGTCCATTCGCTCATCTATTGCGGCCTGGTACGCGAAGGGTTGCCTTCGTAACGGTTGCCTCACTGGCGCCGCGTCTCCCGTGTCTATTCGATGAGCGCATATCGATGTCCTGCCCAAGTCTCCTTCACTCGTGGAAAATACGTCACGATATTCCCGCAGGAGTCCCTCCAGCTTCTTCTTAGCTTCAGGCGGCACGTCCTCAGGCAACTCATTTAATAGTGCCTCTTCGAACGGCGGCTCTCGGGGACTCTCCTGCGTCTCACCACTTACTTCTATCTGGACGGGATACAAACCGCCTAACAGTTGATCCTTGTCTAGTCGGATCGGTTCCTTAGTCAAGTTGACTACTCGCACCGTGCTATTAGAAGCCTTCTCATCCACTAAAACGCGTGCGACATGGACACCCGGCACGATCTCTCTAACTTCTGTCATCCAAGCAGGAGCCATGGCCGACAGGTTGCCGAATAAAGTTCTAGCAGCAATGTCCTGCTGACACTTAGGAGGGATCAACACGTCCTCCGCTACTATTACGCGCCTACACCATGTTGAACCGTTACCCTTTACCAATGGTATCTTACGCCGCCCTACAAATAATGCTCCTGTGCCAAAGCCTAGCCTACATTTATGCTGTCTCAGCCAGTCCATTCCTAACATAGGCTCGACGATCTGGTCAGAGACCAAGAACGTAGTGGGAATTACAAACCCACGCCACATCTTAATTTGGACAGCCACCTCCCCAAGCACCCTAATTTCAGTACCATTAGCAGCCATCAACACGCGACTACAAGGAGTCAGTTCTAAACCCACTACAGCGGAATGCGGCACCAAACTCACCTCTGATCCGGTGTCGACCAGACAGAGTTGTGTTCCTCCGTTGATGGTTCCTCGGATGTATATGGCGTTGCTTCCTCCTTGAACGGCTGACCTCTGGCGAGTGGTGTGGTTCCTTACGACGTCTTCTTCCTCCGATGACGGGACTCCTGGTTCGGCGGTGGCGTCTTGGCGTCGAAAGCGTCGGCCCTGGCGGCAGTTTCTGGCGAAGTGACCGGCTCTTCCACAGTTGAAGCAGGTCAAGGCTCTTCCTTGATCGCGCTGATTGTTCCCGAAGCTGGGTGCTTCGCGTCTCGGTCCCGTGTCTCGGTTGGTGCTGCTTCGTAGCTCGGCGAATTGACGATTGAAGCTTTCCTCCATGTCCCTCTGCCACTTGCGCTGACTCTCAAGTTGTGCGGCAAGGAACCGGTCCAGTTGAGACTGCGTCGGACTGTTCGTCTCCGTTCCCTGGGTCCCTCGGACGCGGTTAGGTGCTCTCCGTCGATCCTCCTGCTCGGTTGTGCGCTGGTATGCTTCCAGCCGTAACGCCGTGCGATAAGCCTCGTCCAATGTTTTTGGTTCACGCTCCCGGACTTTCAAGGATAGCTCCCGGTCGTGCATCGCCTCCAAGAATGCGTCCCGTGCGATAATCTCGGTTGTCTCGTTCGACGGTACGGGAAATGCCAACACAACCAGCCGACGTATCTCATGAAGCAGGTTGCTCAGTGTCTCATCCGTCCGCTGGCGTCGATAATGCAGTTGTGCCCTGAACGTCTCCGCTTGTCCTTCGGAACCGTACCTCTGGCGGAGTCGACCGACTAATTCTTCGTAGGTGACGTCCTGCCTCGCACCAAAGTCCCATAATAACTGCGTGGCAGCCTTCTCCAGAGCGCAGCGCAGAAAATCCACACGGTCCGTTGACGTCCACCCATTGTGCCTGGCGCACACATCGAATTGAGCGAGAAAGGACTCGAGTGAACCGGTGCCGTCAAACTTTCCCGGTTTCATCGGTGACTTTCTGTATCCGAAGGCGACATCCGTGCTCTCGAGGCGTCTCGGTTCCTCTGGTTGCCTCAATGGTTGTTGCGCCGGTTTCTCCACTGAATGTTCCTCCGGTTGCTTCACTACGCGTCGTACTGGACGCTCCACTGGTTGTTTCTCTGATTGGTTCACCGGCCTTTGCTCTGGTTTTTCCACCGGTCGTTCTGCTGACCTCGCCGCGTCGTCCATCTCTGCAGGCATCGGATCGTCGAAGTCAATGCCTTCGAGCAGGAACCTGGACTCCGTCGTCGTTCTCTTCGCAAACGGCGTAGAACTGCTTGGCTGGCGATGCGGCGGTTCTCCCACGTCCACCAGACTGTAGTCGACGGTTGATTGCTCGTCTGTCATCCTGGAACTTCCGTTGGCGGTTGTCGACTCGTGACGCTGTGACCAAAACTGCGTACCAACCCCACTTCTGGTACCAGTTTGTCGGGAAACCAGGGGTCGTCTCTCTATTCGTCTTCTTTGCTGAGTGGTTCAAGGCTCTACCAGGATGCCGAAACCCCAGGCCTCAACAAAGGTTGTCCGGTCCGACTCTCGTGGTCTATCGAGAGGTTTGGATTGATCACCAGCGACACACTCACACACGTAGAACACCGCTTTAATAGTTCTTCTCATCGACGATTGACAGAATCACATCAACAGGTAACTTGACATCGAGAGAGAACTGCACAGCTGCTTCCTCGTCACTCCTATCATCAAGCAGGCCCTCTAGCGACAGCGTCTCGGATGGCTGGTCCGTAGGTCGACGGCAGGTCCTCTTCAGACTCCACCAAGACTGCGAGGCCGATGCAAAGCTCGAGGCCGAATCTTCAGGCGGTCTTCTCCAGACTGACTGTCCCATGGCCAACCTCTGCCTTATATACCTATCAGAGGTGCAGAAAACCCTGGTGCCCCCACACCTTTCCCATGGGGTGCAACTAGAAATGGCACCGGTGCAATATCTCAAAATGGCACCGGCGGTGCAGTTTCTCAAAAGGGCACCGGTGGTGCAGTTTCTCAAAAGAGCACCGGTGGTGCAGTTTCTCAAAAGAGCACCGGTGGTGCAGTTTTACCAGCAAGTGCTATATGTAAACCACATGATATATCCTATAATGGCACCGGTGCAGTTTCACCAGCAATTGCTATATATAAACCACAGGACATCTCTTAAAATGGCACCGGTGCAGTTTTACCAGCAGATGCTATATGTAAACTACAGGACATCTCTCAAAATGGCACCGGTGCAGTTTGCAGCTCTCTCGGTGTCAATATCAACAGGTATAGATCAAAAATCGGCACCAACACAATTACCAAACATCGGCGTTCCATAGAGTGCCAAGCCAATTATGAATTTCGCAACAGTATGCAAATGAAGCCCTTCATTCCCTCTAACTCTTGAAAGACAGGAAGACAAATGAATACGCTACAGACAAAAAACCCAAGGGGGAGTGCTTCCATTCAGCCATTTTTCACGCATATTACGCGTATTATTATTTATTTTTGAGCACTTCCGGTTGTCTCAGGTCAACTCAGTGACCATAGAAATGTAGCCCCACATTCCCCTCTATAGAATGGTATAATTTGTGTCTCTTAATATTAAATGACGGATAAGATATAGTCGAAAATCTAGGGGGGTGGTATCCACCCCTCTGGTGCCTCGGGTATATTGGGTATAACTTTTGAACGGTGTGAGATATCATCTCACATTTTACCTCAAAACGTGCGCAAATGAACCCCCTACAGCTACCTAAAAGGTCAAATTTTTATTCCATACGGAAAAGTTTGAGATGAAAAAAACCTAGGGGGTGGCAACCACCCCCCTTGGTAGCCCGAGGGTTAACAGATATTGAAAAGAGCAGCCTTTAGTTTATTTTGATTTTCTATCAGTGCAAAAATCATAACATGTCTCATAAAGACCCTGAAATAGTCGTATTTACATTCACGCAATATGAAGTCGTGGACAAACAAAAGAAATCAATCTATCAGTCAAATTCGTTTATTCGAAGTCATGCTGACAATATCGCAGCTTGTTACAATAGTAATAGGCCTACAGACAGTGAGTTATGTTGTAAATCCATGGCGTGTACTTGCCACTGGTGTAAAGCCACTATAAGCGAAACAATATTATTGGAACAACCTCTAGTTTATCAAGGTGAGTTATGTCGAAAATTTATGGAATATTGTTGGCTTAAACTTTAGAATCGTTTAGAAGATTTCAGGATGCCTGAAATATTTGATTTCTTTGTACTGCCATGGTGTTGGCTGAGTAGTTGGGAAAAAATTGTTTATGGATTTTGGTCCAAGTTGTTTTTATTGTTTATTCTGTAATCTGTGCTACCCTGTGGACTAAATATCGAAAAGCCTCATTGTTGAACGGCCTTGAACTGTCTTGGACCTTGTGTTTCGGTCTCTGTCTCGGTCTCCACTGTCTCAGTCTCGGTATTGGTCCCCACTGTCTTGGTCTCGGTCTCCAAGTTTTAAGTCTCGCTTACAAGTCTGAACCGACCTATATCTGTTCCATACTCACTCTTCATGCAGCTAGATATTTCAACTATGTTGTAGCCTCTATCGACTGATTGCTTGAACATTATGAGAATGGCTCTATAGAAGTTATGAAATTAGATTAGAAGGTCAGCCCGCTTCGGCAGAGAGATAGACTAAGGTAAGTAAGACAGGTTAAAGGTTAAATGTTAAGCTGAAACCGAGGTGACACACGAGCCTGAGCAGAACGAACAACAACAAATATTCTCCATCATTCAATGGTTTCACTTTCGCTATAGTCTATACCTTGCGGTTTGACCTTCCAGTACTTTCCTTTTGTCCATAGTAGGCTCTATGAAGCTTGCAGTTCGCCGCCTTGACTGCCCACTCTTTCTATCAAATCCTCAGAAATCATAAGGGTAGGACACAGGACGCAGCTTTTCCAGCTTAGGCCTACTTACCCATCACAGACTGTCTTCTAATCTCTCTGATCTCATTATGATAAGGATGAGGACTGCAATATTTTAATTTCAAAGCAACTGGGGCCGATATGACGGGGGCCGATTTGACTGGGGCCGATATGACGGGGCCAATTTGACTGGGACCGATATGACGGGGCCGATATGACGGGGCCGATATGACGGGGCCGATTTGACTGGGACCGATATGACGGGGGTCCATAATGACGGGGACCGATTTGACGGGGGCCGATATGACGGGGCTGCTTTCTCGGGGCCAATTTGTCGGGGCCGTTTTGTCGGGCCGATTTGTCCTGAGCCGTTCTGACGGGTCACCATCCTGGCTATGTTTGCAAACTAACTGTGGTGGTAGAATAAAAATTCTTAATGATGCTATAACAGTTGTAGCTGAACACAACCTTGTGACCGACCCGGAAAAATAGCAGTCAATGCCGTTGAGGAAATGCGTGAAAGAGCCGGGCAAGATTTAGGGAAAATCCATGCAGGTCATTCGGAACAGTACAGTTTCGTCCAACCCATAGAGTTACAGACAAGTCGATGGAGTTGGGAGTCAAGTCGATTGAGTTAGAAATCAAGTCGATTGAGTTTGGAGTAGAGTCGATAGAGTTCAGAGTAGCAGGGGCGGCGCCAGCATGGGGCTAGGGTGGGCTGAAGCCCCCCTATCGGCGGCTCAGCCCCAAACTAAAGTGGAAAATCACTGCCAATGCCAGAGAAGGGGAGAAAGGGAAGGAATTAAGGTTTTAGCCCCCCCCACCTGAAATCCTGGCGCCGCTACTGCAGAGTAATAATAATAATATTCGTTTATTGACGAAACACTGGGTTGGCACACCGCAACCCATTACAGAGACAGTATTACCAGTTACAAATTAGCAAAGTATTCAATTTAAATCACTGTTCAAGCACGGGGCAACATAGTCATCGGGGCAACATTAGACTCCTGAACAATGACCTCGGGATGAAATTTCTGTCATCTTTGGGCGGCAATTGAAAGTCATGTGGTCTCGGTCGAAGATCATGGTGACGGATATTAGTAGCAGGAAAGACCGATCGAAGCACATGAGTCTTGGATCGCATAACCGATCGCAGCAGTCTGTCCTCAGCATCACACACCATCTCAGCAGCTCCTCGTGAGGCCTTCGGGAGGTAACCCGACCTTCGCATTCGAGCAAGGAATCGCTCCACACGGGCCCGATCGTCGGCTGTAGCATATCCCCACCAGGCCACCACGCCGGAGCCACGTACAGGAGCCTCGAGACCGTAGTCGCTCCAGCGACCATATGGGTCGTAGTATCGATAAGTCACTTAGAAAGCCTTAAATTTATATGAAGTCTTGAGCATTAATTTATAATAAGGAAAATCTCTATACAGGGGCGGGATACAAAAAAGCAGGTCATATAGAAGCGCATTGAAAAAAAATTCAAACCTCAGTCGCCTCTTAAACGCAAAGTGCTCAAAAGTTCATTTAGATCTCTCCAGAAATAAACTTGGGGACACAAAAAATGTCTTCGGTACATACACCAGCACAATGAACTATTGTAATTGTAATATGACATTTATAAAGCGCCACTTTGATTTTTAAAAACACACTCACAAATGGCGCTCCCGAACAGACCACTGAAATTACTGTCGAATTATTCAGACTTCAGGAGCTTACAAAACTGTGAAAAGGACAAACTGTGGAGATCTAGCCGCAGCCCTCGAGAAAGACGATTCCAAATGGTGGACCCAATACAGAAAAAGCTTCTGGACTGAGCTGTAGTAATTACACATAGGCCTAATTATGAGGGTCAATCTAGAGTCCATGGGCAGCCGAACTAAGGATGCCACCACCCGGGACCGAGGAGACCGATATGTGGAAGTCCCTAATGTAAGATGGAACAGAGCCAACAAGACGATGACTACATCCATTCGTCTGAACACCTGATGTGTCTGAGCACCTGATTGGAGATAAGTAATTTGGATTCATATGCAAATTTCATGTGCAGCTTGGCTTAAATGATAAAATAAAAGAGTGCAATAAAATATCATGTTGTGTTATGTTAAAGAACTTGCCATAACTTGTGTTATGTTAAAGGAACTAGAATTCGTGCATACATTAAACGTCTTTAACCGGGGGAGGGGCTATTCTATTTTGGTGTGCGTATCTCGTGCCGTGAATGAGAAGGTGTTGTTTGAGGTTGCCCTTGGTAGTGAATGCTGCACGACAGAGTGGACAAGGAAATGGACGCTCTTTTGTATGGCTTCGATGGTGTATCTCAAGAGCACTTCTACAGGTAAAAGGTTTAGCACAGATCTGACAAGTAGTATCCAAAGTCCTCCTCCTCCTCCTCCTTAGCATCGTCATCATCATCAGCTGGTGCTGCAGTTTTTGTCTTTGCATCTGCCCAATTGAGACTTCATCCGATCCTTCTGCTGCGCGACTCATTTGTCTCGTTCCAGAATACTCAGTGAATCTGCTAGAGGTTTTTGAGTCCTTTCTTGTGGCTTGAATTGGAGCATTCTTTTCGTCACTTTCCTGAACATTCTGGGGAAAATTAACTGGAAAGACGGAACTGATGTCTGCTGTAGAACGTGATGTAAAGTTCTCACCAACAGATCGAACCTTCTCCTCCAGGGCTACTAATGGCAACAAGTGCCCCGGTTCGTCTGTTTCTCTGTCGAGTCGTGGATTGCGTAACAAGTATTCGCCGGTGGAACCAACAGGCAATTTCCAGGAAACGGATAGTATATCAGTAAACGCGGAACGGTTCGCAAGATCATTCCGTTTCACCAAATCAATCGGGGTACCGATACTTGGCTTGTTTAAGCTGTCGTCAATACCTAATTCAATTGCGCTGCGGCCCGCTTTTTGGTTCATTCGCAAATATCTCTGCTTTGACTTTGTCTCTTGGCCTTTGCAATTGGTGCTGCTCAATGCAGTCGGCTTTAAACTTGATAATGAATTTGAAGCTGTTTGAGCTCGGGTAACACCGATATCGTATCTAAACGAAGAACCAATATGGTTAACGGTGTCAAACAGCTGGGACCGTTTCTTCGAGTTTGAACTCACGACGAGACGAAGAGTTTTGATGCGCTTGTTTGTGCACGTGTGAAGCTGAAGATCGGTTCCGTTGCTGAACAGTCGACGACACAAGGAACATTGAAGAAGAGTTGCGGCAGTGACTCCGTTTGATGACGGAAACCTTATGCCGTGAACTCCGAGATGCGTCTTAAGGTTGCCCTTGGTTGTGAAGGCTCTGGCACAGATCGTGCACCGGAAAGGTCGTTCTCCCGTGTGGGTTCGGTGATGCATGCGAAGGGCGCTTCGGCAGCTGAGCACTCGGCCGCATTGCAGGCATCGGTTCGCGTCGGAAGATGATCGGCTGCGTCCGGTAGTTTCCGTAAGGTTTGCAGTCAGTTCGAGGGTCGCATCGGATACTGTAACTTCCATGTACTGACTCAGTTCATCGTCATCGCGTCGCCTTCTGCGGGAAGGGGAATTACGGAGAGATGTTCCAGCTGTCAGCCACCGAGGATGCGGTGTTTGGAAGTGAGGGAAGCATTGCATATTGAAAGCCCCTCCGACTTCTGCTCTATCCTCTCCTCTGCTTCTCTCTTTCCCTTCTTCCCATCTTCTCTTGAAAAGCGTGCTGTCTGAGGCAGCCAGCGGCCGATCCAGAGCTGCGACACAGACCGTGGGGACTTCTCTCTGCTGGGAATCCAATACTTCTGTACGTTCTAAAGACATGTCAGATTCGATCGAAACGTGATCTGGTTCAGCCGCTTGATTTGCACTTGGACGTGCTGAGTTGAACCAGTTCTCCAACTGATCAAGTTCTTTCTCCTCTTTCAGTCCTTCAACCTTCGGCTTGTCTAAACTGGAATCACCTGATGTTGGTTGACTCAATGCTGAGGTCCTAATTCCTAATTCAACTGGGTTCAGCAGATAAGAAGAATCCATTGCTAGAAGATGGTGTCGGGTTTTCGGCGATTCCGTTTGGAGGTCATCACCTGGAGGTACGCCTTTGAAGGCCACCTCGCCAGATGTAACTTCGTGTGGAGGGTGTTCTGGTTCGAAGGTCCGACCACCCAACCGATCGCCGACGTTTCTGTGTGCGATGAAAGCTATGTTTCCACCACTACTTCGTTTCCACCTCATAAGACCTTCTTCAAAAGTCACATTTCGCTCTGCTCTTCCACTGAACTTAGGAGACGGACTCTGGGTCCCTGTACACAACGCCATTTCACTGTCTCCGCTACCATTCTCATTTATGTCTTCGTTCTTCTTAGAATTTCTCACTCCACTCGACCGTCTGTTTCCTTCTCCGTTCACACTTCTGACCACTCTGTCAGATGCCTTAGTTCGAGTATCATCGTCATCATCATCATCAGCAGCAGCAGCAGGAGCAGCAATAGCAGCAGCATCGGCAGTTGTAGCAGCAGCAGCAGCAGTTGGGGGAATCGTGTTACCCATCCGATGTGCGTCGTGGTAGCAGCACTCCACTAAACCAAGTCTGAACTGGATCTGACGCAGGAGCTGTATCTGGACGATCTGATGGTGAAGCATCGAGCTCAGAATGGACCAAAAATCGCGCATCCGGTTCGAAGAATGAAATGCGAATTGGAACCAGGGTGTAGGAAACCCGCTAAAGCCCTCTGGGTTACGGTGCACCAGGTCGCTGTTAGAAGTAGCTCTTTCACGACACGAGTACTCGTCATTCCCAGCTACGGAAGAACGCATCCAATTGTCTTCATCGATTTCTAAGATTCGACAGCAGCGCTCTGATCCTGGCTTTGACAACCGGATGTTATTCTGCATATCACGCTGACCACTTTTGTCCACTTCCTCGTTTGTCGGAAGACTGAGTCTCTTGTCATCTGCTGAAGAATATCCTCCCGACCAAATCCTCGTCACTTTCCCGTTGGATTGTTCATCGGAAAACTCGTTATGACAGAATTCGGACTCTGGTTAAAGGAAACATTACAAAGCTCTGCATTGATTAATTATATGGCCCATAGTTTCGGGGCGCAGGCGGGTGTATTAAATGGTTTCCAACAATATTCATGTTGAGTAGCGCTATGGAAGTAAAAATTGGAGTGACTTACAGTCCGGTGCTGAATGTGGGACATGTTTGTCCGATTAGCGGAACCCTGAGCGTAGGCGCTCAGACTATTCAGAATGGCTGCAGATGGCGTTCCTAAGGAAGCCAGAAGCAAGATTAAGCACCCCATTTCTGTATGGCAAAGGCATGTTGATGATTCAACTGACAATGATGATTGTATGAAAATTATGATTGTATGACAATGATAATTATATGATAATGGTGGCAATAACGACGACTTTGGCGAAGATGATGATGCTAATGTTGAGACAACGACGAAATTATAATAAATATTAATAAACGTTATTAAGCCCAGAATTAAATAAATTTCTAAAAGTTCGTAAGGTGAGACAAAAAAGTGTGTTCATATCTATAGTCTATACGTATGGACCTATCTAAATAATATTAATAACAGGAAAACGTAATAAGAGAATGCCTGTTACAGTAGGCCTATGTCTCAATGAATTAAAAAGGAGGGTAGGACAGAGAAAATCTGTCATTCACACAGATCTATAGGCTATAATGCATCGGTCCAAGTAGAGGCCTGCCGCCTACCTACATCTAATCAATGCATATAAATCTATGAGTATTAATAGTGCTATAAATTCTTCGTTTTCACTTCACTATTTGCCTGGCACTAGATAATAATAATCATTCTCCCAGTTCTCATTTCTCGTTGCACACACAAGCTGACACACACACACACACACACACACACACACACACACACACACACACACACACACACACACACACACACCAAGCATGCGCACAGACACCTATATCTACACGCGCATACACACACACACTCACGCACACTGACAGAAAACTTCATTCTATTTTTTACCGAGATGTTCTGTCCTTTCAGTGCTTTTATTCTTGTGTCGAGGCCTGAGCTGCTTTCTACGCGACGACATGACGAAACAATGACGTCACTATGATGCAATTATGTCGTATCGATATGTCCACTATTGACGCCAAGTGAGATAAGCTAGGCCTACATGTAGTATAAATACTCTACTGATCGATATTAATTCGAACCAGAATTAATAATAATTAGAGATTAATGCACTGCGTTAGTAGCACGTAAAGGCCGAGTTGTCGAATAGTGCCTAGGTCCTTTTATGTTATACGGACTGAACTGAACATCTGAGAACACTTCGTTAACCAATATATATAGCATCTGACAACCTCCAGCCCAGAAGCTATTTCATACAGCGACAACAAAGAGCAGGTACCTGTGTGGTCTATCTGTATGATGCCAAATGGGATGATTATCATAATCGCAGTTCAGATATAACGGACGTTGTGGGTTGCTTCGTTCGACATGGATGTCTAGGAAAACGACAAATCTCTGACTGACAAAGTAAGTCTTACGACTGATCCACTCACTGACTGATTGACTTGTACTGACGATGATGAATGAGTCTATTCTGCAAATACATGCATAACATACATGTATTGTATGTGGCCTCCCTGTACGCAGTGCTTGTAGGACCTTAATCTTTACGTAAATGAGTGTGCGTGTGTGTTATGTGTGTTTGTGGGTGTGTGTGTGTTGTTGTTGTCTGTCTGTGTGTGTTTGCGTGTTTTTGCGTATGTCTGCGTGTGTTTGCGTGTGTGCGTACTTCTGATTGACGTAGCCGCCTATGTTCTTTTGCTACTGTTTGTTGTTCCACAGAGGAGATCCATTGTTCGTAGCACAGTGCGGGTGATCAGAGCACGCGCAACATTTCTAGAGAGTAATTTAAAAATTGGGCGTACAGTTGAATGAGTAATGGTGGATTAAATAACCACGAACCGTTTCTAAACGATATTTAACCGTTTGCTCCGTTTTAGCATAGATACACGATTAATTAATTAGTTTTTATTATCCCAACTTATATTTCGACCGTGATTGTGCATAATTATCTAGCTCATTTAGCCAGACAACATGCGTAACAAATGGATAGGGCAACACGCAAATACATCTGAATCACAGATACGTACCATACACAGGGCTGCCGACAGAAATTCCGGGCCCCTATACAGAGCAGTCACGGGCCCCTAACTATCCTTAGACTTCATGAGAAAAAAGTTTCAAAAACAAACTGAAATTATAATAGTGCGGGTACAACCCTACAAAATTATATTTATATATGCAACATTGTAGTTGAGTGTCCGTAATATTATATTTTAGGCATAAATCATAAACTTTGTATAACTGATTATAATATTTTTCATAAGTTGATTGCTGGGCCCAGCCCGGGCCCCTAAAAGTCGCCGTGGGCTTTTGCCCCCCCCTGTCCCCCTCTCGGCGGGCCTGACTATACATGTAGCTGTACAACATTTGGGTACTTTACAGTTATTATGGTTGGCATATTCCCAAGGGTCCGACGTCACCTATAAGTCTATGCATGATGGACCGGCTCCAGGACCTGAAATGAACTCAGAATTTTCCTATACGACAATTTTTGAGGTCGGTATAATTGCATAGGCGTATATACAGTCGTCTGGAGCTTTCGAAATCTTAACGAATACATAACAGTATTGCATAGCAGCATGTGGTACTTTCATACACACATACACTCACATACACAAGTAAAACTCAGATGGCATACACGTAGAAGCATACACAAACATGCATACATGATACATGGTTGTACGATGCATAACAGTACACGTATACGTACGTACGTACATACATACATACATGCATACATACATACATACTACATACATACATACATACAATGTCATACATACATATACATACATACATACATACATACATACATACATACATACATACATACACATACATACATACATACATACATACATACATACATACACATACATACATAAACATACATACATACATACATACATACATACATACATACATACATACATACATACATACATACATACATAAACAGACACGTTGACAAACATATATAATTTGGGCTTACGTAAATAAATATCTACGTATTAATCGGATAAAAATAAATGTGTGGGCCTATAGGTATGGTACATTAAAATATGGCTGATAGAGCAAGTGACTGAACCAGATTGACAGACATGAAAGGGTACAGACAGACATACAGACAGACAGACAGACAGACAGACAGACAAACAGACAGACAGGCGTGCAGCGCAGGATTAGAATAAATCCATTTGTGGATGACAGCATGACATGTTAGGATGACGTCATTCTCGTCTAAGACGACAGAAGCGCTGTAGATACAACTGTCAGTCTGTCATCGACTTCAACCGACGTAGTTATAACAGTTACTGTAAGTCTGCCATGTGCTTTACATACGACTCTGCAGCCATTCTTTTACACAGACTCTATCGCATCGAAACTGACAGACGCAATGACCGGTAATTAGCAGTCAAAGGGGTTAGCCTGTGCAAAATGGAACCGCTGAACGAATGGCATCACCTCCATTCGGGAGGAAGAGAGCGAAATGGAGGAAAGGGAGGAGGAGAGCGAAATAGAGGAAAGGGAGGAAGAGAGCGAAATGGAGGAAAGGGAGGAAGAGAGCGAATTGGATGGTAATTAAGGAGGAAGAGAGCGAAATGGTGGAAAGGGAGGAAGAGAGCGAAATGGAGGAAAGGGAGGAGGAGAGCGAAATGGAGGAAAGGGAGGAAGAGAGCGAAATGGAGGAAAGGGAGGAAGAGAGCGAAATGGAGGAAAGGGAGGAAGAGAGCGAAATGGAGGAAAGGGAGGAGGATAGCGAAATAGAGGAAAGGGAGGAAGAGAGAGCGAAATGGAGGAAAGGGAGGAAGAGAGCGAAGATGGATGGTATGGAGGAAGAGAGCGAAAATGGAGGAAAGGGAGGAAGAGAGCGAAATGGAGGAAAGAGAAGAAAAAGAGCGAAATAGAGGAAAGGGAAGAAGAGAGCGAAATGGAGGAAAGGAAGAAAGAGAGCGAAATGGAGGGTAGGGAGGAAGAGAGCGAAATGGAATGGTAAGGGAGGAAGAGAGCGAAAAGGGAGGAAGAGAGGAGAAATGGAGGAAAGGGAGGAGGAGAGAGAAATAGAGGAAAGGCAGGAAGAGAGCGAAATGGAGGAAAGGCAGGAAGAGAGCGAAATGGATGGAAAGGGAGGAAGAGAGCGAAGAAATGGAGGGAAAGAGAGGAAGAGAGCGAAATGGAGGAAAGGAGGAAGAGAGCGAAATGGTGGAGAGGAAAGAGGAGAAGAGAGCGAAATGGAGGAAAGGGAGGAAGAGAGCGAAATGGAGGAAAGGGAGGAAGAGAGCGAAATGGATGGAAAGGGAGGAAGAGAGCTAAATGGAGGAAAGGGAGGAAGAGAGCGAAATGGAGGAAAGGGAGGAAGAGAGCAAAATGGAGGGTAGGGAGGAAGAGAGCGAAATGGATGGTAAGGGAGGAAGAGAGCTAAATGGAGGAAAGGGAGGAAGAGGGCGAAATGGAGGAAAGGAGGAAGAGAGCGAAATGGAGGAAAGGGAGGAAGAGCGCGAAATGGAGGAAAGGGAGGAAGAGAGCGAAATGGAGGAAAGGGAGGAAGAGAGAGCGAAATGGAGGAAAGGGAGGAAGAGAGCGAAATGGAGGAAAGGAAGGAAGAGAGCAGAAATGGAGGAAAGGGAGGAAGAGAGCTAAATGGAGGAAAAAGAGGAAGTGAGCGAAATGGAGGAAAGGGAGGAAGAGAGAGCGAAATGGAGGAAAGGGAGGAAGAAGGCTAAATGGAGGAAAGAGAGGAAGAGAGCGAAATGGAGGAAAGGGAGGAAGAGAGCGAAATGGAGGAAAGGGAGGAAGAGAGCGAAATGGAGGAAAGAAAGGAAGTGAGCGAAATGGAGGAAAAGGAGGAAGAGAGCTAAATGGAGGAAAGGGAGGAAGTGAGCTAAATGGAGGAAAGAGAGGAAGAAGAGCGAAATGGAGGAAAAGGAGGAAGAGAGCTAAATGGAGGAAAGGGCGGAAGAGAGCTAAATGGAGGAAAGAGGGAGGAAGAAGAGAGCAAAATGGAGGGTAGGGAGGAAAAGAGTGAAATGGAGGGTAGGGAGGAAGAGAGTGAGTGTAGGAATGGGAGGAACAGATAGTTAGGCCTAATGCATGTGAAATTATTGTCAACTATTGTGAAATGCATTGTAGAAGACCTGCGTCAGATTTGCTGTAATTTTTGCTATTTTTTTATATGTTTGTACATTATATTGAAATTGTCAGTATCCTATTACCATGTTTCAGCTTTGTATGTCTGTTGGATGTTTATTGGGGAGGGGTATGAAGCACTCGCGACATATTTTTGAACTAGTGATAAGTTGAGAGGCCATCGTATCTCAGGAACGGGTGCGCATAGACTTACAAATTTTTGATATTGTTCAACATTTTGTGTGCTTTCTGACTGTTTAAATACAGGTAGCCTACCCGAGTTTGAGGTGGTAGGAACATGCTCTTTTCAAACGACATTGAAGTATTGCTAAAAATTATTTAGAAGGTTTTGGGAAGGAGTCACGACGGCTGCCTTCAAATTAGACCAGTGACAGCTGCTTTACCGGTAGAAAATGCATCTGTTGGTGCTTATTGGTTGTCTTAAATATCCAGTTTTAGGGCCAGCTGACGTGTGTTTTCCGTTCTGTTTTTAACCGTATTGCGAAAGATGACACTCGTCGGACTGGTCCTTGCAGTTGATCTGGATTTCGATTCCATTTAGGACTATCATCCATGATGCTCTCTGCCAGCGTATTACCCATCTGGACCAGAATTATGACCAAGATTCGCATATGGTAACGCAATAGCGCATAAGGGGTCCCATATCGATCCCATCCAATGTCCATAGATATGCTGGCAGGGCTAGAGCATTTTTGATAATGGTACTATAGAAATTATAAGATTAGATATCAGTTGATGTCACGGTGTCCGATTGGTTAGAGTGATCGGCCAGAAAACGCGAAGAGTACGGGTTCGAGCCTCGTTCGAGGCAGTTACTGTGTAGGGACATTCACAGTTGGTCTGCGCCATCGGTGTTCTGTCGCGTGCAATTCTGAACTTTGGAAGGAGGGCAATATCAAATGCACTTCTGTTATATTATTGTATTGTATTACCGTATGTGGATAGTGGCAGTCTTGACTTGACAACTTCCGCTGACTAAAGTAAGCCTATGCGCAGAAGCTTGATAAAACTTTCTTTGGGTCTTTGTTTGGGAGTGGATTATTGCACCGTAAGCCACGATTGACCGACCTGGTAGTTAATCCAAGCGGAACAACTCACGAATTCATCAACAAATCTCTTGATTTGTGGTGGCGCATTCTTGGTTCATACGAGAATCGAACTGTCAACCTTTGAGGTGATAGTCACTTGACTCACTTGATCGTCGCAATGACCAACCAAGAATGCTGGAGGATCAGTGAGAACATGGCATTCGACGTCTTGAGAACAGTCAACTTGACGCGCAACTTTAAAGTTTAGGCTATCCTGAACTGGATGACAAACTTGAGACTAAACGCCCACGTAGCCTAGATCAATGAATGACTGAAGTGACCGATATGCACTGCAGTGTTGATATTGCAGAAGTCTACCAAATGAGTGATTTAGCTTAACTATTCTCCTAACACTTGAACAACGACCCGGATCTTCGTAAAAATAAATGTTTGAATCATGAGAAATTCAGTAATTAATGCGCTAGCTACTATAGTAGTTCAGTCCGAAATATAGCTTCATCATGTTCATCATGCTCACATGTCGTCACCACTAAGTCTTGATGACTTTTAATACCAACAAAGTCTACAAAACTGTTCTGTAAACTTTGCCAAAGCACCGCTGAAAACCACTGGTGCGCATGGCGTAAACGTGCAGAGTAGGTATAGGCGTCTGGAGCCCTGGTTAAGGATTTGTCTTTGGCCTTCCGGGAAATGTTCACTGATGGTGGGGCTCAACCTTGGATGGCTAAGCGGCTCTTCCTTGGACCTCGATCCTTAATAGGAAAATGAGCAGTATACATTGTTGAGTATCTTAGGCGCTGCTTTCAAGTCCATCTCAATTCCACCTCCACCTCCATCTCCTTCTAATCTGGTCTTCGCTCATCCTCCTTCTTATCTCGCGGCTCATCTCCAAGACAACGACAAAATACACAAAACAAAATTGCAGACGAAGAATGGGCTTGTGGGATTGAGGCCCAGCAGGTCAACAACTCGACGCTCTGCGATTTGCCACGTTGTCCACCCACCGCTCTATCGCATTCTTTGCAGTCCATCAGAGTGCTGCCACCTATTGTTCGACGACGGCCCCGTATAGCATCCGTCTTAAAGAGATCGTCCACCTGGGCGCCAGAAACTGGCATCGCTTCTTAGGCCCCCGATGCTACTGGTGGTGGTGGTGGTGGTGATGATGGTGGTGATGATGGTGGTGATGATGGTGGTGGTGGCGACCGTGGTGGTGGTGGTGTTGGTGGTAATGGTGGTGGTTGTGGTGGCATTGAGGTAATGGTGGTGGTGATGATGATGCGGTGGTGGCGACCGTGGTGGTGGTGTTGGTGGTAGTGGTGGTGGTAATGGTGGTGGTAGTGGTATTGGAGGTAATGGTGGTGGTGATGGTGATGATGGTGGTGGTGGCGACCGTGGTGGTGTTGGTGTTGGTGGTAGTTGTGGTGGTGTGGTGGTGTTTTGTTTCCTGGGAGCTATAAGGTGAGAGAAGATGCTTGGAATTGGGAATCTCTTATATATCATATTAGAGGCTCAATGTCGCTTATTGTCATTCCAATGTCATAGGAATGATAGGATACGACGACGACGACGACGACGACGACGGCAGAATAGAGGGAGAGTTACAGACAGAGAGACGGAAACAGAGAGACAGACAGAGGTAGAGATAGAGACAGAGACAGACAGAGAGAAAGAGAGACAGGCAGACAGACATACAGACAGAGAGAGACAGAGAGAGGAAGCGAGAGTGAGACAGAGACAGACAGACAGACAGACGGGCAGATAGACAGACAGAGAGAGCAGAGACAGACAGAGACCAACAGAAAGAGAGACAGACAGACAGAAAGTCCCCAGGGGCCGGGCCACCCCTGCCCTAGCCCCTAGGGCCTATGCACATAATTATACATAATACATAGGTAAACACTTAACAACGAGCTGCATTGGATTCGACGTCAGTTTTAGCACACGCTCATCGTTTAAATATTAATACATAATACATAATACACACGTACATACATACATCCAATTACCGAAGCAAACAACATTAGCGAAGATTGGCCATTTCTGAACGGCGCTCAGCATAGTTTAAAACCTGAGCAGCATTATTATCTGCAGGGTGAAAATGCTGTTCAGACACTAAGTCTCTCTTGTTATGTAGAAGAGACATACATATTGTATTGTATTGTATTTGAACACTTGTTATAGCGCCCCAACCAGATTTCCCATTCAGAGGCGCTCCCGACTACTGCGCGAACGCTGAATCGGAGTTTCACGCCAAAGCGCATGAGCAATTGCGAGTGAAGGACTTGCCCTACGCGGCGACTTTGAGGTGGATCCGAACCCGCAACCCTCCAGCTGCAAGGCACCGAACATACCCCTAAACCACCGCGCCCCAGTTGTATTGTGATGACATATTATAGAGACGTGATAGATAAAGATGAGAAACAGAGAGACAGGCGGACGGACAGACGGAAAGACAGACGGACAGATAGACAGACAGACAGACAGACAGACAGACAGAAAGATAGACAAACAAGCAGACAGACAGACAGACAGAAAGACAGACAGTCGGACGGACAGACAGACAGACAGACAGACAGACAGAGACAGATAGAGACAAACATACATAGACAGACAGAGAGTCAGAGACACAGAGAGACACACACATACAGACACTGAGACAAAGACAGGGACAAAGAGAGACGGACAGACAGACAAACAGAAAGATTACGAGAGAGTGATACATATCCATGTATCTGTAATCGTAATAGCAGCTTCGAAGTTTCTTCAACGCCCTAGAAAGCTAAGTCACAAGCGTCAGAAACAAAGTGAACAGCCAGAGACGTCTCTGTATCTCCTGAAACAGCCAACTTCTCAAAGCCCTCCACCCTCACCCCGCCTCCCTACCCGGCTCCCCGTCCAGAGGCGAAAATCTGTACATAGCCTAACTTTGGGGGACAGATTTTTCGGGGCCGGAGTATTGCATTTGAGGGGCAGATAGGCCCCAGTCAAAACTTTGGGGAAGACAGTCCCAGTGTTGTGCACGAGACCAAAATTCCAAGACCAAGACCGAGACCAAGACCACGTGGTCCAAGACCAAGACCAAGACCAAGACCGCGTGGCCTAAGACCAAGACCGAGACCAAGACCGCATTTTTCGGTCTCAAGACGGTCTCGAGACCAAGACCGCGGTTTCGAGACCACATCACTGGACAGTCCCACTCCCCTCTGTCCCACCGTGATTGACGCCACTGCCCCGTCTCTCCCTTTGCCTTTTTCACCGAATGGTATGCCTCTCTCTCTCTCTCTCTCTCTCTCTCTCTCTCTCTCTCGCTCTCTCTCTCTCTCTCTCTCTCTCTCTCTCTCTCTCTCTCTCTCTCTCTCTCTCTCTCTCTCTCTCTCTCTGAAATCTAAACATCCACGTGTTTCCGTATAGTCTGTCTCACGTTGTCTTCTGTTCTTTCTTTTGGCAGCAGAGACAGACAGCGATGTCTTTCCAATTCTCTGAGTCCGTTCTCAGAATCACAGGCGCAGTCGAGAGGAAAAGAACAATCGTAGCGATAACAGTCCATTTATCATGACATTTGTGTCCGGTTCAGGTCACTTTTAACCGTATACGAAGCAGACATTGGTCAATGTCTGCCATCTTAACCACAGGAAAAGAGATTGGTCAATGTCTGCCATCTTAACCACAGGAAAAGAGATTGGTCAATGTCTGCCATCTTAACCACAGGAAAAGAGATTGGTCAATGTCTGCCATCTTTGACCCGTCTGCATATCACGTAAATTGAATCCCATGACGGATGGTTGTCGTAGATAAGAAGAAGCAGCAAAGCCAGATAACAAAGACTGATTTTTACGCCTACTCTCCGTTCCTCCATCCGTCCGTCCATCCGTCCGTCCATCCGTCCGTCCGTCCGTCCGTCCGTTCCTCCGTCCGTCCGTCTGTTCGTCTGTCTCAGTCTGTGTGTATGTGTACGTCGCTCAGTATTTCTTGTCTGATACGACAATCTGATTAATGTTTGTTTAAGGCATTTATTATTTTGTATCCGTCGCTTTCTGTCGATTTCTTCTCGGTCTCCCGTCTGGCTGTTATTCCGAAGATCTAGACTAAGATTAAATAATAGATTTCTGATTAATCTGTTCGTATTCTGCGAATCAAGATGGCGAAACAAAATGGCAGACAGCGCATCGCTCATTCGATACGTTTTTAAACTATCCTCCTCCTCTTCTTCTTCCTCCTCCTCCTCCTCTTCTTCCTCCTCCTCGTCTTCCTCTTCTTCCTCCTCCTCCTCCTCCTCCTCCTTTCCTCTTCTTCCTCCTCCTCGTCCTCCTCCTCCTCCTCCCTTCGTCCGTCCGTTCCTCCATCCGTCCGTCCGTCCGTCCATCCGTCCGTCCGTCCGTCCGTTCCTCCATCCGTCCGTCCGTTCCTCCATCCGTCCGTCCGTTCCTCCATCCGTCCGTCCGTCCGTCCGTTCTCCATCCGTCTGTCCGTTCGTCTTCATCCATCTGTCCGTCTGTCCCGTCTGTTCCTCCATCTGTCTGTCCGTCTGTTCCTCCATCCGTCCGTCCGTCTGTTCCTCCATCCGTCCATCCGTCTGTCTGTTCCTTCCATCTGTTCGTCCGTTCCTCCATCCGTCCGTCCGTCCGTCCGTTCCTCCATCCGTCTGTCTGTCCTCCATCCATCTGTCCATCCGTCCGTCCGTCCGTCCGTCCGTTCTGTCCATCCGTCCGTCCGTCTGTCCGTCCGTCCGTCCGTCCGTCTCGTTCCTCCATCCGTCCGTCTGTTCCTCCATCCGTCCGTCCGTCTGTTCCTCTTTCCATCCGTCCGTCCGTCTCCTTTCCATCCGTCCGTCTGTTCTTTCTCCATCCGTCTGTCCGTTCGTCTGTTCTTCCATCCGTCCGTCCGTCTGTCCGTTTCGTTTCCATCCATCTGTTCGTCTGTCCGTTCCGTCAAGTCCGTTCCTCCATCTGTCTGTCCGTCAAGTCCGTTCTTTCCATCTGTCCGTCTGTTCGTCTGTCTGTCCAGCCTCTTTCCATCATCTGTTCGTTCTGTTCTGTTCCTCCATCCGTCCGTCTCGTCCGTCCGTTCATCTGTTCCTCCATCCGTCCGTCCATCTCCGTTCGTCTGTCCGTCTGTCTGTTCGTCCCTCTTCCATCTGTCCGTCTGTCCGTTCACTCCATCCATCCGTCCGTCTGTCTGTCTGTTCCATTCGTCTGTCTGTCTGTTCTTCCATCTGTCTGTCTGTTCCATCTGTCGTCTGTCTTCCTCCGTCCGTCCGTCCGTCCATCCGTCCGTCCGTTCCTTCATCTGTCCGTCTGTCCTTTCACTCCATCTGTCCGTCCATCTGCTGTCTGTCGTCTTTCCTTTCCATCCGTCCGTCTGTCTGTTCCTCCATCCGTCCGTCCGTCTGTCTGTTCCTCCATCCGTCTGTTCGTCTGTTCTCCATCTCGTCCGTCCGTCTGTCTGTCGTTCTTCCATCCGTTCGTCTGTTCGTCTCTCTGTTCTTCCATCCGTCCGTCTGTCTGTCCAGCCTCTTCATCCGTCTGTCTGTTCCTTCATCTGTCCATCTGTCTGTCTGTTCCTCCATCCATCCGTCTGTCTGTCTGTCTGTTCCATCCATCTGTCTGTCTGTCTGTCTGTTCCTCCATCCATCTGTCCGTCTGTCTGTTCTTTCCATCTGTCTGTCTGTTCTTTCCATCCATCTGTCTGTCTGTCTGTTCCTCTGTCTGTCTGTCTGTTCTTTCCGTCTGTCTGTCTGTTCTCTCCATCTGTCTGTCTGTTCCTCCATCCGTCTGTCTGTCTGTCTGTTCTTTCCGATCTGTCTGTCTGTCTGTCTGTTCTCTTCCATCTGTCTGTCTGTCTGTTCTTCATCATCTCGTCCGTCTGTCTGTCCAGTTCTTCCATCTGTCCGTCTGTCTGTCTGTTCTCTCCATCTGTCTGTCTGTCTGTTCCTCTCATCATCTGTCCGTCTGTCCGTCTGTTCCTCCATCTGTCTGTCTCGTCCGTCTGTTCTCTTTCCATCCGTCCGTCTGTTCTTCCCATCTGTCCGTCTGTCCGTCCGTTCTTCCATCCGTCCGTCCGTCCGTCCGTCCGTTCCTCCATCCGTCTGTCCGTCCGTCCATCCGTCCGTCCGTCCGTCCGTTCCTCCATCCGTCTGTCCGTCCGTCCATCCGTCCGTCCGTCCGTTCCTCCGTCCGTCCGTCCGTCCGTCTCTCTCAGTCTGTATGTATGTGCTCGTCGCTCAGTATTTCTTGTCTAATACGACGATCTGATTTAAGTTTGTTTAAGGCATTTATTATTTTGTTTCCTTCGCTTTCTGTCGATTTCTTCTCGGTCTCCCGTCTGGCTGTTATTCCGAAGATCTAGACTAAGATTAAATAATAGATTTCCGATTAATCTGTTCGTATTCTGAGAATCAAGATGGCGAAACAAAATGGCAGACAGCGCATCGCTCATTGGATACGTTTTTATAATATCTTCTGGAACTCGAGGACCTCTTCTGATGGCCGAATGGTTTTGTTCTCGTTTTGGACTTTCCAACTTAATGAACTACTTTCCATTGACAAGAAGAGCAGTTTAAATTTTAGATACATTCTCTTTGAAATAGTGATGAGAAAGAAACATGCGGAAATCGGTGGAAGTTAATTTCGCACCAGCTGCTGCCTCTAGCGGTGAATGACAAACTGATGACTGTGACGGTATGCTGTATAGTTATTAACAAATTAAATCTGTTGAAGAGCTAGACGCTGTCTAACGGATTTTAGATATTTCTTTCGAATTCCAAAGATACCGCTTCTGATTTCGGAGGAGGTCCAAATAACGTGGCCTTGACTCGTCATTTGTGAAGCATGGTGGAACATTTCTTAGCCGCTTTTTCAACAAACGGAGTTTTGTTGGGTAAACGATTGGTTGGACGAATTGAAGAGACGGCTTTGACGAACGCACGAGAGAGACAGTCTACTTTCACGCGGTCGTGGCAGGCCCGTGTTAAGGGGTCCTGGGGCCCTGGAGCACTCTGTCATGTTGGGGCCCTCCGACCCTTCCCTCTTCCTCCTCCCTTCTCTTTCTCTTCCCTTCTCTACCTCTCCCTCCCCTCCCGTCTTTCCCCTTCCATTTTTTTAAATATTCAAATCTGCTGAGACTCCAATCAACAACATATTCAACAATAATAATAATATTAAGCATATTAATTTTAATCACGCATATTAGTATCATTACAATTTCCGTTGTGTTGAGAACCGATCGTTCGTTCTCGCCTCTAAAAGGTAGTCCTCTCTCACAAAAAACTCAATGACACCAACAACGTGTTGTATAATGTTCTGCCAGTATTCAGTTTGCTCTTGAAGCTGACACCTTAAAGCATAATCAACTGTTTCTTGAGATTTGATAGCCTGCCAGCACTTCTGATTCTGTGGCTTCATAGACGTTGTTTCACAATTATTGTTGTTTTTGATAGACTACATGAATTGTACTTGCAGTTGCAGATATCTCTTTTCCATCTACGAAGCGCGTATAGTATAATTTAGAACTCAAATTAGTTTGCGCTTCATCGTCAAGTTCGTCTGCCGACTATTTCCGGCTCACTGTCATCAGTGCTCATCAGTAGCCTGTCCACTCACTATTAGACACAACAGTAGGCTACTACTACTACTTTGTCAGTTTTGGGGTGATGCTTTGAGATTTCGCTTCACTTGTTCGCGCTTTGCAGAACGTTTCAAAAACCCACTTGCATACTTGCGAGTACTCGACATTATTGAATGATTTTTCAATACTTTAAGTTCAACTTATAATGACTAAAACTACAGCAAAGTTACCGTAGCTATAGATTTAATGAATAATAGATAGATACGAATAGAGAGGAACGGTCCTGTGTTACATACATACTATATATATATAACACACATATACATACATACATTCATACATACAATACATACTTACCTACTTACTTACACCCATTCATGAATAAGGCTATGTGTACGTATGATAATAGTTCAAATTACATTGACCTCTGACCGCCAGGCGGCCGTCAATCCTGGCTTGAACTGACTTCACCCGGTGAGTTGAAGGCATGGTGTCAAAGTCTACGTAGAGAGAAGGAGAAGAACGAAGAGATAGGTACAAAGACAAACAGAGATACGTATACCGAAGCGTGATCAGCCTAGACTCCCTAGACTAGTAGGCCTAATAGCCTCGCCCAAAGTAACTCCAGTCTCCAGAGTCAAATCTAGGGAGTTTAGGCTGAATGCAAAGTTACGTGACTTGTCGCCGTAGGCCTACTTTAACAAATATGAATTGTATTTTTTATCACCAAGCGTGAATTCAATTTGCATTTTGAGACGCAGAAAAAATGACTCATATTCGGGATTTGGGGGCCCCTTTCTCGTCGGGGGCCCGGAGCACGTGCTCCGTGTGCACCAATGGTTAACCCGGTCGTGGGTTCTGCACTTCTGCGCACTGGAGAGACTCTTATGAGAAGCGGAGAAGCAATATCTGGGGGATTAGACTATAGATCAGGGACCGTGGAAGCAGCCACGGAGGCTGGGAGAAGGAAGAGATGGAAGCGGAGTGTGTTGGGAAATATGATGGATGGATGGGTGGGGATCGATACACAGCGGGCGTCCGTGTTGGACTGGTGTAGACCGAAGGGATTGACAGACTCTGAGACACCTGCTGATCACATCCATTACATAAAGGACACAGAATGCTGCCCCGTTAACAGCGCTGCTCCATTCAGTGTCCGCCTATCTATATCTGTGCATCTCTGTCTGTCTGTCTGTCTGTCTATCTATCTATCTATCTATCCATTTATTTCTTTCTAGTCTAATCTAATTTGATTCAATGAAATCCATTTGAAGAAGATCAGTATAAGTTAGTAATGAAGACAGAAATGTTATCGGAAAGAGGAGGAACAAGAGAAAGGCTTAACTAAGCAAAAGCACGCAATAAAGGTAGAAAGAGAGTGACAGAGGGAGAGAAGGAGAGTGACAGAGTGAAAGAGGGAAGGGAGAGTGACAGAGTGAGAGAGGGTGAGGGAGAGGGGAGAGTGAAAGTGAGAAGGAGAGTGACAGAATGAGAGAGGGAGAGGGAGAGTGACATAATGAGAGAGAGAGAGAAAGAGGGAGAGTGAAAGAGTGAGAGAGAGTGAGAGTAACAGAGTGAGAGAGGGTGAGGGAGAGGGACAGGGGCAGGGTCAGGGGCAGGGACAAGGACAGGGACTGATACAGGAGACCTTCTTCTTTACGTTCTCTGCCCTCAGGCAGGTTCATATGTCCAACGACGCCATTTTTCTCTGTTCTCTGCTTCTCTTTTCAGTCCGCTGTATCCCTCCTCTGCCAACATCCAGTCCAGTAGCATTGTTCTTGGTCTTCCTCTCATCTTTTCCCCTCCATTCTTCCCTCAATGATGTCTCTTAGTAGGGTGTCGCTCCTTAAGATGTGTCCTATCCATTTCTTCTGCCGCCCCCGTATAGTGCCTACCAGAGACCGTCGAATCTTTTATCAGCTGACTCGCAGAATGATCATACAATAAATATATTTATAATAATAATAATAATCTTTTCTTTAATGAACGCCTGACAAACGCACTGCGCTGTACATTTACATGTTATGCAATTGAAATCTTAACTACTAACAGAACAGACAACTTGCAATACAACGGCGCTAATAGCAGCCTACAAAGCATATCCGCCCAACGGGGGCTCGAACTCGGTACCTCTCGGTCTCTGTGCCAAATGTTATCTAATGCGCCACGGGCCCCCCAACATAGAAGTCACAAACAATCATTATTACACAATTATGCATACAATGTGCGTCGCTAGTTACAAATGCAACACTCGTGTATATATCTATTATTATAAGCGAAAGTCTAATTATTCTGTCCTTCCGTACGCTTTTTTGTCCGGCTAAAGGCTCCGAAACGGAACGGTTTATCGACTTGAAAAAATTTACCAAACATTATAACGCCACGTCTAGGTCAACGCGACTATTTTCAGCTCGCAATTTGATTTAAACGCCGATATATGGCCATTTTAATTTCCAACTTTTTCGACGAGGCTATCTTATAATAGTATGGCCATTCGTCCACGTCACGCATGCTAACTATGCAATCTTACGTCACACGTAGCATCTAGGTCAACGCTCTGATTCGCGACCAATCACGATGACCGTTTATTTCAAATCAGAAGTGGTCACGCACACGGCTGAATTTATAGGTCATCGGAGTTAAAAATTCCCCAATGCAAAACTTTAGGGATGCGAAATTTTTAACGAACGTTTTCATTTGAATTTTTATAGATCTCAACCCAACTTTATTTCAACTCAAAATTTACTTTAAATTCCGATATTTGGACATTTTAAGTTTCGATGTGGTCATAGTCTGTTTCAATGTCATTGAAATCTAGCTATGCAGGAGTATATTTCGCGTAGAGTTTATTTAAACAATTTCAAGCCAGCGCGTAAATTCGCCAGAGGGATACACGAAAAATGTGCACATCGTTAAATTCAAATTCACGGGCGCTGACGAAGATGTCGTTAAATTCAAATACACGGGCGCTGAGGAAAACCGGGGCGAACGCCGGGTAAAAACTGCTAGTATACATATAAAACTATACATGTATATCTGTATATATATATATGTATAATGTTTAATTACACCGTAAATTCCGTAATGTTAAGAATAACATAAATTTGCCATTTATCGCAGCCGCCCAGATTTCTATTTTAGTCACAGCTGCAGTCATAGTTAATGGTTTTCATGTTAGTTTTAATTACAGGTACAGTTATTTTTTAGTTATTGCTATAGTTATTGGCCTATAGTTAATGGATTTTTATTTAAGTAGCTACTTAGGTACAATAGGGCTAAACAATCCTGCCTACATGCAGACGCAGCAGCTGTGTGGGGAGATGGTTGAATCCATCCATCCATCCGTCCGTCCGTCCGTCCGTCCGTCTGTCTGTCCGTCCGTCCGTCCGTCCGTCCGTCCGTCCGTCCGTCCGTCCATCCATCCATCCATCCATCTACCCACCCACTCTCCCATTTTCCATCAATCCACCCATCCATCAATCCATCCATGATCAACAACTACCTACGATATCATCATCTTAACGACGACGACGACAACGATTAAAGGTCATTTGAAATTATTTTTCATTCCAACTGGACTGCGTACATTTATCGCATTACATTTTTTATTTTACTCGCATTACATTTCTTTATTTTACTTAAGAAATGTCAGGCCTTAAATTTTCTTACATGTTTAGAGTTGTAGGTTAGTGATAGGACTTTGAAGTGAATTCGCTCTGGGATTTTTAACCAATGGAGTGATTTGAGGATGGGAGTGATATGATGATGCTTGGGCGTTCTGGTGACGGCTCTGGCTAGTGAGTTTTGGATGAGCTGCAGACGCTTTAGTTGGGTGGATTCAAGGTTGAGAAAGAGGGAATTGCAATATTCTAGCTTTGAGTGGACAATGGAGGTAGCAATGGTGGAGGCAGTTTTGAAGTCGAGCATGGGTCGGATGCGGCGGAGGTCACGAATGTGCATGAAGCAGGAGCGCGAGAGGTTGATATGTGATTAGAGAAGGAAAGATGTGGATCAAAGGTGACACCAAGATTGCGGACAGGAGCATCGGAGGTGAAGGTATAAGAGATGAAGAGTCAGTGGATAGGTGTATTGAAGGGTCAGGGATTTTCTTGATTTGGTCAGGAAGGCCTAGGATGATGAATTCTGTTTTGGAAGGGTTCAGGCAGAGGAGGTTGAACGACATCCATTGAGAGACTAGGTTAACCACATTGAGTAGTTTGGCAATGGAGGTGGAAAAAGAGCTTGGGGAGAAGGATATATGTAGAGTTGGGTGTCGTCGGCGTAAAGATGGTGGTCAACAGAGGAGGATTCAATGAGGTGGCTTAATGGTGTGGTATTAATAATATAAACGAAGAGAAATCTCTGCAACGAAGCTAACATTCCTGTGACGCTCTCCCCCCGCGAAGCGGGGCGAGACCTGCCCCTATAGAGGAAGAGTTCTGTCTCTGCCTCCCTCATTACCTCCCTCGCATCCATCGGCGAAGCCGATTACCCACCAGCATACCGGCATACCTCTACGAGCCCCTTGGCTAGCCGTGACAAAAGGACGACGGCAGGGGGTGGACGGAGAGAGGGACTGACGGCTGAGACGGACGGCAGAGGCCACTTCTGCCACCCTGCCCTTTCATTTCCTTCCTGCCTGTCTGCCTACCTGCCTCGAAGACAACTATAGGGTTTGATATCTGCCTGTCTGCCTGGGAGGCAGAGGGGATGGAGGAAGGGTGTTAGGGATGGATAGAGGGCTGTATAGGAGAGATGGACGGACGGTTGGAGGTAAGGAAGGAGAGAGGGAGGGGATGGGCGAATGGTTGGAGGTAGGTAGAGAGGGAGGGACGGACGGACGGAGAGAGGAAGGGAGGGTTATAGGCAGGGTGAATGGATGGAGGGACTATTATATAAGGCAGATGCAGGATAGAGTGAGAAGACTAGAGATCCTGAGTGGCCGAGTGGGTTGGTAGCCCGCTCTCCACGCCGGCGGCCCGGGTTCGATTCCAGGTCGGTCGGTTTATCAGAGATTAATTTCTCGGATCTTTACTGCGGGTGGCTCGGTCGCAATATAAACGTGGAGTACGAGGTTGCTTTCTGCCTCCGACACTAATCATCTTCGATATGAAAAAGTGTCGTTAAGCCGAAATACAAGAGTGAGAAGACTTAATCAACATATCCCGTGACCACGCATCTCTTAACATTTTCGAATTGTTTTGAACCGTCCTAGGACGGGAAAACATCTAGTATAGAATGAAGAGCAGTGGACCCAGGACGGAGCCTTGAGGGACACCACAAGAAAGTGGGAGGGGTTGGGAACAGTGGCTGGAGGCTTTAACAGAGAAGGATCGGGAAGACAAGTAGGACTGGAACCATTGTAGAGCAGTGCCAGAGACGCCAAACCAAGATGACAGTCGATGAAGAAGGAGGCTGTGATCAATGGTGTCGAATGCGGCGGAGATGTCGAGGAGACAGAGGCAGGAGACTTGCTGATGGCTGACGGCAGAGACCAGTTTATTGTAGGCCTACAGAGAGGCGAGTAGAGTTTCTGTGGAGTGGTGTTTAATGAAGCCAGATTGGTGGGGATTGAGCAGTGAGTTTGAAGAGAGGTAGTCGTTGAGCCGGGTAAGGACAATTCGTTCAGTTAATTTTGATAGAAAGGAAAGATTTGAGATGGGACGGTAGTTAGATAGGTTTCCTTGTCAAGATTTGCTTTTTTGAGAAGGGGAGAGACGAGAGAGTGCTTGAAAGCCATAGGGAAGTTACCAGTGGAGAGCGAGATATTGATGATTTTGGTGATTACCTGCAGGAACGAGGACAGAAGCACAGTCTTTTAGAAGAGATCTCGAGGTGGGGATAGGATCGAGTTCACATTGCTTGTTGGGAAGAGAGTTTAGGAGGAGTGACACTTCAGTTTCAGTGGCAGGAGAGAAAATTGGGAGAGATGATTGAGAGGCAGGAGGAGTAGGGTTTGGAAAGGGGAGTGAATCAGTGCTGGAAGAGTTGGAGGCTAGAAGAGATTGTAGTGTAAAGCGAAGGGATGAGATTTTGTCCGAGAAGAATGAACAGAAGGTATCAGCGATAGAGGGAGAGGGAATGGAGCTGGGTAGTGGGGAGGGAGATTTGCGGTGGAGAAGAGAATTTACAGCTCTCCAGAGATGTCTTGGATTGGAGGAGCTGGAATGGATTAGTGAGGAGTAGTACCTCTTTATAATATTAGCACCCACTGGCTCCCGGTCCAGCAGCGCATCCATGATAGGTTTCCTCTATCGTCTGGCACTGACTTCTGAGTATAGCACCTGCCTATCTCCGGCAGTTCTTTACTTTGTCTTCGGCCTGTTCTGGTCGCCGATCTCTGCGCTCGGCCTCTACAGGTGACTGGTTCCTCATGCTCTGCAACTATAGACAGCATCGGGCTTTCTCGATCGTGGGTCCTTCTCTTTGGAATAATCTCCCTTCTGACCTGCGTTCTCTTCCGCAAGACTTCTCTGGCTCCTTTTATAAACTACTTGAGACTCCTTTTTGACTGGGCCTGGGTTCAATGGGTTGGGAGCGCTTCTGAGTAGTAATCTTGAAAGGGCGCTATATATATGTTTCATAGATAGATAGATTGGATCAAATTGTCATTGAAGAACTCCAGCTTATTCACAAATGACCAACCAGGATGGTTGACTTATTTGATCTGTGTATAGGAAACACGTTTTATGAACATCAGTTGGTAATTTAATTGATCAAAATCAATCAAAAGCAGATAAATTACTCAACTCAGTTTGCATGCACGAAATTAAACAATGAAAACTTATTGTTTGGTTTGGTTATAGAGACTATTGTGAAAACTTGATGAACAAAGTTCTGCTGATTTTAAGCCTTGGTTAAAACATGAAATCATAATGAGTGGAATTATACAATTCCCAGTTATAATAATAATAATAATAATAATAATAATAATAATAATAATAATAATAATAATAATAATAAAAATAATAAAATAATTATATTATAATATTATAATAATATTATAATGATAATATTCTTTATTGATTCAAGCTGACAAGTACGCCGTATGATCTAGGATCAATAATTTCCATATTAGTCCTATGTATGATTACAAGTCAGTTATGTCAAAGACTGCCCGAACTTCTCTGAACATCTACCGTTAGTCATGCTGTTCTGATTCACTGACCATACATACTGATGCAATGATGAAAAGTCTTTCAGGCCAGCAATACTGCACTTCTACGAAGGCTTATGTATTTGTTTAACACAAGACGCCTATTTGAAGAGGCGCTGCAACATTGCTCTACACTCAAGACTCGAAAAAGAAGTTAAAATCCACCTCATTTGCTTCACAAATATTATTTACTAAGAAAAAGCAGGCCAAGCGAATGGATCTGGGAAACACTAAACTGGCGCAACATAAAATGTAACGCCTATACGAGGAAGCGCTGGTATCTATTAACTCTAGGGCTACCAAGCTTTTTGTAACACTGGCTACCAAGGGGGTTGTTACCACCCCCTGGATTCGTGTTCAGTTTAACATTGAGTTGAGCTGCAATGACCTTCCTGCACTGTTTGCGCCAGCATCTCACAGGTTTCAATTCCGTCTCCGTTCATCCCAAAGGTTAAGATTTACGCCAAATGGAACAACTCCGATTTCCCGAAAACCACCAACATTATCGGACAGGGTTTTGTAACCAGAACCAGCGTCAGATTTTTGTGAGCTTCGGGACAGATAGTTTTGTCGCGTGTCACTGTTTGGCACAAAATTACAGACTCTAATTAAAAGTACGCACTGTAAAACATTTCACCATGTTTTGAAAGCGACTGCTTATTACGAAATGGCTAAAACGAATAGAAAACGAGTAATTACTATGAAACGACAAGACTTGGTTATTATGAAATACAAATGCACGTGTTCAGACCCAAAATATTTTATTTACCAACGCTATTTTGGGAAAACCATGCAAGATGGTAGCACAATTGCTATTTGCTTCTTAACTGCGAACGCCCAATAGTAGCCCAAATCCAACGTTCCTCCTACGCGAAATTAGGTCAAATGTATTAGACCACCAGGACGCCAAAAAAATAGTGCTAATAACTTAATTTTATTATAATTCTTAAAAAGTTCGCCCACGATGTGGCTGTAGCTGACTATTGTTAGCAATACTTACATACTCTACAAAACAAATATTTTGCTTGTTCGTTCAGTTTGCGTGGTTTTAAAGGTTTCAGTTCTCTAGCCTCCGCACTAATTAGACAATTGTGTGATAGAAGTTACTCTAATTAATAATGTTAATAATTTAAAATCTGTTTAGCTAATGAGTATCTGATTTTCTTTTCCAGGCGGTTTCCGAGTCTCTTGGAATACTCCAGCTACATATTCAGTTTCCATGGCATCATGGCTGGACCATTCTGCTTCTACAAGGACTACATCGCCTTCATAGATGGCAGCAGCTACTTCACGGAAGCTCAGCTTCGGCCGGTGAGAGCTCTTAGCTTCAGACTGAAGGAGATTTTCTGGTTAGTTGGTCTTTAACGACGCTGTGTCATAACAAAGATGATAAGCGTTGCCCTCCTCCTTTCTCCAGGCTTTGGACAGGCACTACCAGAGTATGAATAGTGGCAGAGTTATGAAGATATGATGTGTCATTTACTGCTTTATAAGTGAACAGCTGCTTTGTTTTGTTAACAATATTATTATTAATATTATAAGATTGATATTATTTTTTTGCTGTGAGGTATGTGTGATCCCTCAGGTTGCAAAGCAGTTCTGGATCAATCTGAGATGTCTGGGTTGGCTAAGCCTCGTCAAGTTTGAGCTGAGAGAAAGTGCTGCGAAGGGTGAAAGGTTTTAAAAAACGTTGGTTCACAATTGATGTCATGTGCCTTGGGTTGCATTTCTTTGTAAATTAATCGCTTGTGGTTGAATAGTTTGATTTAATTGGTAAATATAATGATTTTTATAATAATTAAAATTTCTAATTGACTGTTTGTAATCCTAGGAATCTGGAAACAGCAATTGCGACGTGGTGAGAAAACTCCCTGAACCACCGGACCCAACTGTAAGTTCTTCAACTCCAGCAGAAAGTCTTTACCGGTTATCCGAGTATTATCTTGATTTTGCTTATAAATGATGTACTTGTTCTCTGAATGAACTTTAACATGATGTATCCAATATCATAATCTGTTTTTGATAAATTTGCTCTACTTCCAAAGTTTCAGAAATGCCGACATGGACCATACAACATCGATGGCACTGAGCAATTGTTAATGATGGTTTCGTCAAGGTCCTTTACACACTGACAAAATCTATGTCTTGAGCTGAATTTTTATGAGATATGATACCTTAGTTGTGTTGATGGTGTTGTCTGTTGTGAGTCAAGTAATGCTGCTACATTTAAGTAAGAGCCCTTAGCAGTAGTACAGCTTTCCTTTCAATCTACTTGACTTCAGCTTTGATGAATATATATATTTTAGAGCAACAACAACCAGACTTCCTTTTCTTGCATGTTGCATGGCTGAGTTCTGTTTTTTTTTTCATTCTCTTCTGCTCTGATGTTTCATCATTAAGGTTTAATCATAGAATTTGAAGATCTTTTGCTTTACAGCAAACAATTTCCAGGGAGCTGCGTTTTTTTCTTACAGAAAACAGTAATTCATTTCATTGTTAAGCTAGCCTTTACATGAATGGAGGGGTCTTCAGTAGTCTAGTGGTTAGCATGCTGGACTTTCAGCCCAGAGTTTGGGGTTCAAATCCCCACCATGGCAGAAATTTGCTCAGGATTTCGTCTCCACCTGCGCCCTGAGCTAACATCGGCTGTTTTAAGTACACCATCCATGAGAAGATGCAATGGCGAGAGAGAGAGAGGACTGACGCCTGCCCTCATATGCCAAGGCTAAGAAAGTGAAGTCGCTAACACTTCATACCAATGGCTGCCTGTCAGGCTAGCTTAAGGAACACATTTCTTCTTCTTAAATTAATGGAAAACTGTTGCTTTGGTGTGTTTACTTTCAGTCGGCTCTCATATCAAAATCTATCTCAGCCGTCATCTGTGGCCTCATTGCGGCTTTCATCATCCCAAGCTTTTTATGTACTGCAGTAATCGGTAAAGTTTCTTTCTTGCTGATCAGACTGTATGATTTTAATCATTTGAAGTATACTTTTTTGTGATATATCATGTGGGCAACGCTGGTTCTCATTTAATTTTGGCTAAAGATGAATTGTTTACTGGGTCATTTTGTAAATGTAACATTTTGCAATTCCAATTAGAAATTTGTGTAAAATTTTGTAGCATTTTTAAAATTAGGTTGCATTTGCCTTGCTTTAGATGCTAAACATATTATTATTATTATGTTGACCTTCCTGTATAGTCTTGGTTTCTATTCCAGTTTCACTTTCTGTTTCAGAATTTCAGTTTCACTTTCTGTTTCAGAATTTCAGTTTCACTTTCTGTTTCAGAGCCTGATTTTGAAAGTCATTCGTTTCTGTATAAGATGTTCTTCATCATCGTTGCAACGTCTCTTCACCGCCAGAGATACTATTTCGCGTGGAAACTATGTGGGTAAAAGTTGTCTTCATGTCTGATATTAATCATAAGATAGCGTCATTCTCTTTGTTATGAAAAAACAACAACAGCTGAAATATGTTATAGTATGGTAATGTACATTGGAGGGTAAGGTAATGGTTAGGAGCGGTGGATTTTAGAGCAGCTCAGCTGGTTAATGCTAATGCAGGGAGTGAATGTAATGGTTATGACTGTGGCAGTGTATGTTATTGTTAACAGCTGAACTGGTTAACATCAACGCTGGGCTTGGATTTAGCGGTTATGACAACAGTGGGCAACGGCCGCTTTGGAATCTTATCGACAACACGGATATCTACCAAGTGGAGGTAACAACGCCTTCCAGATGCTACGACAATTACTTCCTCTTTATCAACTTTCATTTCTTTTGAGCTAATTAGACAGCTCTGGGCATTAATTATAGTAATAATTAAAGACAGAAATAATTGCGATAATAATAACCGTAGCTATGGCTTGCTATGGTACTTTGCTAGTAAGGTTCTGTAAGTTAGTTATGGTAAGGAAATCCTGAAGATGACCTGGAAAGAAATCTGTTCATTTTTAAGGCTCCAAACATCAGCAATTGAAATAATAATAATTAATAAGTAAAGACAATGGTAATTAATCGTATGCTTCTCTTCTCTCAACTCTGCTATATCTGCATCAAGCAACAGCAATACAATGATAATTCATGTAATCATAAATGCTATAATAGATGTAATGATTATTATTAGTTAATTAGTCTTAATTGAGAAATGGATTGCTGAGTTGTTGTCTGTTTGTTGTTGTTCAGACGGCTTCAAGCCTTAAGGTGTTGCTGGACAACTGGAACAAGATGACAACGCACTGGTTGCGCTATGTTGTCTACGAGCGTTTCCACAGCACGCTGGCCGTCTTTCTTTTCAGCGCTTTCTGGCACGGCTTCTACATCGGATACTATATCACGTTTCTCTCCGGTGGAGTCTTCATACACGTCGCACGAATGGTCAGCCACACTTATTGTTACTTACCTACTTAATTACTCCTTTTCTCACACATCCAGCAGCCTCTCTATCTGTCATTTCATGTAATGTGTGTTTAGGTGTGAATGTTTGTTCTAAAAAACTATAAAAACTATGCCATATGCCATAACCTAAAATAGGTAGAATAATTAATTATTCAATTTTAATATGTTTCTAAATCTACTGATTAATAATATGTACATGTTAAACTTTGGATTCATCTGTTTCAACGTGCTTATCCACCGTAACCTAACTTCTGGTTTCTCTCACGTATCACAACTGTATCCAAAATTTTATGTCAACTTTAGAATATCCTGTGTTTGACTTAGAGCGTAACATTACTTGATGAAAAATAGCCAGGAACTGTGCTCTGATGAAGACTTATGCTTTGACTTCATTGAAGGTGCGGCGAAGAGTGCGACCCGCTTTTCAGACGACCAGCAGCCTGGCACTGTTTTACGACTTGACGACATTTCTAGCAACAAGACTTTCAATCGCATATCTCACTTTTCCATTCGTTCTTCTGGAATTCTGGCCAGCAATCGCAGTCTATAAGTAAGTGGTAGTAATACAGTTGCTATATTCTAATCGAATGTAGTACGGTGGTGCACTATAATGCGATGATGTTGTGATGTCTTCTCTTACTAAATCATTGCAACAAGACTTGGTTCTCAGCACTAATCATCTCTCCTGTCATTTCGCTTTCATCAGGTTTCGTATCATCATAATCGTATCATCATAATCGTATCACCATTACCATCATCAAAATCATTGCTGTGGTCATTATCAAAATCCTCATGATTTTCATCACTGTTATTGAAGTCATCATTACCTTTGTTACCATCAAGATCTGTTATTTTGTAATTTGTTGTAGTCATTATATGTTTCTGATAATCAAATTCTAGTAGCACAGATGGTTATAAAGTAGTAACGATAACAATTGCAGTAACAATAGCTTTGGGTTTAACAGTTACTTACCATTAAGGAAGTATAACACTAGTGGCAAAGGAAACAGTTAAAAATGGTGTTCTGTCATTGAATTGCTGTGTCACGATTGTATATCTAATCTATTCGAATGACTTCTATAGTGGCATTATCATATCACCCAAGACTGTGGTCGCTTACAATGAGATTACAATAGAAAGTCGCAATCCATTGGAAAGGCCAGGTCGAAACAGAGTAGATCAAAGAAACGAGAAGCAGGGCTAAGGTCGGTATGCGAGTTGAACGAGATGAGTTGGCCAACAAGTTGCCTTCCTTACTTTGGTAACCTTTTGGTACCTTTGTTGCCTTCCTTACCTTTGCTTTGCCTTTCTTACCTTAAACAACAACAATAGTAAGTATATTAGCAGTAACAATGATGATTGCAGTAGCTATAGAGACGACATTAGCAACAGTAATAGTGGTAGCGTTATCATTGCCATTGTCTTGTGGCATTTTTGATGACGTTTCTCTTTGTGTTGTCTGTTTGAAGGCAGCTCTACTTCTGGCTCCATATCGCAGCGATCATCGTCGGTCTTTCCGTTCTTGTTCTGCCGAAACCCAAGTCTGACAAGTCTGAACGAGCAAAACAACAATAGGAAGATGGATCGGGACAATCTTAGTCACCAACGCACAAACATTCTGGTCTTAGTCACCAACACCAAACATTCTGGTCTCTTTTCTCGTGATCTGAGACCCCTTTGAACTGGAGTCAACGACTGTGGAGGAGTCCTCAGGACCGGGTCTTATCTGACGACCCATTAAGGTTGACCCTCAACGAGAGCCTTTGAGCTAGGATCAGATTGTCTGTTTTTTATATGTTGCGTTAGGAATTGGTGTTATCTATCCTCCATTTAAAACATAAATTTGGTTAATTTGAATTTTCTTCATAGCTGACTCTGGCATTCGTGTAAAAGCTTCAGGTTCCAACCCCCATTTTAGATAATGCGCAAAGATATTTGTGATGTGTGTTGCTAGGATCAAACGTTGTTAGAGGATAATTATAAAAGTCGTAGCGTGTTAGTTGAGAAATTCTGGAGGTCATTCATTCTCTGATTCAGTTATTTTGTGTGACAAGTTTGAGGTTTCAGTTAGTCTGTGGTAGGGTGGAAACCGCCTGCCCATGCAGGCCTTCCTCAACACTCCTTCCGATTACAAATGGCACCCAGGCAGGTTCGAGGATTAAACAGGGTACGGTTATCCCAGTTGTGGATTAGTTTTAAAAGCATCTTGCATTTAGTGAATGCATTAAACCCTGGGAGAGACGTTGAGTAAGTCGTAAATGTTATCAATTGATTCTCAGGATTAGATTAATGATCTGTATCAATGATTACATTAGGGCCATTTATCAATGATTACATTAGCACTCTTTATCAGTGTAAGTAGTAACAGAAATTAACAACTTAAAAATATATTGATATACGACTGTTGGAACAACTATATCATTTGGAGTCAAGCATTGAGGAGTCATCTCTCAAAAACTGTGTTACTGCATAAACCTGTTTGACTTGGATGCGGACGAAGGCATTGAGAAGTTGGCTGCTCAGAGCTTTATTGATGCTTTTGCTTTTACGTACCATCAATCTTTGTTTTGATGATGCACATTTTGCCTGGCACTTCTCACTTGAATGCTTACACACATCTTGCCTAATGCTGGACAATAAAAAATTCTTTTGTAAGGACTCTGTTCTAGGACGTAAATGGCATGTAAATACACAGTCATTGCTTGGGAAAAGGTTTCCGTTGAAGTTACGGGGTGTGATCTTTTGCAGCTGCCTCACTAAGAGTTTGCTCAACGGAATTCTTTTTAGAGGTCAAATTCATCGCAGAGACTGCAGTTTATGAGAATGAGGAAATCTGTGGGATATTGCAGCAGAGGTTTTATAGCGAGACGCTCTGACTGTCAATGGCGGATTGACAAGGATGGATGTTGATGTATTTTAGGTCAATGGAGGCTGGTGCATTGCTACGTGCATCTGGGCATTTATATAGCGCCATTACAGTACCTGTTCTAGTACCTTGTGCACTTCTCAATAGCCTAACTGTCGTTTGTCATCTTTGTTGTGAATGTGCTGATGTGACTGAAGTAGGAAAGAAAGAAGGAAGGTCTGTCTGGTTATGTTGTCATCACGTGATGGAATCTGTCTTAGGAGGGATGAACCACCGGTCGATTGTTATCCACGGCTGACAGGATCCCTGGTCTGGATTGCAATGGCGCCATAGAAGTTATTGGATTAGATTTTATTAGATCACTGGGTAAAGTCCTTTGTTTGCACCTTCTTACTGTGTGGATGGGGTCAAACTGAAGAGGTGTTTGGGGGTTAAGGGCTGTAACTGAGAGCGAGATTTGAGAATGACTGCAGAAAATATCAATCTGCAATTTTAATCATAGAAATTATTTTACTATATTTCTGGTTCTGATCAGTTTTTGATTGTTTTTTAACTTTGGTACGCATGTGTGGAATGTTTTCTTGGCCATCAGGATGTAACTGGATGTTCATCTTTCAAATATTCAATTTCATTTTGTTTTCAATGCAAGAAACGGAAACTGTTGTAAATTGTTTCCAAAGTTACTAGTCATTCAAACGTTTAACTAGAAAGCAAAGCACTGTGGGAGACGGTGGCCGATTGGTTAGAGTGCTTGCCTTTGTAGCGCATAGGCTGTGGGTTCGATCCTCATCCTCTGAGACAGTTGCTGTGTAGTGACACCCTTGAGCAAGTCCTTCACTCACAACTGCTCAGCACCATCAATTTGACTGTAGCTCTTAATAAACTTATGCATAATATTAATATTAACAATAACGTTGAAGTCCCTGAGGGATCATATTTATCTTGGGGCAAAAAAGTAGTAATAGAAGCATTGGCTTTGAGTCTTTGAAGCTTTTCTAAGACGATGTTTTGTGTACGCAATCTGTGGACACTGGAAGTGCTGGCTAAGATTTTCCAAAGCGTAGTATCTGTTTAAATACATGTACTACTCTGTAGCAAGTTGAGGTGTCGGACTAGATTTTTTTAATGTGGTGTATGTTTTACATTATTATAAGCTGAAAGTGTTGGCCTAGATTTTTAAAGCTTTGATTTATTCCGAAGGTGTGTTTGCCAAATGTTTTTAAAACATGGTCTGTGTTTTCCTGATAGTAAACTGTAAATGTTGGCCTCGATTTTTTGAAACGTGGTATTCTGTTTTATGTAATTGTCCTTGAATTTTTAGACACGTTTTGTGTTTCCTTTGATGTTACAAAGCATTTACAGAGCACTTAAGGATTCTAGATGAGTCAACAGACTTGACGTTTTTTAAAACTTTGTCCGCCTAGGGTAAGTCGTTTCATGTTAGGTTTTACGCAATTAATCTGCATAAAAATCGGAAATTCTGTAACATTTCAGATTTTCTTTTATCATTTTCGTGGTTTTGTCGGCTTGTGTGTTTATTTCAGAGTTCTATGTTATCTTGCCATTTGCAAATGCCCCCACTGGTAACTGTTAGGCCGTCAGTGAAGTGTACTGGGTTTGAACCCTACAGACATTGTAAATAGACGTCATATATATTAAGCTGTACAACTCATTGCAATGATATTCAAGTTGATATTAGTTGTTATTATTATTATATTGCTTTTGTTTAATCTGAAAATGTGGCTTGAAGAATATTGTGATTGAAGTTGCTAGGACTGTTTTTAGCTGTGGTCTTTACCCTCCTACTACTACTACTACACCCTGCTACCTTTGAGGTCTTGCTTTGGTAACAGGGCGAGGGTTCAGGCACCCAGACTGTTGATGTTAGAAGGGTGGCATAGGTCCACGATTTACCTGACTTTTGCGTTACCTTGTGATGTTTTAAGAATTGTCTTACCATAGTTTACAGCATACCTTTTCTTACCATGCTTTCTTTACCATGGTATACTTTTCTTACCATGCTTTACCGAATTCCTTTTCCTAACTTGCCATTCCTGCGTAGCCATACATTTAAAACCCATTTCCTCACCTTCCAAATCGTACCTTCCCATGTTTTTCCTGACCTTGTTTTCTATTGTTTTATCTTATCTTGCGATGCTGCATAGTTACCTTCTCACAGTATTTTCTTTACTTGTGCATTATGCACCTGGACTGTAGAAGTTAAAAATTAATAATAATATCATGGTTTACAGAGCTACCAACTTTCCGTACCGTACTTGCATTTTCTTTGCCAAGCTCTGTCTTTGGATTGGGACTTTTGGTATTCAGCTATAATTCTGTGTTTTCAAGTATTTTACAATCGTGTCTCGTGTCTCATTTTTGTTTTCTGGCACGAAATACTCTCATTACTTTTATATGGTCAACTAAAACACCCCTAGTCATTTCTGGAGATTTTACCCGAACATCTGACTTTTATGAATGGCCCACGTCATTGTGAAGAGAATGAGTCTTTTCAAGGTTGAAATTAAAGCAATCAGTTTTGTGTTTCAAGTAGAACTGTTTTTGTTTCAGTTGTGGTAAAGGGTTTGAGATTTGTTGATTGGTTTCAAGTTTTTCTGATTGTCTTCCAGTTTGTTTTGCAACAGTTTTTCTGCAGTTTTGAAGGCTTGCTTACTTTACAGAGAGGTACTTTTTCTTGCTTACCATACCTTACAGTCTGTTACTTAGTGGAAGTTCTTCTAAGATTCGGCGGTTACAGGGCATCTTATCAAACGCCGACTTAACTCATTTCTGGGTTTTGCATCTTATGTCCTGTGTTTGTTTGTTTGTGTGTGTGCATGTGTATGTTTGTGTACATGTTTAAATGTATGTATTTGTTTATATATGTTTGTGTGTATGTATACATATGTGTGTTTGTATTTATGTATGTATGTATGTATTTGGTCTTTATAGAGCACATTTTCAGAACCTCAGTTTGATTACTTTTCATACTAATTCATTTGCAGAGGATTTACATTAAATTGACGACGCTATATAAATTCCTGCTTGCATGGGATGATTATATTAATGTAATTTTGGGTGTGGAAAGGCTTTAAATGGTCAGAATGTTTCGTCTGATGTTAGCATTCTGATCTGGGTTTCTTTTCCTCAGCTGTGATGTTCAATTGACGTGAATGCTGCGAAACCTTTGAGTAAATAATTAATATTCTTTATGAATTGTTGTATTATAAAAATGTGTCAGGGAAGAAACTTGATGTACTTGTTATTTAAAAAATTGTGTCAGGGACAGCTGATGTATTGTTATTTATCGTTGATTATTAATGATGATTATTCTTCATATTAGTATTATTCATATTGTTTTAAATCCAGAGAATCATATCCAGTGTCGTCTTGGGCATGCTGGGCAGTCGCCAGGAGCCCCACGATTCTAGGGCCCCCGAGTGACACCCTGAAGACCACCGACTTCAAGCCAGTTATAAATCAATTCTCTGAAAATAAATTTTACAATCGTTTGTGTTGATTAATAATAAGTAATTGATACGGTACCTTCTCTGTGAGACTTTTTACGATGTAACAATTAATTATCATTTTAATGTTGAAATAGTTGTGTTTTTCAAGGCTTGTGTTATATTGTTCAAAAGTTTGCATTGATTAATATTCACTTTACAATATGTTTCTTTATGTTTAAACATTCATTTCGTTACAAAGTGAATGTTGAACGAGCCAATACATCTATAGGTTTGATTTCATTGACCGTTTAAATTTTTAAGCCCGTTGATGGGCAGGGGCCCCAGTGCATTGCTTTGCCCAGGGCCTTCAATACTGTTAAGACGGCTCTGATCATATCCCAATGGTTAGGAAATGTTAATTGGGAAGACTGACTTGATATTAGGGGCCTCATACTCATACTACACTTCACTACTATACTTAAGAATTACTACTGCTAAAGAATTACTACTGCTAATACTGCTTCTATTATGCACTACATGTCTGCTTGTCCTAGGACGGCTAAAAAAAATAGAAATGTGTTTTGCACTGAAGAGCAGCCCCTCTCTTCATCCTTGCACTCCCAACCCCTGCCTCTTCTCCCAACCACTCCCTACTCTTCCCATCTGTTCCACTCCCTGCAGGACGGCTAACCTCTGGCTGGTTCCTATGGAAGCGAGGAACCTGGAGATCTCCATGGGCAGCTGAACCCTCACACACCCCTCTAAGCCCTTTACCAACAGGCACCCTTGCGCGTGTCCGGTTGTTGGCCGCTGCGTGTGGCAACTTTTGGAAACGAAGTCCTTTGTGTGACGTCACAATATAGTCTAGTCGCTGCGCCGCGTAACACGACTGACGGACGGGACGGACAGAGATTTCTGTTCGTTTATATTATGTAGCCTATGTGTAGATCGTCTTTGTTATAGAGCGTACTTGAAGACCGTCTCAACAGACCTAGGTGTCCTAGGGATAAAGACAGTAACTGCATCTTTACAAATGATGAGAATGTCAGTTGCTTGGGCTGTCGTATCAGAAATAGTGTGGACAGTGGAAGGAAGGGAGGGACCTATGCAGGACGACGGTGTGCTCTGGTTGGTGTAGCGAGGAACCTGGGCATCTCCATGGGCAGCTGAACGAAGTAATACACCGTCTATGCCCTTTACCAACAGGCAGAAACAGCTCTCGTATAATTATATGTCTGGGCAGTGCCGACCGATGAGGCCAAACCCGAGCCCCCCACGCCGAACCCCAAGGAGCGAACACTTCAATTTCATTCTTAATGGTCAGTAGGTCACTGGCCAGTGCAGCATATTTCATTATATTCTCATCTAAAATATGAGAGAATTTGGGTAAATTGGCCACTACTATTCCCACTACCTGTACCACAACTACTATTGCTTCTGCTGCTTCTATTACTAGAACATGTTCTGTTTGATGAATCAGTGTTGACGTGCAGTTCTCTGGCAGTGTCTGTTGTCAAATGTAGGCCTATCTGTCAACATCCCACTACATGTGCGCTGCATTCTGTATCTTAAGCAAACTGTAGGAATGCGTCACTGTACTGGTCATGTGAGCTGGACTTTGTTTCCGATCGCCGCACAATAGACTCTGCTATCATGTACTGTGAGTGCATTCTGCGTTGCAGTCTGTCATCTGATCATGTTGAACATAATCATGTGTTAAATTTAAAAATTGCGTGATGGAGTAGTGTGACAGTTTTATGGACTGTGTTGGGCTGTCCTTTCGGAAGTGTTTACTGGCGAAAACAGTGAAGACTTTGGTGTGGACTGTAGAGGGAAGAAGGCTCAGGGTGGGGAGGGCAAGGGTAGACCATATCGATTAATTATGAATCTTCTGTTGAGTATTTAGATATTTTCTACTTCCTTTGCTTAAAAGCATCAGGATACACAGGCAGAAGGGGTGAAGATTTTTCAGAGTTTTATTCTAACAAACAAACTACTCACATACTGTGACGTACTTCAACGAAAATCTGACAACAGTCTCTATCGGTTTCTCTAGTACTCTATCGGTTTGGCTTGTACTCTATCGGTTTGGACTCTATCGGTTTGGCTTGTACTCTATCGGTTTGGCTTGTACTCTATCGGTTTGGCTTGTACTCTATCGGTTTGGCTTGTACTCTATCGGTTTGGCTTGTACTCTATCGGTTTGGCTTGTACTCTATCGGTTTGGCTTGTACTCTATCGGTTTGGCTTGTACTCTATCGGTTTGGCTTGTACTCTATCGGTTTGGCTTGTACTCTATCGGTTTGGCTTGTACTCTATCGGTTTGGCTTGTACTCTATCGGTTTGGCTTGTACTCTATCGGTTTGGCTTGTACTCTATCGGTTTGGCTTGTACTCTATCGGTTTGGCTTGTACTCTATCGGTTTGGCTTGTACTCTATCGGTTTGGCTTGTACTCTATCGGTTTGGCTTGTACTCTATCGGTATCGGTTTGGCTTGTACTCTATCGGTTTGGCTTGTACTCTATCGGTTTGGCTTGTACTCTATCGGTTTGGCTTGTACTCTATCGGTTTGGCTTGTACTCTATCGGTTTGGCTTGTACTCTATCGGTTTGGCTTGTACTCTATCGGTTTGGCTTGTACTCTATCGGTTTGGCTTGTACTCTATCGGTTTGGCTTGTACTCTATCGGTTTGGCTTGTACTCTATCGGTTTGGCTTGTACTCTATCGGTTTGGCTTGTACTCTATCGGTTTGGCTTGTACTCTATCGGTTTGGCTTGTACTCTATCGGTTTGGCTTGTACTCTATCGGTTTGGCTTGTACTCTATCGGTTTGGCTTGTACTCTATCGGTTTGGCTTGTACTATCGGTTTGGCTTGTACTCTATCGGTTTGGCTTGTACTCTATCGGTTTGGCTTGTACTCTATCGGTTTGGCTTGTACTCTATCGGTTTGGCTTGTACTCTATCGGTTTGGCTTGGTACTCTCTATCGGTTTGGCTTGTACTCTATCGGTTTGGCTTGTACTCTATCGGTTTGGCTTGTTGTACTCTATCGGTTTGGCTTGTACTCTATCGGTTTGGCTTGTACTCTATCGGTTTGGCTTGTACTCTATCGGTTTGGCTTGTACTCTATCGGTTTGGCTTGTACTCTATCGGTTTGGCTTGTACTCTATCGGTTTGGCTTGTACTCTATCGGTTTGGCTTGTACTCTATCGGTTTGGCTTGTACTCTATCGGTTTGGCTTGTACTCTATCGGTTTGGCTTGTACTCTATCGGTTTGGCTTGTACTCTATCGGTTTGGCTTGTACTCTATCGGTTTGGCTTGTACTCTATCGGTTTGGCTTGTACTCTATCGGTTTGGCTTGTACTCTATCGGTTTGGCTTGTACTCTATCGGTTTGGCTTGTACTCTATCGGTTTGGCTTGTACTCTATCGGTTTGGCTTGTACTCTATCGGTTTGGCTTGTACTCTATCGGTTTGGCTTGTACTCTATCGGTTTGGCTTGTACTCTATCGGTTTGCTTGTACTCTATCGGTTTGGCTTGTACTCTATCGGTTTGGCTTGTACTCTATCGGTTTGGCTTGTACTCTATCGGTTTGGCTTGTACTCTATCGGTTTGGCTTGTACTCTATCGGTTTGGCTTGTACTCTATCGGTTTGGCTTGTACTCTATCGGTTTGGCTTGTACTCTATCGGTTTGGCTTGTACTCTATCGGTTTGGCTTGTACTCTATCGGTTTGGCTTGTACTCTATCGTTTTGGCTTGTACTCTATCGGTTTGGCTTGTACTCTATCGGTTTGGCTTGTACTCTATCGGTTTGGCTTGTACTCTATCGGTTTGGCTTGTACTCTATCGGTTTGGCTTGTACTCTATCGGTTTGGCTTGTACTCTATCGGTTTGGCTTGTACTCTATCGGTTTGGCTTGTACTCTATCGGTTTTGCTTGTACTCTATCGGTTTGGCTTGTACTCTATCGGTTTGGCTTGTACTCTATCGGTTTGGCTTGTACTCTATCGGTTTGGCTTGTACTCTATCGGTTTGGCTTGTACTCTATCGGTTTGGCTTGTACTCTATCGGTTTGGCTTGTACTCTATCGGTTTGGCTTGTACTCTATCGGTTTGGCTTGTACTCTATCGGTTTGGCTTGTACTCTATCGGTTTGGCTTGTACTCTATCGGTTTGGCTTGTACTCTATCGGTTTGGCTTGTACTCTATCGGTTTTGGCTTGTACTCTATCGGTTTGGCTTGTACTCTATCGGTTTGGCTTGTACTCTATCGGTTTGGCTTGTACTCTATCGGTTTGGCTTGTACTCTATCGGTTTGGCTTGTACTTATCGGTTTGGCTTGTACTCTATCGGTTTGGCTTGTACTCTATCGGTTTGGCTTTGTACTCTATCGGTTTGGCTTGTACTCTATCGGTTTGGCTTGTACTCTATCGGTTTGGCTTGTACTCTATCGGTTTGGCTTGTACTCTATCGGTTTGGCTTGTACTCTATCGGTTTGGCTTGTACTCTATCGGTTTGGCTTGTACTCTATCGGTTTGGCTTGTACTCTATCGGTTTGGCTTGTACTCTATCGGTTTGGCTTGTACTCTATCGGTTTGGCTTGTACTCTATCGGTTTGGCTTGTACTCTATCGGTTTGGCTTGTACTCTATCGGTTTGGCTTGTACTCTATCGGTTTGGCTTGTACTCTATCGGTTTGGCTTGGCTACTCTATCGGTTTGGCTTGTACTCTATCGGTTTGGCTTGTACTCTATCGGTTTGGCTTGTACTCTATCGGTTTGGCTTGTACTCTATCGGTTTGGCTTGTACTCTATCGGTTTGGCTTGTACTCTATCGGTTTGGCTTGTACTCTATCGGTTTGGCTTGTACTCTATCGGTTTGGCTTGTACTCTATCGCTTTACTCTATCGGTTTGCTTGTACTCTATCGGTTTGGCTTGTACTCTATCGGTTTGGCTTGTACTCTATCGGTTTGGCTTGTACTCTATCGGTTTGGCTTGTACTCTATCGGTTTGGCTTGTACTCTATCGGTTTGGCTTGTACTCTATCGGTTTGGCTTGTACTCTATCGGTTTGGCTTGTACTCTATCGGTTTGGCTTGTACTCTATCGGTTTGGCTTGTACTCTATCGGTTTGGCTTGTACTCTATCGGTTTGGCTTGTACTCTATCGGTTTGGCTTGTACTCTATCGGTTTGGCTTGTACTCTATCGGTTGGCTTGTACTCTATCGGTTTGGCTTGTACTCTATCGGTTTGGCTTGTACTCTATCGGTTTGGCTTGTACTCTATCGGTTTGGCTTGTACTCTATCGGTTTGGCTTGTACTCTATCGGTTTGGCTTGTACTCTATCGGTTTGGCTTGTACTCTATCGGTTTGGCTTGTACTCTATCGGTTTGGCTTGTACTCTATCGGTTTGGCTTGTACTCTATCGGTTTGGCTTGTACTCTATCGGTTTGGCTTGTACTCTATCGGTTTGGCTTGTACTCTATCGGTTTGGTTTGGCTTGTACTCTATCGGTTTGGCTTGTACTCTATCGGTTTGGCTTGTACTCTATCGGTTTGGCTTGTACTCTATCGGTTTGGCTTGTACTCTATCGGTTTGGCTTGTACTCTATCGGTTTGGCTTGTACTCTATCGGTTTGGCTTGTACTCTATCGGTTTGGCTTGTACTCTATCGGTTTGGCTTGTATCGGTTTGGTTGTACTCTATCGGCTTGTACTCTATCGGTTTGGCTTGTACTCTATCGGTTTGGCTTGTACTCTATCGGTTTGGCTTGTACTCTATCGGTTTGGCTTGTACTCTATCGGTTTGGCTTGACTCTATCGGTTTGGCTTGTACTCTCTATCGGTTTGGCTTGTACTCTATCGGTTTGGCTTGTACTCTATCGGTTTGCTTGTACTCTATCGGTTTGGCTTGTACTCTATCGGTTTGGCTTGTACTCTATCGGTTTGGCTTGTACTCTATCGGTTTGGCTTGTACTCTATCGGTTTGGCTTGTACTCTATCGGTTTGGCTTGTACTCTATCGGTTTGGCTTGTACTCTATCGGTTTGGCTTGTACTCTATCGGTTTGGCTTGTACTCTATCGGTTTGGCTTGTACTCTATCTCTATCGGTTTGGCTTGTACTCTATCGGTTTGGCTTGTACTCTATCGGTTTGGCTTGTACTCTATCGGTTTGGCTTGTACTCTATCGGTTGGCTTGTACTCTATCGGTTTGGCTTGTACTCTATCGGTTTGGCTTGTACTCTATCGGTTTGGCTTGTACTCTATCGGTTTGGCTACTCTATCGGTTTGGCTTGTACTCTATCGGTTTGGCTTGTACTCTATCGGTTTGGCTTGTACTCTATCGGTTTGGTTTGGCTTGTACTCTATCGGTTTGGCTTGTACTCTATCGGTTTGGCTTGTACTCTATCGGTTTGGCTTGTACTCTATCGGTTTGGCTTGTACTCTATCGGTTTGGCTTGTACTCTATCGGTTTGGCTTGTACTCTATCGGTTTGGCTTGTACTCTATCGGTTTGGCTTGTACTCTATCGGTTTGGCTTGTACTCTATCGGTTTGGCTTGTACTCTATCGGTTTGGCTTGTACTCTATCGGTTTGGCTTGTACTCTATCGGTTTGGCTTGTACTCTATCGGTTTGGCTTGTACTCTATCGGTTTGGCTTGTACTCTATCGGTTTGGCTTGTACTCTATCGGTTTGGCTTGTACTCTATCGGTTTGGCTTGTACTCTATCGGTTTGGCTTGTACTCTATCGGTTTGGCTTGTACTCTATCGGTTTGGCTTGTACTCTATCGGTTTGGCTTGTACTCTATCGGTTTGGCTTGTACTCTATCGGTTTGGCTTGTACTCTATCGGTTTGGCTTGTACTCTATCGGTTTGGCTTGTACTCTATCGGTTTGGCTTGTACTCTATCGGGTTTGGCTTGTACTCTATCGGTTTGGCTTGTACTCTATCGGTTTTGGCTTGTACTCTATCGGTTTGGCTTGTACTCTATCGGTTTGGCTTGTACTCTATCGGTTTGGCTTGTACTCTATCGGTTTGGCTTGTACTCTATCGGTTTGGCTTGTCTATCGGTTTGGCTGTACTCTATCGGTTTGGCTTGTACTCTCGGTCGGTTTGTACTACTCTGTACTTTGGCTTGTACTCGGTTTGGTTTGCTTGTACTCTATCGGTTTGGCTTGTACTCTATCGGTTTGGCTTGTACTCTATCGGTTTGGCTTGTACTCTATCGGTTTGGCTTGTACTCTATCGGTTTGGCTTGTACTCTATCGGGTTTGGCTTGTACTCTATCGGTTTGGCTTGTACTCTATCGGTTTGGCTTGTACTCTATCGGTTTGGCTTGTACTCTATCGGTTTGGCTTGTACTCTATCGGTTTGGCTTGTACTCTATCGGTTTGGTACTTCGGTTTGGCTTGTACTCTATCGGTTTGGCTTGTACTCTATCGGTTTGGCTTGTACTCTATCGGTTTGGCTTGTACTCTATCGGTTTGGCTTGTACTCTATCGGTTTGGCTTGTACTCTATCGGTTTGGCTTGTACTCTATCGGTTTGGCTTGTACTCTATCGGTTTTGGCTTGTACTCTATCGGTTTGGCTTGTACTCTATCGGTTTGGCTTGTACTCTATCGGTTTGGCTTGTACTCTATCGGTTTGGCTTGTACTCTATCGGTTTGGCTTGTACTCTATCGGTTTGGCTTGTACTCTATCGGTTTGGCTTGTACTCTATCGGTTTGGCTTGTACTCTATCGGTTTGGCTTGTACTCTATCGGTTTGGCTTGTACTCTATCGGTTTGGCTTGTACTCTATCGGTTTGGCTTGTACTCTATCGGTTTGGCTTGTACTCTATCGGTTTGGCTTGTACTCTATCGGTTTGGCTTGTACTCTATCGGTTTGGCTTGTACTCTATCGGTTTGGCTTGTACTCTATCGGTTTGGCTTGTACTCTATCGGTTTGGCTTGTACTCTATCGGTTTGGCTTGTACTCTATCGGTTTGGCTTGTACTCTATCGGTCGGTTTGGCTTGTACTCTATCGGTTTGGCTTGTACTCTATCGGTTTGGCTTACTCTATCGGTTTGGCTTGTACTCTATCGGTTTGGCTTGTACTCTATCGGTTTGGCTTGTACTCTATCGGTTTGGCTTGTACTCTATCGGTTTGGCTTGTACTCTATCGGTTTGGCTTGTACTCTATCGGTTTGGCTTGTACTCTATCGGTTTGGCTTGTACTCTATCGGTTTGGCTTGTACTCTATCGGTTTGGCTTGTACTCTATCGGTTTGGCTTGTACTCTATCGGTTTGGCTTGTACTCTATCGGTTTGGCTTGTACTCTATCGGTTTGGCTTGTACTCTATCGGTTTGGCTTGTACTCTATCGGTTTGGCTTGTACTCTATCGGTTTGGCTTGTACTCTATCGGTTTGGCTTGTACTCTATCGGTTTGGCTTGTACTCTATCGGTTTGGCTTGTACTCTATCGGTTTGGCTTGTACTCTATCGGTTTGGCTTGTACTTGTACTCTATCGGTTTGGCTTGTACTCTATCGGTTACTCTATCGGCTTGTACTCTATCGGTTTGGCTTGTACTCTATCGGTTTGGCTTGTACTCTATCGGTTTGGCTTGTACTCTATCGGTTTGGCTTGTACTCTATCGGTTTGGCTTGTACTCTATCGGTTTGGCTTGTACTCTATCGGTTTGGCTTGTACTCTATCGGTTTGGCTTGTACTCTATCGGTTTGGCTTGTACTCTATCGGTTTGGCTTGTACTCTATCGGTTTGGCTTGTACTCTATCGGTTTGGCTTGTACTCTATCGGTTTGGCTTGTACTCTATCGGTTATCTATCGGTTTGGCTTGTACTCTATCGGTTTGGCTTGTACTCTATCGGTTTGGCTTGTACTCTATCGGTTTGGCTTGTACTCTATCGGTTTGGCTTGTACTCTATCGGTTTGGCTTGTACTCTATCGGTTTGGCTTGTACTCTATCGGTTTGGCTTGTACTCTATCGGTTTGGCTTGTACTCTATTGGTTTGGCTTGTACTCTATCGGTTTGGCTTGTACTCTATCGGTTTGGCTTGTACTCTATCGGTTTGGCTTGTACTCTATCGGTTTGGCTTGTACTCTATCGGTTTGGCTTGTACTCTATCGGTTTGGCTTGTACTCTATCGGTTTGGCTTGTACTCTATCGGTTTGGCTTGTACTCTATCGGTTTGGCTTGTACTCTATCGGTTTGGCTTGTACTCTATCGGTTTGGCTTGTACTCTATCGGTTTGGCTTGTACTATATTTGGTTTACTCTATCTACTCTATCGGTTTGGCTTGTACTCTATCGGTTTGGCTTGTACTCTATCGGTTTGGCTTGTACTCTATCGGTTTGGCTTGTACTCTATCGGTTTGGCTTGTACTCTATCGGTTTGGCTTGTACTCTATCGGTTTGGCTTGTACTCTATCGGCTTGTACTCTTCGTTTGGCTTGTACTTATCGGTTGGCTTGTACTCTATCGGTTTGGCTTGTACTCTATCGGTTTGGCTTGTACTCTATCGGTTTGGCTTGTACTCTATCGGTTTGGCTTGTACTCTATCGGTTTGGCTTGTACTCTACGGTCGGTTTACTTGGCTTGTACTCTATCGGTTTGGCTTGTACTTGTACTTCTATCGGTTTGGCTTGTACTCTATCGGTTTGGCTTGTACTCTATCGGTTTGGCTTGTACTCTATCGGTTTGGCTTGTACTCTATCGGTTTGGCTTGTACTCTATCGGTTTGGCTTGTACTCTATCGGTTTGGCTTGTACTCTATCGGTTTGGCTTGTACTCTATCGGTTTGGCTTGTACTCTATCGGTTTGGCTTGTACTCTATCGGTTTGGTTTGTACTCTATCGGTTTGGCTTGTACTCTATCGGTTTGGCTTGTACTCTATCGGTTTGGCTTGTACTCTATCGGTTTGGCTTGTACTCTATCGGTTTGGCTTGTACTCTATCGGTTTGGCTTGTACTCTATCGGTTTGGCTTGTACTCTATCGGTTTGGCTTGTACTCTATCGGTTTGGCTTGTACTCTATCGGTTTGGCTTGTACTCTATCGGTTTGGCTTGTACTCTATCGGTTTGGCTTGTACTCTATCGGTTTGGCTTGTACTCTATCGGTTTGGCTTGTACTCTATCGGTTTGGCTTGTACTCTATCGGCTTGGCTTGTACTCTATCGGTTTGGCTTGTACTCTATCGGTTTGGCTTGTACTCTATCGGTTTGGCTTGTACTCTATCGGTTTGGCTTAGACTTGTACAGAGAGACATACTCTATCGACAGACTTGTACTCTATCGAGTTTGGCTTGTACTCTATCGTGTTTGCCTTCGACTCTATCGGTTTGGGTCTTGTACTCTATCGGTTTGGCTTGTACTCTATCGGTTTTGGCTTGTACTCTATCGGTTTGGCTTGTACTCTATCGGTTTGGCTTGTACTCTATCGTTTGGCTTGTACTCTATCAGTTTGGCTTGTACTCTATCGGTTTTGGCTTGTACTCTATCGGTTTGGGTTGTACTCTATTTGGTTTGGCTTGTACTCTATCGGTTTGGCTTCTCTATCGGTTTGGCTTCTACTCTTTGTCCTACAAAATTGTGGACATCGATCTCTTCCTCCCTCCCCTTTTCTCCCAAACCTTTCCCTCGCTCCCTAGCGTTGAAATATCTGTTAACTTTGCGATTCTTATGGGAGAATACATCGCCGTTTATTATTGTCGTAGGCCTAATTGTGATTGAACTTGCTACAAAGCAATATAGCGCTGGTATGTCTCAAAATATTTCAACACATGAAGGGCCAGAAAGACAAAAAAACTTTGACCCGCCGACACTTCCGTCACAATACGAAGATACGTTGTCTGTGTCTCCCTCATCAACCAACTGCGAATGTTTCTTTTGTTTTAATGGTTGCAGGAAATCCTGCTCAGTAAATCTATTTAGAAAAATAATACTGAACTCTCAAGATAATACCAAAGTTGGCTATTTTTCAGTATTTGTAATAGACCGTCCACAAAGAAACGGGTGTATAATTTACAAAAACATTATTCACAATGTATTCGGCAGATGGCAGCGTTGAACCAAATGTTGGAGGAAGCAGGAGGACAATTGAGGAGGCTGGAACGTGAACTAGAAGGAGAAGCCAATGAAGACTTCCTACAGAGGTATCGGAGGACCTGGAATTGAATCTGCTATTACAAGTGCACAGGAAATTGCAGAAGGAGGAATGGAGGTGAGCACCACTCTCCCTGAAATGAGAAACCGACGCAGAAATGCTCAGTTTGACTACGAATGTGCAGATAGGAATGAATAGACTTAGGCTACATTTAAGGCAGATTTCTTCTACAAACTTCTGGATCAGGCGCTGGTTTCAGTTCAGTCATGACGGTTCCAGCAGATCAAGGATTGAAACAGCATTTTTGGATTTCTGTGTCGCTATGACACACTCGTTAAAAAACACGACACCAATCAACAAAAACATTGTCTTTCGCCTCTTTGAGAAGATGGGAGACATAGAAACAAATGAACTTCTAATGAGGTGGTTTCATACGTTTTGTTGCAGTCTTTCGTCGAGACAATCAGAGGGTGGCATTGGACTCCGGCCATTGGTCACAGCAAACAAAACAGCTAACAACAGCACGAGACTTTCTATAGTACATTTATGTGAATGAACTTCATGACTTTTATCCCGATCTGTCAATTGCACTGAGGATTCTTCTGACCACCCTAGTAATAGCTAGTGGCCAGTGCTGAGAGCAGTTTCAGTACACTGAAGCTAATTAAAACAGTTAATCGTTATTATCGTTCCACCATGCTCAGCAGCAGGTTATTATCCCTGGCAAGTGGCAATGATCTCAGTTGAAAGTGAAACTGCCCGAAAGCTGAACTATGACGAGCTATTGGAACGATTCGCAGAAAAGAAGCCGAGACGAAAACAGTTTTCCTGAGACATGATCGAGCTCCAGTATCGATGCCCAGTAGGCCTATTGAATACCTACGACGTACTTCGTTGAATTAGCTGTTTCTGTTGTTATGAAAGAGCTGGTGGAAAGACACTAAGAGTCTGGACGTTCATGACTCCTAATTATAGGCTATAATAATTATCGTCTGATGCATAGGTCCTTTACGTTGGTTGTTAGATGGATCCTTGGTGATTATTTATTCTCAGTTTACACCAAACACAGATTAGTAAAATTGATGCATGTTTCATTTGTTTATCGACTGACTGACTGACTGACTGACTGACTGACTGACTGACTGACTGACTGACTGACTGACTGACTGACTGACTGACTGACTGACTGACTGACTGACTGACTGACTGATTGGTAGATTATAGGATATATTGATTGTCGATCGATCAATCACTGATTGATTGACTGAGACCATGATAATCGTGATTAGTTCGATGATGCGAGTTCAGTTCATGCAGTAGGCCCTAAAACTGATTGATTGAGGGATTGACTGATTTGTCCATTGATTGATTGAATAGGGGCTTGCTCCATTGATCAGCTTGGTCATCGATAGATTTTAGTGATCAATATTATTGTTATTATTTGTTGTTCCTGCGTCGAATCCACGACCTTTGGGCTGAACGTTCTGTTCGTGAACCATTGGTTTATATAGCGCTTGTACTCACAGATTCAAGACAGGCGCCGAGGAAATGCTTCGACTAATACATACATGCATGATGTAGCCTATGCCTGCATGCATACCCTCCTCCCAGTTGAGTCATTTAATACATATATGAGGAGCAATGTGTCTGTTATAAAGCTTTAGTCGAATTATTGACATGTCTGTGCTGAAATTATTTCTTCAGTGAATTCAATATTTTCAATTAAAAGACGCCTTCGCATTTATATAGTTGAAACACTGGACGTCAACAGAATGACGCATTTCTCAAGAGAGAGCGAACGCTCGCAATAATTTAATATCGGAACTGTTTCCTGTAACAGACTCATGCGCATCTCCATGATCTCCTCCTCACAGAGTCACAGCTGTCGGCTTAAATCACTCTCATGTAGTTCTCTCTTTTGTCTCGACGTGTCCTATCTGTTCGATTAATCGCCATCTCAGACAACAGAACGGTCATTAAAAATGGTCTAGATGGTTGTCCGGCTGCCGCGCAGATGACCGTTCGGTGCGTCTATATCTCCTCCTGCAGATGACCTCTACGCCGGACCATGTATTAGCCTCGGTCGAAGAAGGACTTCCAGGGTAATTAGTCGACACCGTCGCTGCAGCCTCTATGCGCTGCTATATAGTCGTTGGTCGGTCGTAGCCTCTATGCTCCGTAGTTCTCGCCGCGCAGGCCACGTTATCGTCGACGAGATCTCGTTCGGGACGCCATTAATGTCGTGCAAGAAGCAAGATTCCGATTTCAGATTTCTTCGGACGACGACGACGGTCGACGGGCGTCGGCTTCACGACTGCAGCCGACGGCTTTGAATTAGATTTGTATTGGTGACGATTAGCGGAGGTCGTAGGGTCGTTGCCAACCCTCCCCAGGTCAATATCGCACCGATAAGGACCCGTCACTGGCCCTTATCGCCCCTTTTACAACCTTCGCGGGATCGTCTTCTGTAATTACTCGAGAGCAGATAATCAGGCGCTGGTCAGTTCTTCTTGTCCACCGAAATAGGTCCGATGACGGTCAGGCTAATAACGACAGAGGGGGCCCGGATGCACCCTGCTGCTGCTGCGCCCTGGCATCCATCGCCAGACATGTAAGCTTGTCACCGTATACAGATTGCAATGGACAGTGTGTGAACACGTATCATGCAAGTAGACACATGTATAAATATATTTATTTGTGTATAATTATGAATCTGTTCGTGTAAGTTTCTATTAAGTCGTAGATGTCTACTTATATCCTACAGTCTGCGTATCGACAAATTAAAGTATAAATCCTGGCAGGCTGGCTGAGGCTGTGGTTGCTCTATAGCGTCACATGTTTATAGCATTTTATGTCGCCATGTGCGCTAACAATCGCAATAAAAGGACAAAGCAAACGTTTAATTGCTTGATACTATCGTGCGGGGTTTTGAGCCCGAGCGCAAATGTAAGATGATGCAAAATGGTTATGGAAGGGGCTTGTTGCTGACTGCTAAGTCAGAAGACCTCTGGGCATATCCAGGGCAAGAGTCAATCGGATCACACGGTCCAACTTCATTTTGTTGGAGTAGCCTTGTAGTTTGCCCCTTAAATTGGCTAGGGCCATGAATGTCTACCAAAATTGGAGAGTAAACTAGGTCAGGTTAAAACTGGAATTCTAAAACAGATAGCGTAAATCATGTCACAAAAATTGGGGAATCTTAAAAGGACGAAGTTTCTTCATTACTGAAATCAAAGAAAGGCTTAAAATCGCCTAAAATTTAAGCACACGGCTTTGCTTGCTTTGGCACTGGCATGAAACAGAAGCTTGCTTCAGAAGCTGTTGTAGGCTACTTAAGATTTAATGCATGGTTTAAAAGTCAACAGACTGTCAAAAACGTTTTGTAACAAGCAGTAAAAGTTTAAAATCTGACATTAAATTTACATAATATGCCAAAATGTAAGTTTTTCTATGGATATGCCTAATCGTAGTTTTGGTACAAGCATCTCACAATGTATGGTAATTTCACCAGATTTTCTTTCTGCTTCCAGATGTCGAGTAGGTTCTTGTTGGCAGGGAAGATTCATCGACGGAAGTGATAAGGTCGGCGGAGGAGACGCCGCGCATGTGCACAAGTTTGTGCGTCTCTAGGTCGGTGAGTCGCCGGAAGACAGCGCAACAGTTGGCGCACGAATACGAATAGATCTGCGTGTGTGTGAGGACGTGCGCGCGCAGTGAGTTCTTCTGTTGAAAGGATTTTCCACAAGTGAAACATCGCAGAGTGGATGCCTGAAATGACATAGGGTCAATCAATCAATCAGTCAATATTCGTCTAATTATGAAACCAAGCTGTCACAGACGCAACTTGTTACAGGCAGTAAATAGTAGGGATGAGCCGATTATCCGTTCGGTAATCGGTTCGGGCCGGATTTTGCACTAATCGGTATTAATCGGAATCGGCGATCCCAGGCCTTAAAATCCGAATAACAAAAAGTTATATTTTTGACCAAAAACAATACCTTTTTCATTAATACAAAAATAGTAACCTTTTTGCGACCTCCTACGGTAATATTTGATCTTAAATATTGAAAGTCCGTGTCAAATAATAAAATTGTGAGTCGACTCATCATCAAAATGGCGGAAAGTCGGGCTTTTGTAATAACAAATAGTGCCTATAGAACCAAATGAAAGTGAATATTGCCCATTAATTGGATCGGCATCTGAATCGGCGAAAAATTCAGGTCAACTAATCGGAATCGGAAAAAATGCCAATCGGCCATCCCTAGTAAATAGCTAATGTCATTAACAAGGAGCAATCAGGTCTCTTTCCTATAGTAAGGTAGGCCTACTATGGGAGAAGCAAATAGGCCTAATTATGAAAATTTCAGAAGTTGCCCTTATAACGAACCCGTGAAACAAAGTTCCGATCGAAGTGTCACGCGCCCAATCAAATTAAGTCTTCACTTTTCTATTTTACTAACCTATATTGTCGTTGTGGTTGGCGTGCTCTAGGCCCACTGTCGTATACCATGGGTCGAGAGTTCAAACCCCCGTCAAATATAGCCTAGAGGGAATATTTCCTTATTTATGTTTCACTAGCGCACTTGGCGAAGTAGGAGGTGGCCAAGTATGCTAGGTCGTACAAGTGTGCGTGCTTTCTCTGAAAACTGTTGACACCTCTTTCTATTATAATCGGGTTTTCACCGACCGACAACTCGGATCGTCAACCTCTACGACGACGACACTTGTTAAACAGTCGCTCCAACCTCAATTTACTTATAAACGTTTCAGTTCTCCCGCTTGGGGTTAGCCAGCATGTTTCAACTTAGGCAAATAGGCCTACCAACATTTTATTCTTTTGGGTCTTAAATGTGGGGAGACAAAGTATACATCTGCATGGCCCCAGATTTTCGTATGAGGGTCATGACCCCTCGGACTTTTGAGGGACGATTTACACGTGAATAAGCAAAGTTGTTCTAGGCTACGTTTCACAGCTTAATATCTATCTATCAATCTATCTATGGAATTTATATAACGCCCGTTCAAGATAACTACTCAGAGACGCTAATAATAAGTCTCTGCAGCTCTGTTTACGATCCTATTCTCACCTTTCTCACCACCCCGCTTCAAAGTAGGCCTATAGTCCTATACCCTCGACTCCGCGTGCAGCTTGGAGAGGCACGGATTACTATATGACAAAGGAACCTATAGGCCTACGTAGGTCCCTGTATAGTAGGCCTAGTACAGAATCATGTAGCAAATACCGTGCTGTTTGTAACCTGTTCTGAAATCTAAAGAGACTATATACTTGCCTTGGTCGTGTGGACCGTTCTGTGAACGGCCAGAGTTCTTGACTGACAAAATCCCTTTCCACAATCAGAACAGACGAACGGCTTCTCTTTCGAGTGAATATGTCTACAAAGGAAACGGAAGGACACCATCTGAACCACCGACCGCAATCATAACAATGTCATGGTCTCTACATGATGTGACTCTCGGAGTTGGTATTGCAACATCAAATGTGGACAGAATACGCGTCTGATTGAAACGGTGACAACATAATCCGATATTATATGGACTTAGGACGTATACCGTTAAGCATAGATTTTGCCGATGTCAACTGACCGACTGACTCTCTTCTGCTCATCGCTCTTTTCTGCGCTGGTTGAGGCTATCTGCTTAGGAAAATACATTTGCCCATGATGCATTTCGCCTCTACTCGTCCGTAGGTCTTCCCTCCACTGTTAATTCCCATGCATGCAGTGTCTCCCGTCGCAGGCAGCCTTCTTCAAACATTTCGCTTCTGCCCATCTATATAGCCTATATGGCCTTTAGGTCTTCTCTCCAATGGGTCAGGGTCACTCCCAACGAAGTTACATTCTCCTCATAATTATTTCTCTTCTAGCCTATACCGATCACACATGCATGCCATGATGTAGGTTGAGGTAGCTATATCCTATATACAGTGAGTGAACGATTTGAACCAGAAATAAAATAATGACGGCGATAGTCTGTGGTCCCCGTATAAGGAAGAAGCACAATGTATAGCTGTCTAATGTGTATACGCCGGCTGTGGTCAAAGTAGAGTTGGATACATGTATTTGTAATTTCATGCCTAGACCTCTGTTTATACTACTGACATAGCCTATACCTGTGGTCTCGCAGGTGATCCTGTCTGCGGAATCTCTTGGAGCAGATGTCGCACTGGTACGGTCTTTCATCTGTGTGCGTTCTCTCGTGAATCAGGAGGTTGTAGGATTTGGTGAAATGACGACCACAGAACCGACAGATAAACTGTCTACACACACGTATACATAATATAGCAAAGAAATTCAATAAAATAGTTCAGAGTATAGGCTACAAAATGAAATGATCGCTAATAGTCTATATCATCACCACGGCCATCATCGCCATCATTACTAGGCCTATTGCTTAGCTTACTACAGTTTACAACACTACTACCAGTGGCGTAAATCAAGGGGGAGAGAGGGGGACTGTCACCCCCAAAGTTTTGACTTCGGCCCTTCTGTCCCCCCCCCCAAATGCTAAAATCAGGCCCACAAAAATTCTGTCCCCCCAAAGTTATGTAGAGATTTTCGCCTCTGACTACTAGTCTACTACTACACTGTATACAGGTTACCCTATAGCCTACTATACTTTTGAGGGGTTCTTAAAATGCGCTTTATAAACTCCGAGACACTGCTTAATGCAAATTACATTCTAATCGATTAGATAGGCCCAACTGATTGGGTAAACAGCTAATTCTAATCGATTAGGCTGTCGCCTAATCCTAATTCTAATTTAGTAGCAAATTTTAGCTAATTTTAATCGGTTAGATTTTTTGAAATTATGCTAAGAAGTTAGAACGAGTTAACAACTCCTGTGTTAAACCACTTGATTCAGTTAATGCGACCAATTTCTGAAGTGGAAAATGAAGATTTCGTAAATCTAATGAAAGTTGCAGCTCCAAGACATCGTATGCCGACAAACTATATGAGAGTTAAAGAGGCTAAGTAGCTTGCAGTTGTAACTTGCTGTGCTTTGATTAAAATTCGACAAATTCATGAAGCAAATAGGCCTAATGTATGAATTATCAAAATCTAATTCTAATTGCTAATTGATTAGATAGTAAAGACCAAGTGATGGACGTGAGATCCTACAAAAATTGTGGCTGAAACAGTTTTTGAATGATGAGGTGAGATCCTTCACCACCGCTAAATGCTTGAATGGGTGGGTGCCACGCCATTTATGATTCCCATGTATAGCCTACAGACCGGAGATTAGACTATACAAGTGCAATGTGCATGTGTACAGTGCCGGCGCTAGGGTACTGGAGGCCCCCCAAAGCCTTACTTGAGGCCCCCCTCCCAATAAGTACAAAAAATACACTGCAAACGGGATTGATCGAACGTCCAGTCTCTTTGTCTCTTTAAACTCAGCTCTTTCACGAACAACAGAAACAGCTAAATCAACAAAGTACATGTAGGTATCAATAGGCCTACTGGGCATCGATACTGGAGCTCGATCATGTCTCAGGAAAACTGTTTTCGTCTCGGCTTCTTTTCTGCGAATCGTTCCAATAGCTCGTCATAGTTCAGCTTTCGGGCAGTTTCACTTTCAACTGAGATCATTGCCACTTGCCAGGGATAATAACCTGCTGCTGAGCATGGTGGAACGATAATAACGATTAACTGTTTTAATTAGCTTCAGTGTACTGAAACTGCTCTCAGCACTGGCCACTAGCTATTACTAGGGTGGTCAGAAGAATCCTCAGTGCAATTGACAGATCGGGATAAAAGTCATGAAGTTCATTCACATAAATGTACTATAGAAAGTCTCGTGCTGTTGTTAGCTGTTTTGTTGCAGTCTTTCGTCGAGACAATTTTCTGATTGTCTCGACGAAAGACTGCAACAAAACGTGAAATCTTCATTAGAAGTTCATTTGTTTCTATGTCTCCCATCTTCTCAAAGAGGTAAAGACAATGTTTTTGTTGATTGGTGTCGTGTGTTTTAACGAGTGTGTCATAGCGACACAGAAATCCAAAAATGCTGTTTCAATCCTTGATCTGCTGGAACCGTCATGACTGAACTGAAACCAGCGCCTGATCCAGAAGTTTGTAGAAGAAATCTGCCTTAAATGTAGCCTAAGTCTATTCATTCCATCTGCACATTCGTAGTCAAACTGAGCTTTTCTGCGTCGGTTTCTCATTTCAGGGAAAGTGGTGCTCACCTCCATTTCTTCTGCAATTTCCTGTGCACTTGTAATAGCAGATTCAATTCCAGGTTTACGATACCTCTGTAGGAAGTCTTCATTGGCTTCTAGTTCTAGTTCACGTTCCAGCGTATCAATTGTCTATTTTGCTTAGATACATAATCAGGTGCTTGGGTTTCAGAAACAAACGGTCACAAATAGGCTTAATGATCAGCTAAATTTGGAGGCCCCTAACAAACTGAAGGCCCCCAACTCACAAATAGGCTTGCTGATCAGCCAAATTTGGAGGCCCCTAACAAACTGAAGGCCACCCAACTCACAAATAGGCTTACTGATCAGCCAAATTTGGAGGCCCTAACAAACTGAAGGCCCCCAACTCACAAATAGGCTTAATGATCAGCCAAATTTGGAGGCCCCTAACAAACTGAAGGCCCCCAACTCACAAATAGGTTTACTGATCAGCCAAATTTGGAGGCCCCTAACAAACTGGAGGCCCCCAACTCACAAATAGGCTTACTGATCAGCCAAATTTGGAGGCCCCTAACAAACTGGAGGCCCCCAACTCACAAATAGGCTTAATGATCAGCTAAATTTGGAGGCCCCTATCAAACTGGAGGCCCCCGACCGGGGGTTCGGGGGATTCTAGCGCCGGCACTGCATGTGTATATGATGGCTGTTCCCAAAGTAGGACTTTTTCACATATTCTATAGTCCCTGTTTTACAGGTATGATTGCTAATTTGTCCTACCTGGCATGTCTTCCACTTCTCTTCTTCTGCAACGATGATTGTTTATTGCTGTTATTGTTGTTGTTCTTGTTGTTGTTGATTTTGAGAGATGTTGTGAAGTTGGTCGTCGTTTGAACTTCATTCATTAGCCTCGTTCTTGTATCACTTCCTCCCTCTTCTCTTTCCATTTCTCTAACTCCTTTTCCTTCTCCTCCACCTCCTGCTCCTGCTCCTGCTCCTGCTCCTTCTCCTCCTCCTGCTCCTCCTGCTCCACCACCACAACTATTCAGAGATTTTGAAAGTAGCCAGGTCTTGTTCTTAGACGGACGATGAATTTGTGGGGCTGAATTGCGGGGAACCAGAAAAGCAGAAGACGTTGGATGGCGTGGATGATGATGATGATGATGGAGAGTTTCATGCATCGTCATTGCTCCTCCTCCTCCTCCACCTCCTCCTCCTCCTACTCCTCCTCCTACTCCTCCTCTTCCTATTCCTCCTCCGGACCTCGCCTCGTTCTGCGTCTCTTCCAAGACAGACTGCGCCAGATGAGCGAAGTCGAAACGCTTCGGAGTCACTGCAGCAGAGACACAGTTCGACAGCAACACAAAATTATACAGTGTTATACACACAGAAAATAACCGTGAAAACTATAGGCCGATTGCGTTGTGCGTTAAAACACTGGCGCCACCGAAGTAGCTTATTATTATTAGTATTATTGTTGTTGTTGCTGTTGTTGTAATAATAATTGTATAGGGCCTAATAATAACAGACTTGTATACGGGACACAAAACTCGAGACCGAGACCGAGACAGTGGGGTCCGAGACCGAGACCGAGACCGAGACAGTGGGGTCCGAGACCGAGACCGAGACGAGAGACCAGGTCCGAGACACTTCGAGACAGTTCAAAACGAGTGAAATGCACATTGCACCCAAGTCCAGAAACAATTTTTCTCAAGTTTTGAAGTCTAATACAAGGGTCAAGTCACTGAAATCAGCCGATCACCTGAATTGTATAAACTATAAAGAAATTAAATATTTCAGCCATTCTGAATCTTCTAAATGATTCTAATATTTAAACCAACAAAATTCCATATAGGCCCTAGGCCAATTAGCGATTTAGCAGCAACATAAGTCACATCACTCACCTTGAGAAACTAGATGTTGTTCCAAGCGTTTCGCTTATGTTGGCTTAACACAAACGACGAACGGCATGTCATTTATTTTGTTTTTCATTGATTTCAAACTGAGTGAATGCAAATTTCACGATTTCAGGTTCTTTTGAGACATTTTAAGATATTTGGAAATTTTGGACTGAAAGTGCAAACTTAAGACTGCTTTTTTCAATACTCTTAAATCTTAATACCAGAAACACCTTTTTTTAAAATCCTGTCTGTTTGGCACTTCCGATTAACTAGTTATTCGTTCGGCACGACAATTTTATAGCGCAATACTGTACGAAGTTCCGAACAAAATACAGTTTGTACGAGAACTTTGGAGACGACTTCTACACGAGAACAAGACTTGCGCTTGAGACAGTTTCCAAAATGACAAGACTTTCGCTTCGAGACAGTTTCCAAAAAGTCAAGAAACGATCTCGAGACCGAGACCGAGACAGTGGGGTCCGAGACCGAGACCGAGACATCAAAAAACCTGTCTCGAGACGTCTCGAGACAGACAGTGTCTCGAGACAATACAACTCTGAATAATAATAATAATAATAATAATAATAATAATAATAATAATAATAATAATAATAATAATAATAATAATAATAATAATAATAATAATAATAATAATAATACACACACCTCTTTTAAGCGGGATAATTGTGATATAAGTTGAAGCAGAAGAGCGTTTAAGCATTGCGAGGTGTCGCAGTGGTATGTTGTAATTTCAAATGGAAACAAACTGAATTGAGATTAAGAAGATAATAATAATAATAATAATAATAATAATAATAATAATAATAATAATAATAATAATAATAATAATAATAATAATAATAATAATAATAATAATAACCCTGAAGACGAGGCCTGACCCTCTCAGACAAATTTCCTGCTCCTTTATAGCAATTTTTCCTAAATCCCGAGGGATCATTGATACTTCGGGTAAAAAACTAATAATAATAATAATAATAATAATAATAATAATAATAATAATAATAATAATAATAATAATAATAATAATAATAATAATATCTTTGCTTTAGTAACAGTATATATTCGCCTTCAAACTTTGAATCCTGTTATTCGTAGCGTAAAGACTAATTATATAGGACCTATTTTATAGGCCTATAAGACACAGGGCTGGAAACTCATTGTGCACGCTGTGTGACTAGTCTTTGGGCGATAATCGGGGATCAGGAAAATGTGCATCTTGTTTACATAACAAATGCATAGGCCTACAGTTAATTATATTATTGTTGACGGCAAATCGACGAATAGGCCCTAATTATGTTTGCGAAGTAAAAAAATTGCCTGTGGAGATTAATAACACTGTATACTTAATATCAAAACCAAACTTTGAAGTGGGGCGACGTCTGCGGTCAAGTGTGAAACATTATATAGGCTACAATTATTTATCGCGACTAGGCCTATAGGTCTAACCATTCCTCTAATTCCTAGCTCGTAGTCTGCATGCAGATTAGCAGGAACCTTGAACTTACTCTGGGTTTTCTGTGTCAGCTGACTCTTCTTTGGCAAAGAGAAGACGGAGGAAGACGAGGAAAATGAGGAGAATGGTCCTCCTCCCTCTGCATCTGAGTCACCCAGGCGCTTCCTTCCCGCAGACTTTTCCAGCTGCTGTTCAAACCCGACGGAGATTCCCCTCGCTTTCCAAACCGGATTCCCACCGGATGCCAAATCCTGCAGAGGACATCCGGAACAGTACCCCAACCCCACCGAGCGATGGTTGAAAACCCCCAGAAGTTGACACCCACCTTCCGACCTTAGACAGTCACTGCGCGGTCCAAACGGGTCTTCGTCGAACCATCGCTTCCTCGGCAGACGAGCACCAGTCTTTTCCGCCGTCGACAGCAGGGAACCAGAGCAATCGGAGTTCGCGAGAATTGTGGAACGAGACGAGAACTTGAGCTGGAATGCAGCGGCTGAAGGCATCGCTGCAGGGGTCAAAGGTGACGCGTGGACTTCCGGCGGAAATGACGTCATATTAGGTCGCCAGTACATGCGAGCCTCCATCAGAGACAGTGACGTAAACATGACGTCACTGCAGACCGGTTTTATACGTTGGAACAGAAACGAAAATTGTTTCGATTGGGAGCGAATTTCAAGTTAACGTTTTAGGCCTACGTCTAAGAGCGTAATTATAATTTTATGAGACTTTGTAAACGTTTGAATGGCTTAGGGTCCTATGTCATAGTTTCGACTTGATTCGATATTTTGATATTGACTTCGAATTAGCATAGGCCTACACAAAATTTTTCGTCGACATAACTTAGCTAGCCTAATCTATTACGATAAAATTATAATGCATATTCTCGGAGCCCATTTCTGCTTTAAAATTGTTATTATGATCGCAGATTATATCGCAGTTCCTCCTTTAGAGTAACTCTTAATGTTGATTCGAAAGCTTAATTAACCAGAATAATTGTCGCAAATTCTGATTTTCCGGTAGCATACACTCCAGAAGGTCTCTGCCACTGTTGTCATATTTCACCAGGATATAGGATTACAACGGATATATTTCCGGGAACTCTACTTATCACGCAATCTGTGGCGGCGTCTCATTGGTCAGCCAGGTCCGTCCATAATGTGGACCGGATTAGGATATAAGAGAAAGTGGGAGGGACTGACTGATCCGGAGTCGTTGATTGACAGACGCCCAGATAGGCTGGCCCCGCCCACAGACGCTGCAGGACTCGATGGGTTTTGTGAAGCGATCAATTACTTGTGTCCACTGGAGCAAATGATAGGCTGATTTAGAGTGGACCGATAGGTCTGAATTTTCCACTTAGGTCCAGCAGCTATCCGATACTCTCTCATTGTTAACACTGCAATCTATAATCACAGCCTATTGTATAAAATTGTTTTAATTGTTTTATATATCTCATCATTCAGAGCAAACTATGATGGGAGCTCAAACTGGGCGATCTAACTATATAATATTATCAGATTAAATGAAATAACTACACAATTAATCTGATCGGTTACGACGTATGTTCAGAACATTGTAGGGTTTATATTAATGACATTTAGCCTATTAGTAGTTCCTCGATCTCTCTGGTCTCTCTGGAAACCGGACTCGGACCTCCACTGGACATCGCTCTCTGTAATGATACGACGCAGCGCTCATGAATAAGCTGAGGCCCTGTGCTTCGCTTTAGAGTTTAGAGTATAGTGCTTTATAAGTTTGGAGTTTATGAATACGAATATTCTGGGAAATTTCTAAAATTGTGCAGAGAGCCCAAAATTAGAAGTTACGCCACTGCACGTATGCGATATGGGCATATATCATGGTGAAATGGCGCTACAGAAGTGATGAAGGAACGGGCAGCAGCACTGCCTTCATTTGTCTACAGTGTCACGATCCGCTGCCATGAGATGCCGAAACAAGTGGTCGTCGTTGGCTGCTGTCACCTGGATCGCTGCATCCCATAAGAGGCTCTCGCTACCATCTTGAGACGACCGATTAGCATAATTCCGTCAGCTCGGTTCCAGCCAAGGTGGGCTGACAGGTAAGCAGAGGTAATCACAGGTAAGCAGAGGTAAGCAGAGTTGAGTGGAGTCGATGATTCGTCGATTGCAACGAACGGCTTCTTAAAGACTCACCCATTACACTCCAGTCAGACACCCGTTGTGCGCTCTTTAAATCTTCCAGTCTGCTTCTAAGTCTCCCGTCTGTCTGTCTCTCTGTCTGTCTCTGTCTGTATCTGTCTGTCCGTCTATCTGGTTTTCACTTTCTGTCCGTCCGTCCGTCTACATGTTGGTCCGTCTCTCCATCGTATCCTCTGACTTGACGTAGCGCTCGTGAAACTCTGGTGCCCTGCGCTTATAGCTTTAAGTAGCTGTTCACAAATAATCGAGACCACGATTACGTGAATAGAAATTAGAAACCCAATTGCATATTATGTCTTTCTGAAGCAGTGCCTATTCCAGGACCGCTGACATCGACCACCGTCTAACCTTTTACAATGAATAGCTACAGAGAAATGTGTGGCGGCATACAGCTTGAAATTATAATACTAATGGTATCGCAAACGTAAAATCCCGAGTGTTTAACTAAATATTATTTTCTGGCAGCAAGGAGTCAAGGACCATTGATGTCGACCGTACCACAATAAGTTATTAGGTAAAAGGGGGTAATTTCGGCATAGGGGTAATTTCGGCACCCCCGGGTAGCCGAGAAAATACTGTGCAGCAATAAAGCTCTATGGTGTGACGTCAAAGGTCTGGCCCTTCCAGTCTTAGAAACGTTATAAAACATTGTAAGAACCGTATTTTTAGCACTCTTGGTAAGTCATTTTTGTTTTGATGCATTTTCTTAACTGTACATCAATTCAGACACAGCGTTGCTAAAAATTTGGTATCGATCATATAAGTAAATGCTATATTTTTTATCCATTTATAAACATTGTAGTGCAGAACCCTGAGCGTTTTTAATGTGTATAGCAGCCGATTATTTTTCTATTATACGGTCAGAATAATGCCTACATATGAGGTAAATTCGGCACTCAAGTCTTGTCTAATTCCGGCAGTGCCGAAATTTGCTCTAGGGTAGTGCCGAAATTACCCCTCTGTCTTGCATCAGCTGGTCAGGGTTTACGAGTACTTCCTACTTAACTCTGCAAGCAGCACATGCGTAGGCCTAGTTAAAACGCATGAGTGTTTATACAAGCAAAGTGGATTATTCGGGTGGGATAACTGAGCCAAGCCAAGTGGACGATATGCTCAGTGGTCAAACGATTACGTCAGGTTAGCAGTAAAGGCTGCGCTTGTTTGTGGGCGTCCAAAGAAAACAGTCGCTAAACAGTGGGATTCAACTCCAAACTCTTCAGGACTTTGTGAAATGAGCTTGCATGGACGGCTCTGTGACGAAGTGTTCTACGGGTCGACCAACCATTTTAACTGATTATCTGGAAAAAGACTGTCGGAAGTTTGATTTTCATGTCCAACAAACTGTTTAGTCTGTCATCGAAGATCGTCAGAGAACCAGCGTTTAGTTATGGCGAAATTATTGGAATTGAGCACCGATATAACGACAGTGAGAAAGCTTTTTTATCAAATCACTTCCTTTTCACACTCTACTATGTCCGTATAACCGACCACCAGTGCTTGTGACCTGAAATTGACTTGGCTGCCATCGACTGGCGTTGATAATTCATCAGTTCCAGAATCGTCACTTCAAAACGCGTCTTGTTCACACTACTATGTCTGATGCTCAATCTAGTCAGAACTATGACAAAACTCTGTCTGCAGTTCGTCCAAAGGAGAGGACTAACATTGATCAGCTAGTGATCCTGACAAAAGGAAAAGCAATGTATGGCATGCAGAAGTCTTTACAAGTTCACCTTTCAAAAGCCATTTGGTTACAGAAGAGACTGCAAAAGAGAAAATTCAACGAACGTCCAGAACGCTGAGAAGGCGATCAAGATAAAGAAGCGTGATGCTGCGATCAAGATAAAGAAGCGTGATCCTGCAGCAGCGGAAGCAGCTGTGAAAGACAGTAACAAGTCCAAGCTCAGGCCTACATCGAGACACAGAACTGTCAGCAGTAGGCCTACCGTCCACACAACTCCCTGTCTGTTTTGCGAGATTCCGTATAACGAATCCTCCGTTCATTGGTGGCAATGCAACCAATGCGAGAAATGGGTGTGCGACAAATGCGCTTGCATCGTCAACAAGCAGACTGTGTGGATTCTAGATGCAGGCTTAGTAACTCACTGACGGCATGTTTATTGCACTTCAAAACTGTTTCCTTTTTTTATGCTTGTTTATTGTTGTTGCAAAATTGTTGGCTTAGGCCTACTGCACAGTAGGCTAGCTAAAACAAAGATTTCTGAAAAAGAGCTCTTGCATGTTGGCGGTGACTTCAACTCGCCCGTCCAGTTGCACTGCTGGGAATCGGATATGTCTGAACAGTTTGTGAATTTTAAATAAATCTTAGCTATAAATCGATAGCATTGCTTGTTACGGTGTCTGACAGCAGAGTGTAAATGAATGCAGGTATATAATAGGCCTACAACCATAATTTAAGCCTATCTGTTAAATTTAGCTAGTTCTAAACATATCGACATTTTCATTTCGGGTAATTTCGTCACCCATGCCGAAATTACCCTACCCTGTGGGTAATTTCGGCATTTGAATGCCTTCACTTCACATGTCATAGCAGGAATTTGTGAGAGCCGATTCACAATTTGAAGGCGCCAATTCATAGCAGAGGGATGTAGCAAACTATGGAAACTTCAGTGGATCTAACAAATGTGAAAACATTTTAAATATTCAAGAAATTGCTTAAGGTGCCGAAATTACCCCACTTTACCCCTATTTCTTTTTCAAGTAGGCTATTTGGCGATTGGTTGTGGATCCCGAGTTTAACGACATCTTATTGAGAGCAGAGCAGAGCAGAGCAGAGCAGTGGAGAGGAGAGCTGACACCTGTTAAAAATCAGTTATTCCACATCTGCGATTGAACGCAGTTGAATGGCGGGAAGACGATTGAATGGTGAGACGCTGCATGGCATGAAGATCAGAAGGACGCGGGTTTAATACCCTCCAGCCCAATGAGGTTAACGCAGCCTTCCATCGCTAGGCGGCAGTGGCGGCACTACACCAGGGCATGCAAGGGCAAATGCCCTGGTAAAAAAGCCTTTGCCCTGGTCGTTGCCCTGCCAAAAATTTCGGCAGGGCAATATACACATTTTGGCAATATACAGCCAAATATTTTGCTATACAGCCTGTATTTGACGGATGATTCATGATACACACAATACACAACTGCAGGTCCACAGACGTAGGCCTATGTATGGTGTTTGTCTAAGCAAGGGCACCTATAGTCTAAGTCACCCACAGTCCCACACATGTGTCGGAGTATCAGTTGGACACAGACACGCTCAGTATAGAGATGATTCTTCGTTCAGGCGTATAAACATGCGACCCCATTAACCTCTCCTTTTCCATGGTTTTAAGGAATGCTTGAAATAATATATGCCCTCTCTCTCTCTCTCTCTCTCTCTCTCTCTCTCTCTCTCTCTCTCTCTCTCTCTCTCTCTCTCTCTCTCTCTCTCTTTCTTTATAATATAAATAAATATATATATATATATATATATATATATATATATTCCTCAGGCATGAATCAGTCCCTCCCTGCGAAGGGGCCATGCAGCCGCTCGGTTCCTTCTTCTTATCTTTTTTCTGTCAATGACTCAATGGTATCCTCTTTCTTCAATCTCAGAGACTTCAGATCTATCTCCACCTCTATAGGCCTATCTCTATCTATAGCTCTATCTTTCACCCTGTGCATGCAATTACAAAGCAAACATGGATTTAGTAAAACTGGAATTGCGGCAGTTGAAAAGAATGATTGATGGCAAACAACGAAACGGGACAATACCAACATTTGAAGGTGACAAACTGATTGCTTTCACTCGTTTTATTGCAGAGTTTGATTAGGCCTTCTATGAACTAAACAGGCTAGCTTCAATTGCATGCACTATTCCAGTTACATCTGCTCAATCAGAGCGCTCAATCAGTTGCCTCAAGCTTATAAAGACACACTAGAGAACTACAATGCTCGATGATACACTGTAGAGTGTAGATTGTCAGATGTAGCAGTTTTGTCGATTCCTGCTAGAGCTCGTTAATTGGATTTGGACTAAGTTGTAGAGAAATTTGAAGCTGCGTAACCACATTGCCGCATACAACTGACAGTAGGCTAGGCCTATAGGCATAACTGTTGTCTAATTGCATCTCATATGAAACGTGTTACTTGAGCAATTGCGTAAACAATATATCTGAATAAGTGGCTCTATTTGTTGAACTTTTTGCTTTTGAAAACTGTTGTGCATGGTACCCAAAAGATAATTTTTTAGTAATACTTCACTAAGTTCACTGAGATATTAAAATTTGCTTTACAAATGTGAAAAAGCGTTCAGCTTCAGAGGGCTTTGCCCATCTGAGCCTCTGACCTGACAAGTATAATAGTGCAGAGGGTGGACTTATGGCGAGCACGGTAGCGCGAGATTAAATGGTCACCATGCATATTAATTACCTCAATTGTCACTGAATGCGGTTTGTCACTCAGATTTCAATAAACGAATATATATATATATATATATATATATATATATATATATATATATATATATGGTGACCATAATATATGGTTACCATATAAGCTCGCGCTACCAGACTTGCCATAAATCACCTTTGCACTGGTTACTTGTATGACTGCCCTGGCTATGCCCTGGTTACAAAAAGTGCCTGGCGCCGCCACTGCTAGGCGGCGTTGATAAAATGAGGAAGGGAGGGAGGCAGGAAGCAGGGAGGCAGAGAGGGAGACAGACAGATAGAGATGAATGTACAGCTGGGATTGGAATGAGTTTGAAGGTGTCGAAATGGAACCATGTACTTCAAATAGTAGAATACAGTGTTTAACGAAACTCTTCTGACTGCTCACATCGAACTTTGCTTTACAGTACATATTTTTCTTATAAAAACGAGACCTTTAATCACAACTAATTCTCTATTCGTAACAGAACCTAGTCTTGTGACGTCATGTTCGTGCGAACGAGGACAGTTGTTACGTCATCGTGACGTCATCGAAGCGAATATTTCCGAGGAAGAACCTGAGACTGTCGACCGCGAACAGTCCTTCACCTTGACCCCCTTCGTCGTCATCCGGGGATTCCTCCGCCTCCGATGAGAACAGATCATCGTCGACCTCTTCGTTGACCTCTTGAACCTCTTGCTGCTGCTGAGGAGTGGCCAGAATCAGTCGACGAATGTCATCGAACGCTTCGCTCTTCAAGGACGCATCGAGAGAAGGATGCGGAAGATTAGGGATCGGTGCTCCGGTCTGGAACTCCGTGTCCAGTTCGACCTTCACAGGGACCGGAAGTGGATCGTCTGCAGCTGTCGTATCTTCGTTGTGATCAGTCGATTGTCTGGTCGGTCGTCGTCTGAGAATCTGAGGATTGAAGTATCCAGCCGCCTCAGTGGGTCCTCCTCCGTCGTCGTTTCCTGGGGCAGGGACACCGGAAGGAGAATTCCTCCTCTCGTCGTCCTCGACATCCGGTCTAGCACTGACGGGACTCTCCTCCTCCTCTGAGACGTCCTTTAAGTGAATTGCACTGCAGTCCTTGTCCTTCGCAGCATCATGGCCTCCATCCGTCGTAGCCATTCGTCCCTCTCAGCTGAGGACAATTATTATGACAAGGCCAGAGTAGAGAGATCGATTCTGGTGGCAAATTAACAACAGAATTACATCATGACCTTTTCATCATCATTAGACTATCATTAGAGCCCAAAATAGCAACAGTCTAACAGGACAATAATAACTGTGTGTCTAAAGCATACAATGACAATAATTATAGCCTAAAGGATTCAGTGTCCAAAAAATGGATAAGTAGCTAAATGATTAAGCAAGCAAGCGAGTAAGTAAGTAAGTAAATAAATCAGTAACTGAATAAGTAACTAAATAAGTAACTAAGTAAGTAAATAGGTGAGTAAGTAAATAAGTAAGTAGATAAAAAGAGAGAAGAGTGATAGAAGAAAGGCTGAAAACGATGGCTACCATGGCCACCCATGACGACATGACGACACTATTTACGTAAATTAGTTGACAATTCAGTCCCATGGCTTTCCCTCGGATTGTTAGCTCAACGGACTGTCCATTCATCCTCGTTCTCCTTCTCCATCTCCTCTTCCTCCTCTTCCTCTTCTTCCTCTTCTTCCTCTTCTTTGCCTCCTCCACGTTCTCCTCCACTCCTCCTTCTTTATCTATTGTTTTATTAATGGGTAATTAAACGATAGAATAAGACATGTATACACTGTGACAATGTCATGCAGTCCTTCCTTACCTGTTCAGTTTCAATTCAGAGACCTTGTTGTCCTATGGTTATTTTCTTCCGTCGATCGACCAAGGCAGAGCAGGTCAGAGCGTCTCGCTCTATTTCTCGCCTTCAGTCGAGCAGGTCAGACATTCATAGACTACTACATCGAGTGTCGAATCCATAACCATACGCATCTGCTTTGCCTGCAGCTCTCGATCTAATACGAAACCCTGCAGAAGAGGAAGCCGCGAATTGAGTTTACAAGCGGATATTTGAAGGCCTATTCTGACACACGCAGGCAACTAATTAGCCCTCTCTTTCATTTTTATAGCACTATAGGCCGTTAGGCCTACGCGACAGAGGAGGACTAAGCATTCGATTTATGCAGGCCATGTTTTAATTTACAACAGCAGGCCTTCGTAGGCCTACTCCCGAAGCAAAGGCCTATTAGGATTCTATGTTTAGTCGACCTTTGGAGATGCATAGGCTGAAGGCCTGCTGTGATAATGCAGGCCTACAATGACCCGTAGGCCTATTATTCATTCCCAAGTGATCGAAGCCTATTATAGGCCTCGTATACAATGTACTACCTAGTCCTATATAGGCCTAGATAACACAGTTGCAGCACAGCAGGCCTATGACAAAAGAGTATACTTCCCTACATCAACAATGTAGGCCTACGTTGGGTTATATATCATACACTGAGCCTTTGGACGGAAGGTTTCGATGGCAATAACTTGCTCTGCGCAACTGTTATCGTTTGCGAGTAGGCTACGTAGCCTACATAAGCTAAACGCAGGACATTGACAGCTTATAATTAACGAGCGCTAGAGGTCATGAGAAGGTTTGGTTGTCCGCAGATACCGCGGAAGAAATAGATCCGGTTGTTAGGAAACGAGACAGAGATAGAGGAGAAATGAAAGTCTTCCTCCCTGCCCTCCCATCAGATGTTTGATACTTGGCTTCATAGCTTCACATTTTAGTAGTACCCGGTAGCCTTATAGGGTCCGTCCAAAAGGTCGTCTGTAAAACTGATCTGTTTTGACCACTCCCTCCTCTTGTCCGCATTTGTCGGCACAATGGCAATACACTTCCCACCATCTTTACAAAACACGAACACTGATCCTCCCTTCCGTCCCCTCCTCATCTCTAAAAATCTCAAATTGCTCTATTCCATAGCTGTTCCACCTCTTTGGAACAAACTTCCTCCAGTACTACGATAAATATCTGACCCATCCTACGAACGTACCAAAGCCTCACCTCTCGCTATCTCTCCACTTCTTTCACTCGAAACTTGCAACACTACAGTTCTCGCAAATCCTTTGCTGAATCCTCCACTTCCCTCTGCCTAGGGGCCGTCCATAAATGACGTCACGCTATTTTGGCCGATTTTTTGACCCCCTCCCTATCGTCACACTTCGTCACAAAAAGTCACACCCCTCTGACAAATGACGTCACAAAGCTCTGACCCCCCTAAAACGAAACTTCCACATGATAATAAAACATGTTTCAATGCCCAATTATTGTCATTGTAATAAGTATTTAAAAATCTTATGGTGACAAATATTTAAATAATTAGAAAATTATTAATAATGGTGCCCGTATACATAAAAATAATCAAAAATTATGAAAATTTTAATACTCAAAATTAGAGCTGTTATTTTAAGATTAAATTGTTGTTAATTGTTAAATTTAATTACACAGACGTGATGTGACGTCACACTTGGCTGACCCCGCTAGATTTTGTACACGATCGTCACAAATTTCCGACCCCTGCATGGCGCTGCGTGACGTCATTTATGGATTGCCCCTAATCGCCCTATATAGCTGCGCCGTTTCAACTCTAAACACCATCCACCTTAGCAATCTGACTCTGTATTTTGACCCTCTGCCTTCTCGATTTTGTTTTTCCATGAGCGCCTGTGAAAGAAGCTGGTTCCCGCGACTTCACTTTTGTGGCGCTGTAAGTACCTCGAGTTTACGATTACGATTTACGTACGCTCGATCGCTCTTCTTCTAAGGCCTGGATTACACTACCGTGTTGATTTTTCCGGACTAGTTATGCCACGGGGTGAGTAGGCCTATAGTTTGAAACTGCTGCATGATCCAGATCAAAGGCAGTAACCTAAATGACGGTCTTTTTTGTGAGGTTGGTGTTTCAGACAGGTTCTACTGAAATAACTGCAGTAATAGGGATCGTCGATGTGCCACGTTAGATTTTGTAGACGTCCGCAAACCACTTAGGATCGACTGCATGGCGCTTCATCTAATTCTAATTATTGCTAATCGACTATATAGCTGCTGCTAATTCTAATCCATTAGCAATCTAACTAATCGTGCACACCTCTGTGTTCTACACAACCTCGATCCTTTCATGAATTCACCAAAATAGCTATGACCGATAGGCCTATATATATATGCAATAATTAAGCCTACTGTGTCAATCTGGATGAAATTGAATAAACGAAAATTGATTGATTGTTTGTTTCTGTATAATTTAATATGTATTCGTAAAAGTCTTTAAAAGTCTTCCTAATTACGTTTCATTCAGATCATTCTATGTACATGTAGTGCAATATGCATAATCCAATCCTCTGAGCAAGACGAAGCTAAAAATAAAACAGTACAGCTAATAGCGTGGACAATATTTTGGACAGTAGCAGGGTACACCTGGCAGCAGGTTAATCAAGATCGAACTTGTAGTGCCAAGATTAAAGCATCAATTTATTACACAAAAGTTATTCGACACGAAAAAACGTTCGTAGTAAAGCACTGATCCAAGTGAAAAGTCTAAAAAATATCTATAATCTAATCGAAATCTAATCATTTGATACCTAAACATCTAAGTTTAAAATACAAAATACAAGTAAAAAAAATTAAAATAAATCATAGAATGCATTTGTAAATGTCCAGACCTAGATTGAGATATACTGCTAAGACAAGACAATGTTAGAGCAGTCATTGTCTTAATAGAGTTATTGTTCTAATCGAGATATAACTGAGTAGCATCATGACCTGAACCCCATAATTATATCATGTGCTCAGGCGCTTATTTTAAACCCGTCCTACAAACTTAAACAGCAGGTTAATTTTATCATAAAATAATTATTATTTTACCCATGATAGAAAACGATCCCTCTGAATATGGTTAGTTACTGCAATTGCTGTTAGAAAATATTTGCCAAGTGCATCAACGTGAAGTGGAGGTACAATACAATACAACTGTTACTTGATAATGCCCTCCTTACAAAGAACACATGTGCACATTGAAACCGGGCAACCATTAAGTGCCATAATTATGTAGATCGCAGGAGGTAAGTTTTCGGTTTAGAGCGAAAGACAATCTCTCGGTAGGAGAGTTGAGAACATGGGAGGTAGAGAGTTCCAGATGCATTGTCCGGAAACTGTGAATGAACGCCCATAATGCTACTAAGCTGAAAGGTTATAATTTTTGTTACTATTGTTTCATTGTTTTTCATTACTGTTATTTGCTATTCAAGCAATATTTTGGTCACCACTGGCCAAGAATTTTTTCAAATAAGTGTCAGCTAAGTGCATTTAACCCAATACACTAGGTCTTGATCGCTGTAACTACCTGTGCTCCAGGTGTTCTACATTTGCGCAATTATGAGATTGACTAGGAAGTAGATCTAATCCACGCAAATTATATACTTTTCTAAATTTATGCAGCTTCCTAGAACCAAGTTTATTCAAATGATGCAAATCTATGCAAATCTATGCTGGACTGTTTGGTTGCGCTTCTTGCTCTTCGAACGTCTGCGCTTTGTTGTGTGCATGGTAGACAACGATCTTGTGGAATGTGTTAGATTGGGAGTGCATCTGATGAGTCATCTGATGATTTAAGTGCATCTGATGAGTGCATCTGATGAGTGCAAATTTATTTAAGTGGTGCTATATAAATTTGCAATTAAATTACAATTGCTATACATATTACTGCGATGTGCAGAAGGACCATCAAATATATCACATAAAAATTTAAATATCTGTAATCAGCAACTGATTTTCTTTCGTATCCCAACATACTGTAAGAGCAGAAATCATTGATTCTAACAGATTTTCTTTGGCTTGTTCTGTCCTCCCACAATGATCATGGCTTGTCACTTTGTTTCATCCGCATTCGATGTTCTTGAGGAAGTGCTTGAGACTGTCTACAGCGCAACCTTGCTGCTGCTCCTTAAAGATGTACGTCAGAGCCGAGTTCTCCTTCTTTGCCGTCGAATTCGATGAGAGAATGGCACGCATTTCAACAAAGGCGGAACTCCAGTTCTCTTCAAGGCATGGATGAGGAAGATTAGGAATCGGTTCACGGCAGAAATCAACGTCCAATTCCACGGCCGCTGGTTCTGCTTCCGGGGGTTCAACGATCACCGATATAGCTGGATGGCTTGGTCGACGTAAGACGGGCATCGGAGGAGGCTTCACCTCTTCCGTTTTCTCCTTTTGTTCCGATTGGTTGCAAGGGAAAACGTCATCCGCTTCTTCTTCTTCTTCTTCTTCTTCTTCATCCGTGTTCTCTCTGTTCCTCTCCGATGTGTCTTTTGGACTTTGTAACTCAGGTTCACCTATCGACTCCTTGTTTCTTTCCATCTGCGATTTAGTTTCTTCTGACCTGGAGATGGACTCCGCTTGGTCTTCCTCCATGCTCTGCTCATACAAAAACTTCTTAATGTCCGCATTGTTGGCGTACAGACTGTTTGGACTCATCGAAACGATTTCAGTGGCGACTGAAGAATCGTCTTCAGCCTCGCTTTTAAACTGTCTGGTGTTTTCTCCACTGTCATCTTTTGATAATTCCCCGGATTCATTCTCCTCAGAAATAGTACTTGATGGAACACGTGGTCTCTCTGCTTCCTCCTTTTCACCATCTCTGGATAATGTCACGTGTGTACTATCCTCCTCTTTAATCTCGTTGTTTGCACCACCAGATACAGCAGCAGCCTGTACGCTACTCATCGCCCGATTACAATCACCCTTACTCGCTTCTTGCTCAGTGGATTCAAAAGAAGGCTTATTAGTTGGTGCCTCTGTCGTACGACTTGCAGACACGGACTCATTCGATGACTTCATCTCTGACTTCGTTCTGCTTGGATGTGTTATTCCGTCTTTGAGTGGAGGAGTAACAGATGGAGTCGTTCGCATTGATAAACCCACCGGAAGGGACGCACCAAACCCCGGCTGCAACGGATTCGTTGGAGAATTCAAAGGTTTTACTCCAGGTGCTCTTTGACTTGCGATTGACGAACGTGGATCAGATGAAGCACCGGTCTCTTCATCACTGTTGGCACTTCTGCAAAAACCAGGAATGCACCATTATTGTAATGTAATGCCTTGTAAAGTAGTGAAATAATTTTGATGGAGACATTTAAAGCCACTCAAAAAGTCTGCTCCTGCCAGGTCTCGATGGGATGTGTCTACTGGATCACGCTCTTGGACTTCAGTCCTGATTCCTTCTAACAGCATCTAATCATTGTTGCTGGTCCCTTCTTATAGTGTGACCAGACATCCGAGTGACTGCCAGTCAGACAAGATGTGTATCGGGAACAATGTACTTTGCTAACAGATGCTGAACAAAGCGAGATCACTTGCATCTAGTTATTTTTTAATTTGTAATTGCAAATTTTATATATCGCCAGGTTGTTAGGCAACTTATTCCAAGAGGATGGGCTGACCACAGGAAAACTTCTTTGCTGGACCATGGAAGTTTGGACTGGTGAAGCAACCAAGTTGCCTTACGTGGCAGAGCGGAGAAATCTGCGACCACGTATCGATACTGAGACACAAAGCTTCATGAGATAAGATGAAGCAGAGCCTGCTAGAATGTCATGGAATATGCATGAGCATCAAGATCTTAAACTCAAAGCATAGGTAACCATTGCAGATCATCCTCCCAAATGAACCTGGATATACAGGATGAAATCTAGGAATGCCACCGATCAGCAGCATTCCAAACTGAATGAAGCTGATTAATGCAGGAATGAGTTAGACCTTTATAAATGGCATTACCATAGTCAACTCTGGAGCAAGGTCGTTGCGGCTTGAGTTGTATAAGGCAATGTCGTATTATACTCACCTGTAAGTCGACGTCACGTATAAGTCGACCACTAATCTGATGCAGGTGGTAAAAGGACGTTCCACATACATTCTTCACATGCTCTGAGAAATTCAATCCCTGGGCCAAGGTCATCCGCAGAGAGCAAACAGTAGTTGAAAAGGACATACCAGGAAAGCAATGCTGCAGATTAGCCAAATAGAGTTTGAAAATCTCCCGAGAGCTACCAAACCAGATGAACCAGGTTTTCCCAGAGTTCAGATGGAGACAATCGGATGAGTTCCAGGCACCAAGCATTTCCAATGTTTTAAGTATTTTTTCCGTTAAAGAGATGACCTCTTTAGCGGGGTCATGGACATAATTATGCCTACATGTCATCAACAAACTCATGAGCAGCAAGCCCTAGAGAGGAGAGAACTTAGTCCAATTCAACAGTGTAGAGGATATAGAGATAATAGAGTAGGCTCAGTAGGGGACCTAAAATGGAACCTGTCATGGATCAGTCAGTCCATGCGGAACCAAATAATTCCTTGTTATGAGGCAGAAGCATTCGTTTCCCCTATGATTAGATAATGGAGCTATAAAAATTAATGAAATGACCAACACACTGCCATGGGAGCCTAGAAACAGCCATGACGTAGATACTCAACTCTATATAACTCAGTGTAGAATTCTTTCTGGATGAAACTCGCATAACTTCGCGAAGTGATGCGACCCATTTGTCTCTGGTGGACTGCGAATCTGCCACCTACGAAACAAACAACGACCACAGAGTAAGAATAAAGTAGCCAACACTTCATAGTCTTAGGTGCCCTTCAACAGTAAGGGCTAAGGGACGACTGTGTCCCCACTAGGAGTGTTTCAGCTGAACAGGTCTTATAAGAAAGGCCGTCCATACCGTCAGGCAAACCCAAGAGGAGGCAGCCGTCTACTGTAGTCTAATGATTTCTATAGCGCTAGTAACAGCTAATGCACAGAGCATCAGTCGATGGTCACTTCAAGATTTGTAAAAAATCCTAATCCGTTGAAGGAGCGCCATCAAAATCCAGTAAGAAAGTATGACTTCGGCTTCTTAATTGGTTCTGGATGAACAAGAACAGGTGGCCTAAATGATGTTAGCATTCATTAGGAACAACTTCGCCTCTGATTGATACCTAATCAAGAAACTAGAAAAGCCGTAAGCTCTAAGTTTGCACAACAGTAAATATAAGACAGTTGTCTGATTGATTGATACAGGTCAGTGATTGGTATTATACTTTCAGTTAATTTACAATAATATACTCAACAATAGCTGAAGCCTGACTTACAAACGTATGCGTTCGGGAGCTTGTGATGATTTCAAATGAGAATTTCGCTTTCCCTTCACGGACTGACTGCGCGTGTGATATGTCAATTAAGCTTTCTCGACCCTTCAAGAAACATTCAAAATAACAATGTATGGTTGTAAAGAGGATTTCCAATATAAATCACTGCCATGCATAACAAATCATTTACAGTGATATTGAACAGATATAAGTTATAACCACTGTAGAATTCTCAGTGATGTTTAATTGGCAAAGTGGTAGAGATTCAACCTACCAATACTGTTTTAGGGGTTTGAGTCTCGATGCATTGTGTTAAAATCTGCCCCAACATCTGCTGGTCATACATTCAAAGCCTTCAGCACGATGTGGGCCAATTGTGAGCCAAATAAAAGTGGTTCAATGGGAGAAACTTGACGATAGTCCATGCAGCTAATATAATGAAATAACTTTTGGAATTACTTGTGGAATTACTGGTGCTGTTCCAATCTGCAGCCCAGAGACCAATCAGATGGAGATCTGAACTGTTCCTCCAGTTGTTCATCTAAGCACTGATAATAAACAGACGAATACCTCTCTCCCTCTCCCTCTCTGTCTCTCTCTCTCTCTCTCTCTCTCTCTCTCTCTCTCTCTCTCTCTCTCTCTCTCTCTCTCTCTCTCTCTCTCACTCTCTCTCCACTTCTACTTATGAGGCGCTTTAACAGGTGGAACTATCGGGGCCTTTTTCTGCCAAAACTCAAGCCTATAAGCCTTAGCCTGCAAAAATAATACAGCTAATTAATCTCAAAATCTCTGCCTCAAAATCTTTTCCTGAAAAACAGGACAACACAAGTCGTAGCTCGAAAGGAAAAAACTGAATATACAAATTTTTACCAGTACATATAATGCACTCTAGATTAGGCCCTTCCTTCACATGGCCTTTTAGTGTTAATCAAAATGCCATGGTGCCTCAAAAGACGACATTGTTTGGTTCTTGGGTGTTCTTGGTGGCCAATCCAAAGCAGCTTTAGAATTCATTTTTATGCATCAATTTCATTTATGCATCAGAACTCTAATAAATTGCATTTCAACTTGTATCCCCCAAATGTGCTGTAGTTCTCTGAGGTCTCAACCAAATGAAGAGATTCATCTATTTCAACCTACTTACCCTCCCCCTCCCTCCCTCCCTCCCTCCCTCCCTCCATCTCCTCAAACCTCGTTTCTCAACTCTTCCTATCAGATCTATTTGATCTTGCTTCACCAACAGATCATCATTGTTTCTTCACTTGAAGCAACCATCGATTGTGAACACTGAACAATATGATAAAGGTGCTATAGATAGAAGTCATGAGATTAGATGAGATTAGCACCATTGAACAGCTGAATGAGTAGCATGACACCTCATACTCACTCAGCCACCCATTCAGCCCTCCCTTCAGCCGTCCATTCAGCCCTCCATGCTTTTTGGGTCAAAGAATGCATATCAAAATCAGTTATGAAGTCAAACAACGTGTCCTCTTGTAGTTGGATTGACGTTATTGGATTGTTGTGGTTATATCTGCGCCTCAGAAGATGACCTTCTGACCTTGGAACCTGGTTTCTGACCAGTTTCTATAGAGGAGAGAACCTCCTACCATATCATGTGTCACATATAAAATATCTAGATACATACATGTACAAGTACATAGAAAAGCATAATATACACATACATAAGCACACTTCATACAAAAGTAAATGCCATCGGATACTAGACATACACATACATAGCAAGAGCACACACTATACATGGTGCTAACCAACCATGTGCTGCGGCACACTTGTGTGCCCCGAGCAAGGTAGAAGTGTGCTGTGACCGAATGCTGGAAAGCAGAATTTTTAAATGACAATAACATCACTCAAACATAATATGCGCTATCACATACAGTTGGTAAATTCGTGCTGTCAAGTACAATTTTTTACAACCTTGGCTGATTTAGCTGTATGTTAATCTGCATATGCCACTGACTGTTGTATCGTGTGTTGCATCTACGAACTCTACTCCATCAGATGAACTAACTTACGTATTTGCTCTATGTCTATTACACTCTATGACATCGTCGTTAGTAGGCTTAGCTTCAGTATTTCAAGTCACTTTGAATTCTACGGAAATCAACACTTCGTTTTTTCTGCCCAGAAATGTCCAACTGCGGTGAAATAATAAATAAATGAAGCAACATGAATGCCAAAAACCCAGAGAGATGAGGACAGTAATGCAGATAGAAGCAAAGCTGCTAAAATTAAAGCAATTCGACGTACCAAGCAAACATCGTGGAGAATTTTGAATTTTTATTGCAATTCAATGCTATGAGTGACGATCAGCTGAAAGTGAAGTTATTTGGATTATGGATTTGCATCTGTTGATAAGTAGGGCATTCCACAGCCACTATGTGTCACTATGCGGAGACGTTCTCGAAAAAACGAAGCCATGGTATCAAGCTAGATTGCGGGAAAAGGAAGAGCTGATTGACAAAAACTCAGAGGGTGTCTACAAGTGTGCTTGTCAATCGCTGTTCAACCTCTAATTGACACAATTTCACATTCTTTGCAAAGTCAACCGTCCCATTAGCAATGGTATACATTCTCGTTTATAATTAGTTTGTCGTACTTATCTGGTCGAGAGAAAAATGCTGACAATTCCTGATAATCGGTTCTGACGTCGACATAATGACATTGTTTTATCATTAATACACTTATTATAGACAAAATTAAACATTGTAGCTAAGTGGACAAATATAACGTTACCTTATCATCTAAAATGTATAAGTGTATATAAAAAATTTATATATATATATATATATATATATTACGTAATAAGTACCATAAATATGATTTAGCTGTATGTTAATCTGCATATGGGTTCATCCATTAATTAAATTTGCAATATGCCTATCTTAGGAAGGGTGTCATGATTGAAAGAAAGGTTGGGAAGCACTGCTGCTATATAAAGAGTGTGCTAATGAACACGGATATATAGATATATATATATATATATATATATATATATATATATTAGGGCTGCGACGTTTTAACGATTAATTAATCAATTAATCGTTAAAAATTTGAAATCGATTAATTGCCATTGGCTTGTTCGATTAATTTTCGATTAATTTTTCTACTTATTTTATTACGTCAACCGACCTATTTCCGGAATAAACAATATGTTCGAACAGACATAATGTGAAACATTTGAGTGGAAAATTAGGCGATCATTTTGCATTTAATTAGGTAAGTGCTGATCTGGAAAAGTCGAAGATGGAGAAATTATTGAAGATTTTTTCTGAGATAGAAGGTAGTTACTACTGACTACATTTCTCAGTTTGACAATTTGAGCATTGTAGCTAAGTGGAATGAATATAACGTTACCTTATTTGAAGTGTATTCAGTCTAAACAGTTTTATATATATATATATTATGTAATAAGTACCATAAATATGCAATATGCCATCTTAGGAAGGGTGCTCGATTGAAAAAAGGTGGGGAAGCACTGCTCTATTAAGTGTGCTAATCAACACTATATATATATATATATATATACACACACACACACACACACATATACATACATACATAAGTCAAAGGATACTGTATAAATACTAGATATATACATGCATACAAAGCATATTCCATACAAAAGCAGGTGTAAGTGGAGATAAGATGCATACAATACATTTACTGATAAAAGCAAACTCCATACAAAGGCATAATATTGGACAGGTGCTATAGAAGTCACCCACCGGATGAGACTAACGCACCTTATCTTCGCTGTACCAAAGTTTTCCGTCGTGCAGTGAACAGAAGAATTTGCTCGATCCGAAGGTCTTCTTCTTCTCGAGCAGACCTTCGATCAGCACCGGACCCTTTGGTCCTGAAGACGGTCCAGACAGACTCTTCGACCGACTCGGAAGCATACTCGAAAGTCTTCTAAAACTCTTCAAAAACAAAATCAGATCATTACAATGAGTAAGTAAGGAAATAAAGGCCTCATTTCGTCTGATGGAACCTATGCAAAGCTCTCGTTTCCTTTCCATATGCACAAAGAACGAGATCCTGTTGGGGGTCGTCCATAAAGGAAGTCAGCAATGCGGGGAAAGGAGGGGTCATCCCAATGCAGACAAGGGGAGGGGTCATGACCAGTGCAGACGTCTGTATTTGAATTTGATACATAGTTAGTTGAGTACAACGTGTGCCTTAAACACAAATTCAGTCAGATAGTATTAAAATTGGTTTGTCATTGGTAATGTTCTGGCAGTTCAATGACCATTTCATCGGCCATTTGCACAGACTGGAAAAATAGTAAAAGAACGTTGGTGACATTAAAAAGTGAATTTGAGTTGGCATGGAAAAGCAGCAGAAAAGAAGTCAGGGAGGGTAAGGCCAAATAAGGACAAATTCGGGTGAGGGGTTCACAGTAGGTCATTTTTGCAGACATCCTATATGGACGACCCCTTGCCAGTAGACAACAAGGCATTAAGTATTGGGAGGTTGAATCATTACCATCACCACCGGTTACCCTCCATTTTAGCCAGAGTTAAGCATAATGCCTAGGACAGAAAATATGGTTCTCAAACTGTTAATGACATCGGAATGAACATAATATTATGTGTCACCCAGTCATAAATATAACTTATTATTAGCAAAATAATTATGTTTGCTATTTATGACTATTTTTATCCAGAATAAGTGTAATCCTACAGGAAAGAAACATTTGTTTGGTTTGGAGGCTGTAAGTGACATGTGACGTCTGGAACATCTCAGGCAGTTCTGGAGACATACAGACAGACAGACAGATAGAAAGAGAGAGAGAGGGGAGGGGGAGGAAGGAAGGGATGGAGGGAGAGATAGAGAGACAGGCAGAAACAGAGAGAGACAGAGAGAGAGAGAAACAGAGAGAGAGACAGAGACTAGTTGCATGCACAATTCTTCCTGCTATGTATTATTACTGTTAGCAGCCAACATAATCGACTGATGTCTTCGGGATATTGATAACAGGGAGCCAAAGAAGTCATTCCATCAGTTCCATCCTTTATCCTTTTTATTATGGCATTTCAATTTATGATGTAAATTATTTAAAATACTTCGAAATCGTTTGTAGTTTGAAATTTTTTCAGCACGGTGAGAAAAATATAGGGTAGCGAGAGTAGCCAAATGGTGAGAGAACTCGCCTTATTACACAGAGAGAACGGGTTTGAGCCTCCTCTCCGAGACGGTTACTGTGCATGGACCTAGAGCAAGTCCTTCGCTCACACTTGGTGTTTGGTCATTAGATTGTGGTGCTTAATAAATGCGTAATAATAACAATAATAAATACAAGGGTCCTGTAAATTTCATGGTAACAACTTCTATATACCCTCCTCCTCCTCTACACCTGGTAGAATGATCTTTGCGCAAGAAAGAAAAGATGCCGCAATTGGCAATACAAGACAAGAGCGAACCCATTTGTTTCGCTACGATACAACAACCAACAACAGCTTTTCCTCCATCTAAACTGTCCCTTTTGTGAATATTTGGAAATGGACAAGACCACAATTACACTGAAAACACTCTTCAGTTACCCACTAACACCAATTATGACGTTCAACGTACGCAGACATGTTGACATGGACCTAACCGAAAACCACCAGGTTAAATAAATATAATAAACTAACACACTTACCTTAATATCTCATTATAAAACAATCATAGTTATCCACATGATTATCTTAACATCCCATTATAAAATGCTTGTTGTCATAAAAAAGATGATGCTTTAGCTTAAGAAAGCCAAGCAGAATGCAACGATAGGTGATGCAACATCAAACCCGGTTTGTAGGAAGACCATTCAAAGACCAAAGTCAACAAGAAAGTCATAAAAGTCTAAACTCCTACTTTAACGTTCGCCATTTCCCGTGACAGATGATAATCAGTGGCAGAGATTTTCTCAAACACAGCAGATGTAATAAAACTAAATTAGCACAAATTTGCAGCCAGAGGTGTCACGTCACGCCCCTTCTCTCGTACTAAACCAGGAGGTAAATTAACTAAAATTTCTTCCTCATCCACGCACGCAACTGAAGCCTGGCCACAGCTACTACCAGAAGTTTTCAGCCCAGAAAAATCGTTGAAACGTACCGAAGAAGACCCCGATTAGTCAACTGACAACAGCCAAACAGTAACATAAGACGATCAAATATATTGAGATGCGGGGTGTATTATTGCAGCATATCTTGTGATCGCAACCACTTCCGATAAACCTAGTCTCGTATATCGACAAAGTTTGTGTCGGCTGAAAACACGTCCTAGCATCAGCTTACAGTTTACACGCCCGTCAAAGTTATCGAGAGAATCGTAACATTTACCAGATGTGAAGGCTGAAAGCCAGCGCTTAAAGGGATGTTTGTTCAGCCGACGACCACTCAATTAGACGACGACAACCAGTGTCATTTTAGAATTACAACATTATCTCTCGCTGCTCACTGCAAATAATTAGACGCCGAGTTTATGTTTAGCTTGTAGCTTCCTGGTTCAAAGGTCAACCGCTGCATTGCACGCACGCACCCCAGCTGGCAACCGCTAAGGACGCGCAGAGATGCATGCTAAGGATTTATTTAGCGCTATTGTAGAATGTTACCTGATTTCAGACGCAGCTTGACAATCTTGTTACAGTACAAGCGTGCGTCTTGTATTTCTTAAAAGTTTAAATAGTTTTACACTTCTTGCAGAGTTAGGCCTAAATATATAGCCTATCTGTAATATTTCAGATTATACGTTTTACCACTGATGTGTAGGCTATTAATACTATAGGCCTATTAATAGAGATCACTGCCATGCTGTTTCGGCAAGTTAGTCTTAACACCGGTTTCAGCAGTCAGAATGTGTGAGATAAGAGAGGGCCCCACAGCAGATGTTAATTGGCGGGTGACTGTCGTAGGTTTTCAGAGGATTGGAAGGTACAGGATCAGATAACACAGTATAAATAATTACGGCCGTTGCAGCAGTCTGAATGTGTGAATAACTTGAAAGCGGGTTAGCCCCGCCCACTGTCGTCCGCCATTTTCAGAGTGAGCTCCAGTTGCATCACTTGCATGCCTGATTTGCGCTATTGCAATGCAATCCTTCGAGATCTCCTCCTGCTCCTGCTCCTCCCTGTCCCTGTCCCTGTCCCTGTCCCTGTCCCTGTCGCACTCTCTCTCCTTTTCCTCTAACTAATACTACTACCACCAATACCACCGTCTTCGTGTCCGTCTCACTGTAAGTCTGTCTTCCTGTCTGTCTGTCGCACTGACTGTATATGTGTCTGTCTGTCTTTCTGTCTGTCAGTCAGTCTGTCTTCCTGTATGTCTGTCTTCTTGTCAGTCTGTCTTCCTGTCTGTCTTCCTAGGTGTCTGTCTGTCTTCCTGTCAGTTTGTCTGTCTTCCTGTGTGTTTGTCAGTCGAACAGTCAGTCTTCCTGCAAGTCTGTCTTCCTGGGTGTCTGTTTGTCTGTATGGCTGTATGCCTGTCTGTCTTTCTGTCTGTCTGATGCACTTTCTGTCTGTCTGTCTCACTGTCTGTCTGTCAGTCATTTATCAACCTAGAAGGGATGAAAGGCTGAGTTAATCTGAACAATTATGAGTGAACCCCTTGCTCAAGGAGGTTACATGATAATGAAGTTATTCAACTGGGGCTCAAACAGCTCACTTTCAAAATGGCGTCGTCTCAAAACCTAGTCAACAGGCAGCGGCCGGAGTCGACGTACTGTGTAATTATTTATACTGACGTGGTCTTAACCAATTAGATATTATAAAGATATATTATACACCTTAATGGTCTTAACTATAATCATAATCATATATATAGGCTAGGCTATGCATAATCGTAAACTCTAAAACGCTGCTCAAAGCTAAGGGCGCATGCAAGCCCATAATGCCTAATTATTGCGTCACTGCTAGAGGCTGATCTCTTTGCAACCGTTCCAGATAAGCCTCCTGTAGTACAATCTGCAAAGACTAAAATCCGGTTGCGAGCTGCAGCAGACCATGAATGCGCTCGAGATGGATCGCAACTTACGATAAGTTATGTTTACACTGTTTATATCGAGATGGATATAATTATGCTTGATTATCTTTTGCAGTAATTAGAATTAAGACTGCGTTGAGACTGAAGCAGACAATAAGGACACGCTGTGACAATAATTCATGACGGGTAGCCCTCTAGCGACGCTACAAAACTGCAGTTGCTGTAGAAATTATAGTTGAGACAAATTATATACATGGCCTGCGGATTGCGTTTGAATTAGTACGGTCTCGAAGTGTGATGTCTCGTATAGGCCTACGTCTGTCTAAAACTAATTAATTGAGCTATTAGCCTATTATAATAGACCTACGTAGATATAAATTATCAACATAATAAATATAGTTAAGTAAGCTTACTAGGCTGGTTAAGTCAATATCATCTTGTACTTTCTTGTTTTTGGTTAAAGCAACCTGTTGCCCAATGCCCACGTACATACTTAAGGAGATTATACAGACTATATATATTATATTTGAAGAAATTAAACAAACCAATTTTAAAAGAAAACTCAACACATAATTATGCTCCCGTTAGCCCGTATGTATTATACAGCCACGTTCATTCAATGCAATGTAATGTTAATGTTCATACATTAACCTACTTTCGTTGAACCTGCTTATTTTGGACCCATACATGTGCACCTTGCCATCAGTGGCACAGTTCTCGAGAAGGCCATGATCAGTGGCACATAGGTCTACAGATAGGCCTATAGATCATGCGCTCAATCATGCGCCCAATGTAATGTCAATGTCCGAAATTTCTCAACGCCACACAATTAAAAGCCACATCAGTTAAACGATTAATTTTACCGGCGTCAGACCTAATTAAGCCGATGTCAAATCAAGTCCGCAATAGCTAGGTTAATAAGCTACTTCAGCATTACCAGTGCGCATGAGCAGCCAGTTTACTTTTACTTCCGGTCATAGGTCATCACCGTTCATAAACAAACTGAATGGTGCCGGTAGCGATGTTGCTATGATCTACTTTGAAGCAAATTTTAGAAGATATTTGATTGCCACGAGTTCATGTTTAACTCGATGAAGTTGTCTTGTGGCATCTTTCTGTTATAAGTTTCTTCAAATCATCTACATTCCATCGATTAAAGTCGTCCACTTTGAACGATTCGTCTAAGCTATCCGCCATGTTTCGCTTTGTTTATGAACGGGGAACTATCACCTTTCCCGTCATGCCTTGCGGGGAAAATAATGCTGAAGTAGCTTATTGTTTGTCCGTTCCGGTCAGATTCCGGGGAAGGTCAAACCGCGGAGATAGCGTAATGGTGCTACTGTTGAAACGCTGGTGATGACGGTCATTATCATCTGGAGGGATCCTGGATCGAGTAGGACTATAGGACAAGGATATAGGATAGCTGGAAGAGTCCGCGGTTTTCAGTCATGAGTGGAAAGGTACAGTACAGATCTCGAAGGGAAGCTGAGGAGAGAGGTGAGATTGATGGAGGATGGAGGAAGCGACCTGGAGGAGATCGTGGGAGTTCGTTCCAAAGATCTGATGCAGTATAGATTAAGAAGCGGTTGCAGAATTTAAGAGAGAGGATCATGCACGAGACTGGAACCGGAGACAGAGAAAGGTGCGACGAGGAGCGAGTAGATCTTCGCGGTTGGATGGTGTTTAATTGGTGAATGTAAGAAGGCTGACAGATTTCAAAGACTGTTAATTTTTTAGGAGATGCAATTTTTTAATGGCTGCGCTGAAGGATTTGTAGCAAATGAAGTTAAATCAACGTGGCTGATCGATGCAGTGTGGATAATTATAGCAAATGCGTCTGCGATAGCGAACGTTGCTTTTTCGTCCACATAATTATAGTAATTCATTGTAATTGTCAGTCGCCAAATAAAGCATGCAGCTTGAGCTGACACATTTTCTCGTAACATTATATTTACTAACAAAAGGTGGCGCCACCGTTTCATTTGTGGTCCATTAGCATCCGATTGATTTCCATTCATAATCCGAAATTGGTGCAAATGTTAGACATTCGCTACGAATGTTTCGTTTCTTCTTCTAATAAAATTTGCAAAACTGAAACTGCGATGGATAAAGACTCTGAATTCGAAGAACTAAGTTTTGAGGATGAATTTGAGCCTGAAGCGGAGACAATGGAAAAGAACAAACTAAAGTAAGTGAACAACGATGAAATCGAAATAGCTAACTAACATAACTGAGATGACATGTGTCGCCTTTACTTTTACACCTTTCAAAGCTTGCCTAGATCGGTGAAACGTTTTTGCTTTATTAAAAAGGACATTATTAAATGGATTGAATGATAAGTTAGCGTTTCATTTAGATAGCACGTCGCCTTGTGCTCTACGCTATAAAATTCTTGCGCAAAATTTTATGGGGATTTCCCCGAGTAAGGGCCTTTCGCAAAAGATTTCTATTTATAGCATTTTGATGCTATTAATAGACAGTTCTGGCTTGCAGTTTCTCTAGAACCCGGCAATTTATACCTTTGGAGCCGTGCAATTTTTGGTGTAATGCTAATGTATACTTCATGTCGCCAAATAAAGATAAATCGTCTTCAGTGTGTATATAGAAGAAGAAGAGCAGTCCCTTAAGCTAACTGAAAGGAGTGAGCCATGAGTATGAAGTGTTAGTGACTTCATTTTTTAGCCTCGTTATATGAGTGCGAGTGGCCAACCCTTTCCCTCGCTGCCTAATCTTCCCATTGACAGTGATTATAGCTGAATTGTTTATGGGGCTTAAGTGGAGCCGAAATCCCGCAATAAATTTCTGTCCTGACAGGGATTTGAACTCTGTATCTCTCGGTTGACGTCCAACACGCTAACCCAATGGCTATCGTCCTTGAAAAATCGGTATCCTGTTGTGTAATCATCGTAATGTTGAGCGTAAAAGTCTTAACAGATTTCTTGCATATGTGGATATTCTTCAGTGTGCTTAATAATATAATGTAAGAAGAAAAAGAGGAGGAGGAGGAGGTCTTCAGCATCTAATCAGAACTTGCCCATGATAAGGAGTTACTTGTCATTGTTGAACTGGGGCCAAACCCGGAGGAGGCCACGTCCTCCACGGGGCCCACAACAAACCTGCATTGTGCTGTCTGAGAAATGATGATTTTCTAATGAGTCGCGATCAGAAAAGATTGCATCAAATACAGTTGTGTTATGTGTTGTATTCTATTCTAATTTTCAACGCTTGCTTTAGTCGATGTTTCTAGAAATTACTAAGTTGTCTGTTTTGGTATTTCCAGGAAGCTTCGTAAATCGAAAGGTCTTCCGACAAGAGGAATGAGTCAGGCGCAGCGTCTGGCAATGGCCCTCCAACAAAACCTATCAACTTCAGACCAACCGTGCGTCATTGCATTCATCGTAACTATAAATGTACATTTATATAGCGCCTCTACAAGTAAACTCCTCATATGAACTTCCAGACCTGACAGCGTTCAAAGAACAATTGGCAGAATGGGCGAAATTGAAACAGAAAAAGGATTCTAGAAATGCCCAGATATGTTGTATTTTTGTGATTAAAAATTTGAATGGGTTTTCTGGTGAATCTGGTGTGAAATGCCAACCAAGAATTCTTTGAAGTTTAAAGGTGATATTGGTGTACAAGAAAAAGAAGAGCACTTTGCTACGAAGTGTAATGCCAAAGGGCAGCTCTTTCATGGATGCGAAGTGTGGGTAACATTTCTAAGCCTTGATTTTGAAGGTGAGTGATCAGTTGTCTCACTTAGTAGTCAATGTGTTCATTTTATGGGTATGTTCATCAGAGAGCGCTAGTTTTACAGAAATCTCGAAAGAACGAGCAAGACACTTAGCAAGAAGAAGAAAAGGAGCAGTCCCTTGAGCTAACTCCGAGACATAGCCTTAGGTATCTGTATCCAGCTTGCCATTCCTATTCTATGAATCTTAATTTACCTGTATGCAACTTACCATACCTATTCTATCCATCTAAGTTACCTGTATGCAACTTACCATACCTATTCTACAACTATCGTATTCATTTTGTAGGAAGTTGTATTTTTCTTTGACTTAATTTGGTCTGTTAGGATTCTTTTCTGCCTCATTTCATTCGATTGGTTCGGTTGTTTTGCGTAGATCATCGACAACCGGTAGTTCCAAGCGACCGCCTCTTGCACCATCTTCTGAGATGCGGTCCAATCAGTCGGAGGGAGCGACTGCTTCGGAGGCTGAGACTGCTCTGCCCATCCTTAGCGACATTGCAGATCCCTATAATACGCCCAGGTGAGACAATGAACAGAACAAAAACCATTGGATATGAAATGTACGTACAATTCCATGTCAGAATGGAACATGTAATATCGCAAAGTTTAACCTATTTATCTGAAGTTACCTCATGCAATTTACCATTCTATGTATCTTAAGTTACCTGTTTGTATCTTACCTTACGTTGCCACACTAGACTTACCTGAAGGTGTCGTGATGGTTTTAGAAAGCTCAAGATGCTGTCAGCCTTTGTCCTGCTGCAGCAGACTGGAAAGTATAGCATCCAGAAGGCTCAGCTGCCTGATTACCTCTACTCAACGATCCTGGCAGAGGCAGCCAGGTGAGAACTTTGATATATGAAATGAAGAAACCTGGAAATCTTGTAAGAACTTACCTAATGTAATGTCATCTTCGTATATATTTCCTCTGACCAGGAACCATTTCGACACTTTGCTTTTCTTGCTGCAACTTTCTACAATAGATTCTCTAGCAACTGTCTAGATGAACTCCTTGGGCTTTCTTTACCTGTATTGCATAAGTGCTTGAAAACCATTCTGTTTGATCTTGCTTTCCTGGCATTAGATTGGAATCGCATCGGTCGTCATGTAGGAATTCACTACAGCCGGCTAAACAAGATCCTTATAGGATGTTTTATTTCTGGGAACAATAAATGAGTGAATGAATTAAGAGTGATAATAATTGTGTTCCTGTTAAGTAGCGTTGACATCAAATCTCTGCTTAGCCATGAAATGTAGTTAAATGCTGGATTCTGTTTGCGCAAAATGAACTTAATTTGTGAGGCCTTACCTGGGGACCAGAAATTGGAAGTTGTGGTTTTTGGTGCGACAGGAAAAGTCAATGTAAAGGATTCAAGAATTTGTAAAATATTTGTAAATAGCATTTTAAGTGAGAAATTGAATTTTCTTTCCAGTGGGTTTTGAGAAACGTTTCATTACACAAACTCAGGGACACTGTTGTAAGTCAACTGGATTACATTGTGGTGATTTGTTGATTCGAGTTGATTAGGCAAAGTTTATGGTTGCGAATGAAGATGATGATTGGAGTCTTGAGATGTTTTATGGTTTTTGTCTTCTTAGGACTAGGAATGAGGAGGCGATTGTTCACCTCGTATCGACATGGCCAGACGCCATCTTGAACCTCAACCTCATCGATATTCCGGTCGAGAATTACCTGAAGCCAAGCACAAACGACGGACCGTCAGTCGCCGACTCCATCATCCGAGGTCTCTTCTACCGCAAACGGAAATACTGTCAGCTCCAGATGCTCATTCTGCCCAAGGACGCCTCAACGGGTAGGCATAGGGACGAGCGATGTCTTGGCCAAGGTTGTAGGCAAGCTCTTACTGACAGACAGGACTCTGAATGGACGGACATGCTGTCAAGAGCTAAGGCAGACACCATTTGCAGAGTTCCTCGACTATGTAGTGTCGAGAAAGAGGAACGATGACGGGTGACAAATCTTGCAATACACAAAACCCAAAACGGAGAAGTCCCTCCATCACTGAACAGTCCCTCCATCACTGAACAGTCCCTCCATCACTGAACAGTCCCTCCTTCACTGAACAGTCCCTCCATCACTGAACAGTCCCTCCGTGATCACGGATAGACTGGAAGATGATCCCTTGGCCACCAAGTCTAGGGGCGACTGGTTGTAGAATGCAACCGAACTATGTCATCACCAATCCAAGGACTGTCTTGGCCTCTCCAAGCAGAGTTTGGCACTGTCCAGGTAGTAACCTGACACCCCTCGCAGTGGAAGAGTCCATGGGCACCACACGAGGCTTTAATGACAAGTGTTGTAACACCGTCCGACACACAGCAACAACAGAAAAGGGAAACAGACCCACAAACGCGTACTACGTCTCAATAGAAGTCAAAACAATAAAAATTATTGAGTAAATTCCACTTGTGGCAAAAGTGGATCAGAAATAATGTGCTGAGCGACAGTTTTTTGCGATATTTGCAATGTGTGCAATCGTTGACTGGTCTTGTAATGGTAAAGGATTTACGCTGTAGAGCTGGTTTGAACTGTGCAATTGTGTTGTTTTTGTCAGGTTCCGATTTGTTGCGTCAGTTTTCAAGGATTCCGCTGTTTTACCTCTGGAAAACTCCAAATATTCGATTGCCTGAACTCTTAGGAGCTGGAAGACTTAAAGGTCTGATTTTAAAGAGTCAAATTTTAGTTGTCTTTGCAAAATACAGGTTTATTGTTTTATTACTTACCTAAGGTAGCAATGGATCGTTAGGGATATTAAAAATTAAGCTTTTTTTATTCATTGTTATTTTACAATTGTATTTGCTCTGTTAATTACTTTATTTACCAGAAGTTCTTTGTTTTCGTAACTAACAGATTGTCTTAAATGTCAGTGATAATGTTCCCAAAATTTCCTGATTTTGCAAATGATGAATTTGCAAATTTGTCTGATTTATCAGTTTTGATTTTGTTTTAGAAGCGGCTCAGTATGCTGAGAAGACGCCGAAACTAGAAATGAAACGTCCAATTAACTACTATTCGTACAGCAAAGGTAAACAGTCGATGCTTGTGCATATCTGCGTCATCTATTCATGGTCGCATCCAGGAATAGTCTGCCTCTTAAAATCAGAAGTGAGCTAATCAGTCTGTTACCTGCCTTGTTCCACAAGTGCTTGAAGTCTGTTCTGTTTATCGTGGATCCTCCGTGCTTGGTCAGGAGTGCTGCTGGTGATGAGGTTTTTCTTGAAGTTGCACTTTATAAGTTCTCATTATGTTACGAAGTGGCTGATTAATTCTTCGTTTTGACAGTTTCATTATTTTTTCTCTTTTAATTTGCCCAAATACTGATGTTGCTTAGCAACAGAACCGTCAGCTGATATCTGGAGCATTGATGCAGTGGTGCTGTAAAAAAACCAGTGGCAGATTGGAGCAAACAAAGCAATAGCCCCTAGGGGGGGGTACATTCCAGAGAACAGGGAAACTTAGCAATTGAGCACTCATCATTAAATTTAATTGAAACTGCTAGTTAGACAACAATAAATAAATAAAATTATATTAGTTAATGATTACACTTTTAGAACGTAACTATTAAAGACAGAAATGACTTGGCATGGGGTAGAGACTGTTGACTGTGCCCCAGACATACCTGTGTGAATGGGTCTTTGCTGGTGTTGGAAGATAAGATTGATTGAAATTTAGTAGTACCTAATCTTTACCTGACCTTGAGTAGCATACCAGTGTCACAGTTGACAGGGTTTCAAACTGCAGAGGCACAAGACGGGCAAAGTGCTGAACAAAACCTGTTTTATGACAACTAACAGAAAGCCTTCAACATCTTCACGCTTTTGCAGTTTCCTCAATGTTGTTTTCCAACTTTTCTTTGCATATTTTTCTCTTATTTATTTTTGTTTATCACACAAATTAGCCCTGGGCTATTTCCCTGCCAAGTTGTTAAAAAGTATGTTACGTTGTACCTGGCGACTGACGAACTGCTGCTCAGATTTACATTTGTGTGCGACTTTATGAGAGATAAAACTCCTAATAATAACAATAATGCATGTTTACATTTGGTATCATAAAAAGCAGACGGCTTTGTGTTAATGAGTCCAGAATGTACTTGTTTAAGACATATTGCGCTGCCATATTCTGATGTTGATTAAGTTCTGTTGCTATAAGTTGTTCTGTTCTGATCATCAGATAATGTTCGACTTGTAATTGCCGTTCCCTACGGAGTAATTCACTGGCTCGGTCGGAAAGCAAACATCTCCGACGTCCATGCTGGTCTCGTTCTACAGAAGAACTCTCCGTTCGTCTTTCACTTCGATAATCTTGCACTGATTAACCCCGTCGACACGAAAGCCATCCATAACATTCTCGACCTTATTGTTGACCCACAGGTTGGCTCATTTCAGAATATTTTTCATTGTAAATTTGTTTTTGGCACAGAATTCTGTTGAAGACATTTTGTGGGGTTGTGCTGTAGTGTTTGAAAAGACTCAGACACTTAGAAGCATTAAATGCTAACGAAAAGAAAAAAACATAAGTTTAACTTCTTAAACTCGTTATTGCATTGGAACTCATCTGCTTCAGGTAGTAAGCCTTTCATCCGCTAACAACTGCACAACATGGAAGAAGAATCAATGTTTAGCATTTTTTCTATTGTCGTATGTGAATTTCTTAATCCTTTCTTACTTTTCTCAAGTCCTAGAGCGTGTTTTAATGTAATTTTAATGGTGTAGTGTTACAACCAACTAGTTGCAGAGTATTGTAAAGGCTGAGAAACTTGTAGATTACTTATATCATCTGTTAAATAATGATGATGCATTAGTCTGTGGCACCAGACAGTTGTGCAATTAAATTCTCTCGTAGGGTCCTTAGAATGTGTTATAATATAACTAGACAAAATGTCCATACACTGATATGACACATCTTTGTACAAATCCACCACTAGTAAAACTGTTTGTGGCAAATGTTTGCCGTGTAAGGTACATGTTGGCTTTCAGATGTCGTCTATAAACTCATCTCTTCTTGGACTTGTCTTTCGTCCTTAGGCTGCCGCTGCTGCTGCTGCTGCCGCTGCTGCTGCTTTGTCTTCTTCAATTGCCATCTTAGCTTTTGACTGGATGTTGACCTTCGCACAGAGTTTGCATAGCAGCAGAAGCCATCAACTGATGTTTTGAAAAGCATTTCTACAGTAGTTATAGAAAACTTTTCAGATTTAATATGATTATTATTATTTTAAACTGAAGGCAAGTGTAATCCGTTGGAGACAGAAAATGATGTTAGGATCTGTTGTTTTTATAATTTGCGTTTTCATGTTTCAGACGGTTCGAAAGATCCTCTTAAAGAACAAGCGAGTCTTTCGACCTGAGCACAGTCTCTCGATCATCGCCAGTCTGCACAAGGTTCTCCACCGATTCACTGGACTGCGCGGATTCTTCACCAAAGTGAGCAGCATCATGACGCACTTCCTTCCGGAAGGTTTCGACCTGGAGAGGGAAAAGCAGCACCTCGTCGAGGCATTTGGCTCTTGTAGGAATCTGGTGAAAGCAAATTTCAATGACCAACCGATGCTCGAAGGATTCATTCCAGCTATCCTTGAAGCGCTTCCGACGCCTCTTGTCAAGCTCAGTCTCGTGCGATGTCAGCTGCAGCCGGCCGACATCGACAGTCTGGCGGAGTCACGCCACGTCAACACTCTTCGAACCCTGCGCCTCGACTACAACGACCTGCACGAGTGTGAGCCGCAGCTGCTCGTGTTACTGTCGCGTCTTCGCGTCATCAGCATGCTTCGGATGCAGTCGTGCAAGATGAAATACCGCGACTGTCTTCGTTCGGCCGCTGCGCTCGCGTCGTCTACCACTCTGCGAGTTTGGTTTGTAACTGGAAACCAAATGCTCAAAGTTCGTCACATCAAGGAGTTTCTGACGCTCTGTGCGAACATCGCCAGTCTACGAATCATCGTCTGCCAACCACTTGACTATCATCTGCTTCTCGATAAAGTCGTCATGCAGAACAGGAATGCGCTGACGGACGATAAGAAAGAGGACGTACGTGTCTTCGGTACGACACTAAACCTCATCGTACTTTGATGATGGCTGATGACGTGTGGGATTAATTATCTGTACACGGATTGACTTTTAATAGATGAATCGGATTAAAGGAATTTGGTTGACACAATTGTGCTTTGCAGAATTTTCTGCAGTTGGTTTGTTAACGAATTTAGCTATTAGAGTTGTTGGTGCAATGATTGTGGCTGAACCTTAGAGTTTCTTTCATGTTGTTCACTTGTGACGAGATAAAGGATTCATATCTCAAGGAGGTGTACGATGTTCTGAGCTGCAATATGATGCCGAGTTAGAAAGTTTTGGTACTTGAATATAAAAGTTGAAGAACAGAAATTGGTTTTGTCTATGTCACAAGGTAAACAGTGAAGTATGGACTTCGTTCGTTTCTGCGTTGGGTTTAGAATTCAATTTGTTTATTGGACTCTTCGAAGGTTCAGAGCATCTGAGAATGTTGTGTTTTTGTCAACAACTGACTAACAAAAAGTAAGTGCATTATTTGATGCACCAAAAGATACAAGACAATAGGTAATTTGTCAGTAGTTTAATCAATTTTATGTAAGTCATAGTTTTTCTAATTAAAATAATTGAAATGAGTCAAATTGTTTCCCCTCAATTCTGAATGACTCCTTAACAAGGAACTTGCTTTGTTTTTCTGTCGGGCAGAGAACTGCTGATGAAAATTTATTCATTTTATTGTGGGAAAAACACTCCAACCCACGATAAAAGCTGAAATAAAGATTGGTGGAAGGCTGCTTGGTAGAGAATGATGCGTTTAATTTTTCCCATGGTAACCGTGGTAGAACATGGTAATGGAGACAACAATTTCGGTTTTACCGCGGTAATGGAAAATGAGCCGGCGATAAAACCGCAGTAATATTCTGACTCTTATAGCTCTATAATCTATAGTCTATATATACACTGTATAGACTATATTGCAAACTTTCTATAAGATAATCTGGGGTTTTTGGTGTGTTTTATTAATTCAATCAGCCATACAAATAGCTTTGTAAGCTAAAAATGGTTTTTTTTAATTTTAATTGGTGAAAACCTTTTGCACGGGAATGTGATGTAGTCCTTCGGGGATGGGGACAAAACATGCGGGGCTTACTTACAGTACTTGGGGACGAGATTGTCTACCCGCGTCAGTCTCTACTGCTTGGTGTGGTCTTCAGCTGGTTCATCCTTTACCTGTATGTATCAGAGCACTTGTATTCCTAGATAGATCTTTAAAATGATCTGACCGGAAATTTGAGGCAAGAAATTTTTCAAAGTATCGAACTAACAATCCAACTACACTCTACCAGCTCCTCTTCTGCTCTAACACTTCTCTGCCCTTCCATCAGCCACATTACTAAAATTTTCAAATTGCTCAAATAGAAATAGCTGTTCTGCCTTTTTGGAATAAACTCCTGCCAGAATTATGACAATTAACGAACTCACCAAACCTCACCTCTTGCTATGTCTCCACGGGTCTTTCACTCAAAAGTTGCAACACTACAGCACTCGCAAATCCTTCATTGTGCGTAATTCGAGGTCTGCATTGACGATATGACGTCTCATCAGGCGCAGGTGAATCTTGGTGGAATATAATCGTGGTGCTGTTCTGACCAAAGAATTTAATAGGGAGGAAGATGAACTCGCCTGCTTGGAGCCAAAAGGGCCTAACTGCAAGTTTTACCATTTCCCGGGCTTATTGCTGTTTTTGATAGTAATCGTTGGCCAGAACACTTGGGCCAAACGGGCCAGTCTGATTAGCAGCTTACTTGCTGTATGACATGCAAACCATAAGGACATAACTGCAAATGACAAAACTGCGAAAGAGGACTCGCAAAGGCTTCTGGTCTATCCAGAGGTTAAACAAAGTTTCTATCTCTGCAATGTTAAAATCCATTAAAAGTCGTTTTAATCGAAGACCTTAATATAAATTAAGCACTTTAGCCAAGTTGAAAGTTAGGTAACATGCCGCACTATTGCGCAGCCTTCAATGGTGGTAATGCCAGCGCAAAAATCATAAGAGTAATGCTTAACCAGGTTTACCACAAGTAAGTAAGTATGTAAGTTATAGTTATTAATTTCGATTTAACTGACAAATTTCGTGTCATTTTTTCAAACTTAGTGTTCGCCTATGTATGTCATACTTTTGTATGCGATGCATTTCATCTATCTTACCACAAATTGTGACACAATTGCGGCGTAAGCGACTGTAGGCCTAAAAGCCCTATTTCCGTCTGACTGTCTGCCTGCCTGACTAATCTGGATTTTGACCCCAGTTGCCTAATCGATTCTGTTTTGGTTAAGCTCAAATGAATAAGCTGGTTCCCGCGACCAGGGGCTAAATCCTATACAGGGCGGGCGCAAGTTGAGCCCAGTGAAAACCAGGGGGGGAAAGATTTGTCAATTTTTATCACACTTTCTTCGCATAAATAGAAGTTGGATTTATGATATTTTAGCAGACGAAACCTATGAATTACAGACACATTTTCTAATCAGAAATGAGCTAAAATTTACGTCGGCAATATGGGATCTGGGAGGCAGTGTTTAATCTAGACGTCTCTGGGGGTAAAGGTCCCCCCCCAGTATTGAGTTCCCCCCCCCATAAAAATTAAAGAGATGAAATTAATGTATAAAAAGTGTGAAATTTATGGATAATTGCAGGATTTATTGTGTCTTTCCTGTGGTGAGGAGAAAACTGTTGTTGAAAAACTGTCGTTACTACCCCCCTCGAAAATTCTTGGGAAATTCTTGTTACTACCCCCTCGAGAAAATTCTTGGAAAACACTCGCTACTTTTGAACTTTTCAAATATGTTGGGTACCCCGAGAACCCTCGATTCCCCCATAGCAAGGGGAGTAGATTAAACACTGTCTGGGAAATGGGAGGCCCGGTCCATGGGGGGAAGGGTAGGGATTGAATTCGACTGTTTGAGGGGTCATTTTTTCAAGCCACTGTTCGCGACTTCGCTTCTGTGGGCGCTCTAGAAATATCGAGTTTACGATTACGATTACGATTACACTTGCGTTCATGGTAAACGGAATTTCGATAACCCATGCCGTATGGCGTGCTGTAAGTTTGAGACTTAATCTGATGTAAATTTCTGGCTAAATATCTAAAGTTGGAATAAAGTACTACCAATAAATTTTTTTGTGATTTTGATATTTAGATACTTTTCGTCTAAAACGACATATAACTGATGGATTTTAACATTGCAGAGATAGGAACTTTGCGTGGTTTCACCTCTGGATAGACCAGAATGCCTCACGCGCCCTACATTCGCACTGCGCAAGCCAATTTTCTTTCAGTAGGTCATCTTCGTCCTTATTAAATCTTTGGATCTGACCGCTTTTCCTCCTTTCGCTCCGGCGGCCGAACATTAACGTAAAGATGGCGGACGAAAGGAAAACGAAGGAAGAGCTGATCGAACATTTCGCAACTGTGGCTGGTGTGGAGGAGGAAAGGGCCAGGTTCTTCCTCGAAATGACCAACTGGAATCTAGACGTGAGACTGGTGTAATATAAACGAGATCTAACCTTTCTCGGTCATCTTTTAAGTAGAATTTATTTAAAGCGCAGAACACATGACGATCTTTCTTTCGTGATTCAGCAGAATAATGTACATGTCATCATCAAAAGTGCAAATAACAAAGAAGGAAGGAGAAGGTCTAAAGGCTTTGGCCACACTGTGCCCTGTTCTATGAGTTGTTTGTCTCAGACACTCGTCCTGTCATGGTTATGGAGGTTTAGGCTACCCCTTGCAATTTCCCTCAACGGTAATTCTTGCGAAAAGTCCACCATTCGCGGTCAGTCTACTTGTAAACAAAATGTGGTTACCTGAGATTGCAAGAGAGAATAGAGCGCTATACTATGGTATTAATATCTATAAATTAATAGGCGCAGGGGTCTACCAGAAACCCGATTCCCCGAAAGTGGTAAAAATGAATAAAAATGACCGAATGCCTGAAAACATTTGTGCTATGAAACATTCGAATCCTGGAAACCAGTTTGAACTAATTATCTTCAATAGGTTATCTGAATATATCTAGACATGTTAGATTTGCACAAATTAAAGTTGATTTCATTTAGAAAATATATTTTGGGGATCTGGTGGAATTTAAATTTTGGGAATTGTTGTTTTGGGGCTTTGCTCTGCACCCTTCTGTTAGAATCTTTGTGTTGGTGTTGGTGAATGAAGTGACTGCATCTGTTGTTTTGTAGTTGGCCCTGACCAACTTCTTTGAGAGTAACGAAGACAGCGACACGGAGGTTGTTGCCCGGCCAAGAGACCCCACGCCCCCTAGGGGCACCGACCATTCTGCAAGACACGTCCCCACGCTGTCTGGCTCTGCTGCCCAGGGAGGAAAAGGGCCAGCTAAGCCATCCGCTTCATCAAAGTGAGCATTCTGGAAGGTTTAATCTGAAGGGTTTATTCTGTTTGTTCAAGAGCAGGGCTTATTACAGACTGTGTGTTGTGGAGCATATCTTCTGAAGGGTTTATTGTCTAGTTTGGAGGGTTTACTGTGAAGGGTTTATTTTATGTTTTTTCTAGATGGTTTTGTTGTAGATGATTTATTCTGGCAGGTGTATTCTGATGCGGTTTATTGTAGAGGGCTCATTGTTCATTTTGGCAGGTTTACTTTGGATGGTTCATTTTGGGATGGTTATTCTATTTAGTCTGCTGAATGGTTTATTCTGTTCCAGTTTCCTCTGTTTGTGTAGCTGACCAGTGTATATGACTTAGTGTCAGTTCAGGGACTTATTGGTCTGTGTGGAAATTGTGCTGAGTCTGTAATCGGATGATTATGGGTTTGATTCTGGTGAGTGGACAATGCATTTGCAGACCTAAAGTCAGTTTCATTACCTCTTGTGTTTCTTGGTCTTTTGTTGCTTCTGTGTTGTGAGGGTGAAGGAGCCTCTGAGACGGTGTTTCTCTTGAGGAGGAGCTGCACTGAGATTCCTTGTTGTTGTTTATTTATGGAATTTTATAGCATTTCTCTAATTTCTCACTGAGAACAAATGTAAAATGTTGTTGTTGCTCTTAATTTGATTTGTTTTCTGTTCCAAAACAGGATTGCTTCACTGAGTACTTTGAGAAAAGATGAGAAGTCGGATGAGTCGTCCGAGGAAGAAGAGGGACAAGCATATTATGCCGGCGGAAGTGAAAGAACGTGAGTACTTTATGAACGGAAATACCTACGATAGGGAAATATCCACCTTATGGCAATACCTGCCTTATGGAAATACCAGTACTCAGTATGGGAATAAGCCGTGAAGGGGAAATAAGCAGCAGCAAGACAAACATGAAAGTCAGTCCTTCCATTTGGCTTGTCAGTTTTCTGGTTTGACCAAATTTTCTTTGTGATGAATGTTTCTTTTGTGACCAAAGTTTCTGGTGTGATCAGAGCAGTTCATTATACTAAATATGACTAGAGTGTGTGTTACTTTATGTGGTTCTGAGAGGTTGCTGTGGATATGATGTGTTTGTGACTTAGTTCTTTTTCTTTGGTTAGTGTGGTTGGTTGGGTGGCCAGTCCTCTCCCTTGCTGTCGTCTGATCCTTCCATCAATTGTAGTCCAGCAGTGGTTATATTCTGCTGCATAATCGCCAGGCCATCTTTGCCATTCAGACTTCACGCAAATCAGTATTTTCAGTCTTGGCTGTAAGGAAGTGTGGACACTATCGTCCCAGGTTCACCTGGATTTAATTCATGTTTACGTTGTGGCTTTTTCATCATTTTCTGCAGGGGACAACAGATACTCGGCCCTCCAAAGAAGAAGACTAACCCAGACAAACTCATCAGTGGCCTCTTTACGTCGGCCAAGGAGTAAGTGAGCACTCGTTACTTTGACGTATTGGACGGTCATGTGATTCAGCAAGATGTGACCATTATATAACTACAGACAGATGACATCATACAAATAATTACATGCTTACACACAGATAACGTTGTGATCGTATAAGTAATCATGTTCAGACAGATAAATGTCTGTAAAGTAGAGTTACGCATTCGTAGAATGCATGAGCTGTTAAAGTCTGGATTCTGTTAGAGCAGAGATTGGCTGTGCAGTTGAGATCATAAAAGAGTCTTGACTGTTCGTTGTTATTGGTCTGAATGCCACTTGATTCATTCGCTCTGAACGAAGCACTGGAGTTTCTGAGTCATTCAGTGGCGCATTATGTATGACGATAAGACCGGTTGTTTTTAAGTCAGTGGAGGAGATCAGAGTTAGATTAGAGGAGATTAGCAGAGATTACCTCAAAGAGATATGATTATAGGGGAGAAGATTAGAGATTAGATTGAAGGGATTAGATTAGCGATTGCCACAAAGAGATAAGATTAGAGGAGAGGAGATTAGCTCGGAGAGATAGGATGAGAGGAGATTAAGATTATAGGTGATTAGAGGAGGAGAGGAGAATAGAGTGGCTGTGCATTTGGACAAAGCGTCGTTTTGTTGTTACCAGACATGGAGCTGAGGAAGTGGAGCCGGAGGGAGGAGGAGCTGCGTCCGCAGGGCCACGGGTCGTGCCTTTCCAGGGTCGAGCATACCGCCTGGGTGACCCTACTACTCAGTCGGAAGTGATTGAGGGTCCACAGGTCCATCAAAAACGAAAGGTAACTACATTACGTTGTGGGGCGCGGTGGTGTATCGGTATGTATCAACCATACATACATGCATACATACATTACATTCTATGCTTACAGCCTACTGCACACAACCTTTTTGGCTGGTCTCTGATCTATGTGTATTCCATAGGCACTTAAAATCTATTACGTTCCATGTTGCTTAGTTACCATGGTTTCTGTTCTGTTGTAATCGTAGTTAGACATTTTATGTAGTACCACAATAATTCAAGTAGAACAAGATGAAGCTAATGAGAGATGCTGAAGAATGACGAATGAGAGGTCCTGGTCGGTATAGTCAGGCTGCACTGCATGGAGGACTTTCCTTTCCTTTTGACTCTCCTTCGAAAGTCGTCTGGCAAGGAAAGGTACATTTGAAAATAGTTTAACTTTTGTGTTACTATTTTGATAAAAAGCTGATTTGCCAAAATATTCAGTCCTTCCAGCCCAATACAACCAGTTCAACATTTCTCCAGTGGTGAACATTTGCTCAGTCATGATCACGTCTTTGAAAGCTGAATTAGATTTTGGATTATGGTCTGTAGTTGTAGTTGTGGTTACTATACTGTACAGTTACTGTACAATATGCTGACTGACTTTCAAAATGTTATTTCTCTAGGTTGATGTTGCTATGAAGTTCTGGAGGAATGGGTTTAGTCTGAATGATGGTCCGTTGAGAGAATTTGGAGACCCACAGAATGTGGAGTTCGTTGAGGCCATCCGAAGAAAGTAGGTAGATTGTAGTCATCAGAATATTACATACTTATGAATTCCTTAGAGCATTGCATATATATATGAATTCATTGCTTTTTCATTAAAATTGTAGCTTACAGTTACTTGAATGTCATTCTCCACTGGACCATCTTGCCAGTTGTAATAGACTTGGACAGGATTGAAATGCAAGGGTGATATAATTACGTCTCTTCCAATCGGTTGTCAGTCTGAATATGAGGGCAGAGTGTATCTTCAATGGCAAACGGTCTCTACCAGTGTGGTGGCAAAGTTCCATCTTTTCCCACAGATGGCTCCCTGTGTTAAACTTTAACGACAAGAGTGTACGAAAATTGACTGGGAAACCAATGCAGCTCGTCATTAAAGTGATAAACTCCAATCTGTTCTTTGTCAGCAGAGCCTATTTATTAATTATTATTATTTAATTAGAGCCTCCATTGTTATGCGTTGATTGTAGCGAGATTCCGAGGGAGTTGATCGAGCAGGCAAGGGGAGGAGAAGTGAATCTGAGTATGGATGACCATCGTAACGAAGACTACGTCGCACCAAAGAAAGTCATCCAGTCATTCAGCGGAGTTGGCCGCCGACTCGGAAGGTAACTGCTGAATATGGAAGACCATCTGTCTTACTTATGTTTAGGCTGTTTTAAAGTACGTAGCTATTGTTATATGTTATATGTTATATGATTTAGCCCTAAAAGTGTTATTTAAGTTGAATTTTCTATAACTATATGATCATAAAAATCGTCTTGCCATCAGTAAATGTAATATGGAAAAGGGGCAGCCCTGCAATAGCAGATTATTTTATCCTTTAGGGCTGTCCTGTTGACGGCATCAGCAGATTAAAAATTTAAAAAAAAATGACTGATTGTTAATTAATTGTGCTGTTGTTGATTCAATACACGGCTGATTGATATATAGTGCTCTTTAGGAGACCTCAGAAGTGCTGATTGTGTTTTATGCTTAAGTTTATATTTGGGCAATTTATCAATCAACAAGACTTCAATCATTGGCCGTTTGACAATCAACGAGACACTATGAGAATTTCACCTTCATCAGGAACAGAAATAGCGCTATAAATATGCAGTATAATATCCACATAGAAACTGAAATAGCCTATCCTTCATTACAGTTAACGAATTAGACACGCGCAGGAAGGAAGGAAGGAAAAGAGTTGACAGGATGTTTAACATTGACCGTATGTTACATTAATGTTAACTGTGTGTTTCGTGTGTTAAACTGGGATCTTAAATTGTGCATGTTCTATTTATATACTTACAGCATTTTTAGTCATAATTATTAATTGGTCTTTCAATATGAGTATTAATAAATAATAAATCTTTGTGTTTTCAGCCCAACGGATGCTGGCAGTAACATGGACACGGGAGCAGCGTAAGTGTAACTTTTCGAACAGTTCTGTGAAACATGCTGTAGATATAAATGTTGTTACTTACCAGTTACTCATATCATGTGATGCGACGGTTGTCGTCAGAGAACTTGTCTGCAAAGTTGTCAGTCTCCACAATAAATTCATGACAACTTTCTTCCTTATAGGACCTGTTCATTTAGGACTTAGACAATACAATGAATGTGTTGTGTGACCATGTTATACACAGTTTGAGCTGTTTAAATCTCTGATCATATTATTACACGTATTGTGTGAAAACATTACAAGGAATGTGAGCTATATAAAAAGTCTGAGGGCTACAGATTGCTGTAATTTAGTAATGGATTTGCACAGCTAAGCTGAGAGAAACTGCTTTGTCAGATTTTAATTAGTACTTTGTGAAACAGCTTTTTTGTGTTTGACTGCTTAGCAACTGATGAAATGTTGGCCATTCGTTTGGGGGTCATGTTTGAGATTAAGTCCTAACTTAAGACTCATATCTTTTAATTTACATACCAACCGTACGTAGCCTGGCTTCTTGTTTCTCTCATCTCTTGGATTTCAACACACATGGCTTTTCAAATGGATTATGAGCTTTAATTGTGATTTTACTCTTAGAAGCGACCATCGACTGATGTCGTCGTCATTATGAGAAAGTCATTAGATTAGATTTCCTGGGCAGTCTAAGTCTTCTGGAAGGATGCTTCTATTGTTGCATAGTTTACTCTACGTTTGCTTTGTGCGTCTTTACACTTGGCTTGTTTGCGACACCTGTCAGGTCATCGTCGTCGTTCAACGCTGGTTGTTCGGCTTCCATGGCAGCAGCAGTACCACCAGCCACATCATCATCTACAGCATCCGCAGAGGCTGATGCTGCAAGGAACATACATCTTGACGCCAGTCAACCGATAACTAATCTACAGATACGCCTGGCTGATGGATCTAGGTATGTTGTCGTTGTAAATTACGACAATTTCTATAGCATGGTTTATCCCAAAGCACTCAAAGTTAAAAATACTCGTACGGTCTATACTTTTGTATGTCACAGTATTTTATATTATTATAAATAAATGGGAAAATAAGTAGAAATAAATTCTGACCTAATTAGAAAACAAACTAATGATCATTAAAGACAGCAACTTGTAATGATCGCACTGCTAACTGCCATCATCTCAACTTCTATTGATCACTGACAGAGAATAAATAACGAAAGCACAGCTCGTCAATCCCTTCCAAATACGATTTAGTTATTGTCTGTGGTACTGTGACATGGTGCTATAGAAATTATCTGTAATTGTAAGAGAGTCTTGGGAGCTTCTCAGAAAAACGTCTCCGTGGAAAGAGAACTGGTTAGCTTTCTGTTAGTTGTGGCTGATTCACTCGGATGTTGACATGAATACTAAAACATTTCTCAGTGAAAATGATTTCTTGTCTTGATTGTATGATCAGTTTGTGAATTTTTCCACTTAATTAATGCTTGCGTTTTATTTTACATAGGAGCTATGTTAATCCTCTATCTTGTTATAGTACTTTCAATCAATTGGTTGTTGATTGACAGGTTGGTTGCAAAATTCAATCACTCACACACAGTCTCTGATGTTCGAAGATACATCGTCAGGTAACCATATTTGATAAAACTCGAGTTTGGCATTTTTTGTCTTTCCTATAACTTGAACAAGTGAAAATTCTCAGCTGACTTATTGTGCCAGGAGGTGAATCATTGACATAGTGTTGTTAGGCCAGGGCTGTGCCACGCGGCCAAATGAAAAACAATCACCCATGTCATTGTAATCTGTGCCCCAGATTAGATTTTTTGCAGTTGTGTTTTTATTAAGTGAATTCAGTGCTGTAAATATCAATTGATTGCGACGAGCAATTGCTCAAGGTTCATACACAATTGAAGAAGCACCTGAGGTGAGGCATTGCTGAGAAGTTACATACTTTGGCAGGTGACTTAATTAGCAACCACCACCGAGATGGTTACTATGTAGGGACCTTGATAAGTACTTCACTCAGAATTGCTCGGCGCCATCGATTGATGCCTGGTCGTTAGATAGCTGCATTCCATAAATGCTTAGTAAATAATAATAATAAGTAAATCTGAATTGTTTTGATTTCTAATTGGCTGATTTCTGTCGTTTCTGGTTCCAGTGCCCGTCCGCAGTTTGCCAGCGCAAACTTTGTACTGATGACAACTTTTCCAAACAGAGAGTTAAGCGACGAAAGCCAAACGCTGGCTGCAGGAAACCTCCTGAATGCCGTGCTTGTACAGAAATCTAAGTGATGATCTCTAGTAGTCATTCGATGATCACATCAAACACACCACAGTTTCTTCGTTTCTTGTTTGTCGCCGTTCACGTGATGACCAGCTGAACAGAAATTAGTTTCATGTTCTGCAACATCGAGGGCTCTCTCTGCAACTGAACGTTTAAGTGGAACAGTTTTTTGTTTTTCAGCGGTCTGTCTGCTTCACGCTGTTCTGTTACTGAATTCCTTATGAGTTCGTGTTTTATTGTTTGCCTAGGAGTTAGAACAACTGTTATGTTGTCTCAGAATTTGAGAATGTCAACTACCGGTATTCTGATTTTTGATTGGGATACTTTAACTCTGGAGTGCCATGTTCAAGTAACTGTATGTATGAAGAGATTGCATGTTGAAACAATGGATGGACAGTTTTAATGCAGTGCCCTTGCAGCACTGTTTTGCTGTAAAACCAAAATTTGAAAATGCAACTATACTTGTATACAAGGACAGTGTAGTGTTGTTTAGCTGTGGAAGGAAGGAAGGAAGGAATATTCGATAATGGCACAGAGGATGGATTTCCATCAACTTGCAGACCTCTTCTGAATTTCAGTTGAAGAGGCACTCTTTCTTTATCTTCCTATTCACCAAAACTAGTGTTCAAATACAATACAATACAAAACAATGAAATCAGTCAATGACCACTTTTATTACAACGACCATTTCTTCTCCGCTTGTGCAGTGCTGCCTTGTTCGACAGAACCAAGACGCTAAACTCCCAATTTCATCTGCATGACGAGAAGTTGCTAGACAATAATTTGAAACACTGTTTACCATCTGAATTTAAGCGTGCTGTACATGACGCTGCTTTAAATAACCATTCATCATCTTATGTACACAAGCTGTACATCCAAATCACACCACATGTACATCCATTGGAAACTGTCTATGAGGACGAGTAGTTGTCCATATCAAACTATATAATGATCTTCATTGCAGAATGGGAGATTTCGTCCAATTGCAACATTGCATGCATGTAACAAGATACACTAAAATCGAAGTGGCTTAAACATATGGCTAAAATAAATCATCTCTATTTTGTGCTACAATATCAGATTGTTAATTCTGGTCGAAATTGCCTTGTTCCAGCTACCCACACTGCTTTTGAGCTCAATTCATATTAACTGTAAATATCTTGTTATCAACTAACTCGTCATTTCAGAAAATCCAGTCGTCCATGTTCAGCTTTCCTGTCTAGTCCCCAATTCGTCCCTCCAGCCAACGTTCTGTACATTTCTAGTAAAACATATTGCTGTGGTTGGTCCAACGTTCAGGTATGGAGGACCTAGCACCCTACGACATTGCTCCTAGGGCTTTCTTTACTTGTAGCCTGCAAGTGCTTCAGAACCATTTTGTTCGATCCTCGGTTTTTCATTCGTTAGGTTAGGAGCGCCTCTGAAGAGTCTTTCTGTCGGAGGTGCTGCATAAATCCGTAATTAGAAATACAAAACCTACCAGATAAAGTTGTGTCCGTGCCTTTAAAAACAAACCAGAAAGACAATGCTGAAGTAAAGTGGTTTGTTGTCAAACCTCCTCGGATATTAGAAGACCACAAAATGAACAACGTTGCTTTGAGTCAGAGGCCATTCCAATGAGAAACCTCGACATTATGAGACAATTCCTTTCTCTACGAGCACTGCACTTACAAACCAAATGCAGTAAAATGAAAACTAGAACATCTACACGTCATGAAAGGTAAAAACTTAAGGATAACTTAACCCATTATGCGTAAATCAATGTTCAGATGTTAACGTCTGAACTCTAAAATCATTTATAAATAAATAAGTCAATGAGATATGAGGAACATCATGCCCTTCACTCTATCAGGGTTCGGAAGGTAATCGTTCGCTAGTACCAGACAGACAGACGCCTCCGTCGTTGTAAACATTTCTTGTTCCCTATAATTATATCTTGTTATGTGGATTTTCAGTTGAGATAATAAGACAGCTATAGCAGTTCAACAGGTTTTCTTAATGGCTACAAGGCTCAGCTGAGTCATCAGTTTCATCCACAGAAATTAAATACCAACGTTCACCAAATTACAAACAGCCGCTGTTGAAAATCCAAACATGAGCCACAATCAAACGGGCTTGGTGCTTATACACGCAATCACCCACAGTCTAAACGCATCACAAATGATTGGACAGGAAAATAACCCCTTCAGCTCTCAACTCAATTCATACAGAGGATTATCGTACACGAGTGCAATGGTCCTTCCTTTCGGACCAACATTTCCAGGACCCAACTTCAACCAGAACGTCTTCAAGAACTCATAAGGATCCGTCTCCAGGCAGACTAAACAGACATTAACGTTTGGCCGGCAGTAAGACAGCGTCGTCGCCGGAGACATTGAAACAGTCTGCGGTGGGCAGATGATCGATCGGTGATCCTGCCCTCTGGTGGTTGCCTAGTTCAGAAATGACAGAAAGTCGTCGTCAAGGTCTTTGCTCATCGTCGACTTGTTTGCTGGCGTCGTCTTGGTCCCAGATCCTCCCAAGTAGCAGGTCAGGTCCGACAGATCGTAGTCAAAGCTGTCAGGCAGAAGCTGAAGAAAAAAACAGATAACATCACAAGTTACGATATTTCATTACACTGTCTACGGTTTTAACAAATCTGTAAACTGACCAGTAAGTCACTATTTAATTCATTAATGTAATTAACTATAATGTAAGTATATCTGTAATTTCTTTGTTATGTTTGTCCCACCCAAGGACAACTCTCAATTTATTCCCAGATCATTATATAAAAATATTTACTAGTTTATTCTAAAATATTCTAATGAACTTTAATTATTCTTTATCACTCATGTTAGCATTTCTGCGTTTTTGTCAGATTGTTTTCTCAATTAAACGAATATATATATATATAAGATTTAAGAAATTTTAAAAGCGCTGTTAACATGGCCATCTGACTGACCTAAAGAGATCCACGGCACAGTTACTGTCCACGGACTTTAACCAAATCCTTCATTACCATCGACTGACTGATTACAATTGTTGTAGAGAAATGCAGGACTCCTAACCTAAGTGCATAATTACAGAGCACCTCTTCCAAGACAATGCCTCTTCCAAGACAATGCCTCCGAGGCTCTTCTGCCTCCGAGACACTTCTGCCTCCGAGACACTTCTGCCTCCGAGACACTTCTGCCTCCGAGAGCCTCCGAGGCACTTCTGCCTCCGAGGCACTTCTGCCTCCGAGGCACTTCTGCCTCCGAGGCACTTCTGCCTCCGAGGCACTTCTGCCTCCGAGACACTTCTGCCTCCGAGGCACTTCTGCCTCCGAGGCACTTCTGCCTCCGAGGCACTTCTCCCTCCGAGGCACTTCTCCCTCCGAGGCACTTCTCCCTCCGAGGCAGTTCCAATCAGACGACACAAGATGTCATTTATCGAACAGAGCAGCCTTCAACCACAAAGCCAAAAGGTGACAGGGTCACTCACTTAAAAAACCACTTACATTTATCATGTCTTGGTTATCGTCGCATAGGCTGAGGTTGCTTTTGAAGTCCAACTTCGTCAGGTCTTCGGTCATCAGCGGATTTTCCGTCGACTCTGACGAATCTCCTCCGCTCGCAGGACCCGTCCGATCGTGCCTTCCACACTCCGGCGTTCCACCTTCCGAGTTGCTGCCCGAACATAAAACAACAGTGGCAGAGGCACAGCGTCCGTCTGCTGCCGTCGTACCGGTTCCTCGCTTGCTGCTGCCACACGTGTCAAACGCCGTCGATGGGGTATGGGGGTTGATCCCCACCGTCCCATGGTTTTCGGGTGGGGTTTTCCCATACGGCTGTGACTGTGAATCGAGCGGGGTGAAAGGATGTCCGTCGGGAGGGGTGTGCGGGTGGGTAGCGTGTCCTTCCGAGGGCGTTCGCGGGTGCAGCGACTGCCCGTCGAGCGGTGTGCATATCTGGCTGATCTGGCTGCCCATGGGGGTTGGGGGAAATGACATGTGCTCCATGTTGTTCATCTGTGGGGCAATGCTTGGGGATGTGTCCGGCCCCAAGAAAACGTTCGTCATCTGCGAGAGGCAACCCAGATAGTTGGGTGCTTCACTTGGCGCCGTTTTCTGGTGTCGTTCCTGCAGTGTCATTTCTAGCATGAAAAAACAACAAAACATTTTTATACTTATCTAAACTCGAATAAGTTCTTAAATGCCACCACATAAATGTCCCTGATCTACACAGATTAGATTTCTGCCTACACCCATACAGGTCTACATGAAGGACCACCTGTTGCTTACTAGATCATCAGCCAGACGACCTCTAACCTAAGACCTTCTCAGCTGGTTAATTCGACATCCAATTAATACCTCATCTAGAAACAAAGTGTCCTCTCAGGCAAGGATTTGAACTGCCAACCTCTCGTTCGACAGCCAAACACGCTACCCGATAGACCATGCATAATTATATACATAATCAAATACAGCCATACTGGTATTGTGCCATTGAGGTAGATATTCATTTGTTCCCATCATGAAGACAAATGGCTGGCACCAGGAACTGATAAGTTCTATAACAAAGGCTATTATCATAGCATAGAGTGGTAAGCTGGAAAGGTCTACCATACCCTTCTGGTGGCTGACTGAAGAACCAGCAGGCACGGCAATTCCGTTATTCGTTGGCATCCCCTTGCCCGTCGAGTAATTGCCAGGGTTTGGCAAGGGCATCGTATTCACCATGATGAATTTCTTGTAAACACTAGCCTCTGGATAAAAGAGCAGACAGATCCCTCCGTCAGTTGCATGGCGCCATTAAGACACATGTCTAGGAAAGCTTCACGTCACTTCATATCAGGTCAGAACAAACTCCAAGGATGCATAGCTTTCCAGACCATATACTTCAACTTGTAATTATTAATTAGTAACCCATACACACATCTGTTATGCCAGTGTTTAATGCACAATACATCAACCAATGGAACACCAAAACCAAGCTCTATTCAGATCAATATATCTAGAAAATCAGGAACTGTTTTCTAAAGCCTTACGATGAATTTGTGTTATGATAACGTTGTTTTCCTAAGGCTTAACTACGTTCTTCTATCCAAGTCCCTGATGGTGTTATATCAGTTATAATGAAGCATATGATGAGGGCGATCTGCTCTACCAACCGCTGCCATATTCTGTTCCAGGTTTTGGAAGGGGCTTCCAGTTTGCGGATATGTCGAGTAGGACAACATCGGAACAGGCAGAAGACGGATGATCGAGAACTCCCCAGATGAACTGATCCACTTCCAGGCCATCAAGTGTTGCCATTTTCCTACAATTATACGAAAAATTCATTTATTTACGATGGGAAGGAATAACGGAATGTTTTAAGTGCAGCAGAGACAGCAGAAAATAAGCACTCAAAAGAAAAGTAAATTATCTCAGTACAACTGCGAAAAAGAATACTGAGAACAACATAGGAAAAAATACAGAATATTAAAGAATAAAAAATAAAGTACTACATACGAAATAAATAAAATAATAAAGGAATAAAAAAAGACTGAACATGTAAGATGAAAACTAAGACTCCCAAACATACATATGAAAAAAACATTTGACCATAATGCAGAATCACACATACATACAAAACATGTGAATATAACAATGTGCAAGATAGGGAATCACATAAATGCTACCAGATGATGAAAGACGAGACAGACAGACATAGAGAGAGAGAGACAGACAGACAGACAGACAGACAGACAGAGACAGAGAACGAGAGAGACAGAGAGAGAACGAGAGAGAGACAGAGAGAGAGAGAGAGATGCTTACTTGCAGAGTGGACAGTGCCAGTGATTTCGTTGGCAGTTCAACTTCAGATAGGACTCCAGGTCAAAACACTGAAATGCAAAGACATGCAGCACGTTTAGCAATCACAGACTGACACAATTTATACATTTCGGACTGGCAATGTTCGCTTTTAGATTTCATAGAAATGATAAAATCCACATCCTGTATTTTGACCAGCCAACCAAAGTGCAGATGGGAGTTACAGAATGACCTACTCAAATGGCCATGGGAACCAAGGCAGGTCGTCAAGCATTTCACAGCAGCAGATAATGTCCATAGGTGCTAAATACTTTGAGTGAATGACTGAATAACTGACCAACTGAATTAACGAATGTATGACTACAGACTGAGATTGACGGAATGACTGAAGTACAACTGAATGACTGACTGACCTGTATGTGCTGACATTCGCGTCCACGCGATGGCACCACAATGCGCTGCATTGAGAGTGGACAGGTCAGAGGTAGCGGCATGTTCTGCTGCTCATTGGTCAGAGCAGGAGGCATCATTGTCACCTGACTCAGCAGACGTTTGACTACAACCAATCACAACAACTTTCAAGCTGACATCAACCAATCAGAACAGACTCAGACACGTATTAAGTCAGTCAATCAGAACAACAATTCAGACAGTGTCAACCAATCAGAAGAAGTTTAGAGAATGTCAACCAATCAGAAGAAGTTTAGAGAATGTCAACCAATCAGAAGAAGTTTAGAGAATGTCAACCAATCAGAAAAAGTTTAGAGAATGTCAACCAATCAGAAGAAGTTTAGAGAATGTCAACCAATCAGAAGAAGTTTAGAGAATGTCAACCAATCAGAAGAAGTTTAGAGAATGTCAACCAATCAGAAGAAGTTTAGAGAATGTCAACCAATCAGAAGAAGTTTAGAGAATGTCAACCAATGAGAAGAAGTTTAGAGAATGTCAACCAATCAGAAGAAGTTTAGAGAATGTCAACCAATCAGAAGAAGTTTAGAGAATGTCAACCAATCAGAAGAAGTTTAGAGAATGTCAACCAATCAGAAGACTTACTGAACTGAACCACAGATGATGTGCAATAGTTCAGTGGCTATCATTGTTTAAAAACAATGTACCTGATAGCGGTGTGACTATCAGTTTTTTGTGGTTATAAACGAATATAATAATAATAATATCAACCTGGACTTTCTGTCAATCAAGAGGTCATGGGTTCAACAGGGCAGAAAGATGTTTCAGAATGTCTGCTCCCCTTGTGTCCTCCCCCCTTAGCTATACTGGAGTGAGCTTAGCTATACAGAAGATGATGGGCCAACCACCCTCACGGAGGATGGGCCAGCATCCCTCCAACCACCCTCATGGGTCAACCATCCTCATGGGTCAACCAACCAACCACCCTCATGGGTCAACCATCCTCATGCAACCATTATGGGTCAACCATCCTCATGGGCCAACCACCCTCATGGGTCTGGGTCAACCATCCTCATGGGAAATCCTCATGGGCCAACCACCCTCATGGGTCAACCATCCTCATGAACCAGAAGTCGCCAACACTTCAATCCAGAGACCAGGTTAATAGGTCAGCTCATTGAACTGCTCTCTTCTTCTTCTTCATAATTTTTCTACAACATGCATTAAATCATCTGCAAAAAGGGAAACTGCTCGAATAGTAACCAGTAAGTTCCATCCATCCATATCCAATACACAAGGCATCAACCGATGGCACTCCAAAACCAAACCGCAATCAGTTCAATATTCAGAACAGAGTCACTCACTTTTCCCAATTGTGTTACTGGCCGGAAGAAGTCGTTTCGTGACGAGTCCTTGAAAGACGGATCTCACGGACGGACGATGGACAATTTGCAGAACAAACAGATGAGACTGTAACAAACAAGAAACGCAATTCATGTGAATTCAGTCAAGTAACCGCTCAAGAAAACAACTCCTCTGAAAGATTAAAACAAATCTTTTCTGTGGCTGTTGTCAGATGTCTGCATGCTAGAGTTTGTTATAAAGATCTGTCGACATACACAAAGGACTCCTGAGAAATGATTACCATTTATTTACTATGTGCCAGTATCTTAAGACCAGGCATCAGTCGATGGCGCTGCTGAGTCAAGCACTTGCTTTCTTTTGCAGTGCGCACTATATAAATTTCTCATTATCTAATGACAAAGCATCAGTCAATAGTGCTCAGCAACCAATTGTGAGTGATTGCTCAGGGTCCCTATACAGCAACCGTCTCTCATCGGAGGACGATCAAACTTCGTCTAATATGTCGAGCGCTCTAACCAATCGGCAACTGAACCCCATTCGTATCTGGAATCATGACGTTTACTTAGCTCATTTTACACGAGAGGAGTCTTAAGAATTCTGACTAACACAGCAGCAGGTTGTGACGGATATCTGCAAAGCGTTTTGTCCTGGCTTGCAGATGGACTTGAGGAAGATCGGTTGGTGTGGACAGGTCTGCGTCGATCCTCGGTCGATCATCAGCGGAACCTCGTTTAAGCTGATCGAAACGGACGCCGGCCAATTGGTCGCTAGCAGTCGATCCTCCTTGTGGAAACATTTCAGCATCAGCTCAAGATCTGGTCTGCAACAGAAAGAAATGGGCAACAGTTTCATCAACAATGCTACACAGATATTCAGTTAACGTCATCAATAGACTGCACGAATTAAACGGGAGATCATTAACAAAGCTAATAACACTAACAATTAGCAATGCTAATTAACTATTGGAAAACAATGCCTACTGACATCTACTCATCATATTTAATTTATATCGCACCTGTACAGAAAAAAACTGCTCAGTGCTCTGTTGAACGGAGCGGAGTTGCACAGATACGAGTATTTAAGAAGACATCGTAATCTGCTACTTGTGTAATTTATTTATTTCAGCAAATTCATATAGCACCCCTTCAAGGATGCCTACTCAGCAGCGATCCCAGCCCAACCCCGTAAATGTAAAGAAATAAGGGAGAGTACTCAGTGGGTTAACTATGAGAATGTGGAGGAACAGGCAATCAATCAATCAATCAATTGCAGCTGAAGGGAGGTTGTGGCTGAGTGAGAGTGGGTCATGGTTGCCAAAGGTTTAGACTGCCTTGGCTTTGGTAATGTGGACAGCGCGGGTTTGAGACACCCACCCACGACATCATCAGAGTAGCGACCTCGAGCAATTCTTTCATCCATAGCCTCAGATTCACATTTACTAACCTTACTTACTTATAAATTCACTATAATAATAATAATAATAATAATAATAATAATAATAATAATAATAATAATAATAAAAGGATGAGTGTGGGGGGGGTCAGAGGCTGGTAATGGATATCCCTCCCAGCTAATCATCTGAGTGACCCAACAGAGAGATTAGACATTATCTGTAATATTATGCCTGTGAAGGAGAAATGTCCCAGGCAGTGCAGTGCAGCCAGAGTCCATCGTAACATAGCCCCACATATCGATATCTACCCCACTTAAAGAAAACACAACTCCAACCACCTTGCCATCAGTGATTCGTGCAGTTGGTCGTTGAGGTTGAAGATGTGGCAGCTGACAGGCGCATTGTGCTCCAGCTGGAAAGGCGCTTTGATCATTCCATCGTGTACCGGAAACGTAAAGTACAGTTCATTTTCACGGAACATCCTCAATCCTCCATTGGATCGGACATCGGACGCATCCAGGGCATTGCAAGGCATGGACGTCGACCCCGGAGTCATCGGCGGAGTGGGATTTCCAGGCGGAGGAGAGAACTGGAAGAGTTAAAAAAGCAACAGAACAGTTAATAACATCATCAGACTACAATGCTAACGAAATGCCATCATTACATTACTGGAATATTACATTACAGAGGAAAATGTTTTGTCAATATATAAACAGGGCTATATAATTTTGTCATGATTCCTACCTGTAAAAGTCAATACTAAAAGTTCTAGCAATACCACCTTTGACAGCCATGTAACAATAAACTGAATAATAACTATACTAAATTGAATAATAATTTGAATGGTATTAAGAATAATAGAAAAGCAATAATAAAACTAATAATAGTAATTATTGTAATAGTAACACCGTGGGGCGCGGTGGTGTAGGGGTATGTTTGGTGCCTTGCAGCTGGAGGGTTGCGGGGTTCGAATCCACCTCAAGCCGCCGCGTATAGGGACCCTGGGCAAGTCCTTCACTCGCAATTGCTCATGCGCTTCGGCGTGAAACTCCGATTCAGTGTCCGTGCTGTAGTCGGGAGCGCTTCTGAGTAGAAATCTTGAAGGGGCGCTATAACAAGTGCACATACATACATAATAATTTTGTAACATTTATCTTGCTATTTTCTTTGGACACAATTTCAAATGAGAAGGATCATAATTATCTAATAGAAACAATAAAGACAATAATAGCAATAATAGAAACAATTATAAAACAGAAATAATCATAACAATGAAAGAAACTGAAACTCGTTTGAATGATTGGTGGAGCCACTCACTGCGTTATTCCTCAGCACTGGTTCCCTGTTCGACTGCCACATCGTCGTCGGCTGGCACTGGTTCTGAAGTGGCACTGCCATCTGGGAGAGGTAGGAATCCGGTTCCTCCTTGATGTGGTATGGATGGCCGCCTGGAGGATAGTCGGGTGAAACCATTGGTTGCTGCGGGGGAAGCGATTGTCGTGGCCAACCGTTGCCGTAGCAACCGTTGGTATACTGTTGCATGGCCGGGTCATAGTCGTACATCTTTCGACGGACGACGTTGTACTGGGCCCTCTTGTTCAGCATGTACTGCTGCGGGTTGGGGTACGGCATCACCCGATTGCTCTGTGACGACGACGAACCCTGGTGGTACCCCATCATCGCGCGCTGTTGGGGCAACAGTCCCCTTCCGTCCCGACAGACCATCGCCGCGTCCGGACTCAGGTCCGGTCCTCCCGTGGGTCCCATTTCGGGCCCCATCTGTGTCCGGACACCGTCCATCGAGGAGCCCTGACCCGGAAGGCAGGGGTCAAACTGCTGTGCGTACATAGGACGACAGGAACCGGCCATCTGGAGAAAATATCACAGGAAATGTTGCTTAGAGAGGAAAACAGTTCAACTTGTTATCTTTAGTTGGACTTCTTCATCTGTGACACATTCAAATGCAATTCATTGCAATTCATTGTAATCGTAATGTATTCAAATGCTTTTTACTTCAGCATCCATTCAGCTGGTCCTGAGAATCAGTCACTGACTGATATGATGCATCAACGACTTCAGATTTCTTGGCTGACCAAGTGGACCATAAATGGACCTGACCAAGTGGACCATTAATAGACCTGACCAAGTGGACAATGTCTGGTGATGACTTACCCTTTGGTCCTGATAGTAGTCAACGTTAGGACTGATGACTTGCATCGGCCTGCTGCTGCTGCTGCTGCCAACTCCCGACGACATCATCGGATGCGTTGGCATGGCAACTGAGGATGGATCTAGCATCATGTCGTTCTGTCCATAACCCTTCTGCTGCATCATCCCATTCGATGACAAATAACCACTGGATAACAACAACAAAAAACAAAACTCATAAACACACCAAACAGATGGATCAAACGAATTTCTCCTCTTAATTGCCAATTTTTCTAAATATTTTACTGTCCTGACCTACTTCTGTAACATGACCTCTTTTGTCTTATTTTAAGTTATCCTCATCAGAGGTGACCTCTCACTTGTCCTAGATTCTACTCTTCTACTTTTATGATCCACTGTTGTGTGACATCGCCCTAGTTTCAGTTATCATGACATAATTTCCTGTAACATGACCTAGATTTGTCGGTTGTGACCTACTTTTGCGTAACATGGCCTGGCATCATCGTCTGTCGGTTGTATTCAGGTGATGCCATGTGGTTTGGGGATACCTTCTGCATCGTGGTGCCCTCATAGTATTGCACCATGTTCCTGCCACCTCCACCACCACCACCTGCACCACTGGCTGATGTCATGGCGTATCCGTCTGGAAGGCCAGCTGCATTGGACGGGTAGTTTCGGCTGACCCCCATTGACTGCTGCTGTGGGGGTCCCCCATGGGGTGCGGAACTCATCCCATACCAAATGCCAACAGTCGAACTACAATTGACAACATTGTAAACCATTGTAAGAAAGTAAAGATTAACAATTAAATGGTTGTAATTAAGAAACAACAGAGTGTTGACTCATCTGAGGAACTTCATTTGAGACTGGCCAGGCATAGACAGACTGCCATAGAGACAGAGAGAGAGAGACAGACCAACACAGAGAGAAATAGACAATCGAACATACACAGACAGACAGACAGACAGACAGACAGACAGATAGAAACAGAGACAGAAAGACAATCAGATAAAAAAGATAAAGTCCAATACAAAGCCACTCCTTCTAGACTCATCATTTGACCGGATTCCTTCACGTTCAGCCAAAACAATCCATCCATCCACTCCCCACCCCATCCATTCATCCGCCCCATTCATCCCCCATCTATCCACTCCCATCCATCCATTCACCCATCCATACATTCAACCACTTAATCTATTCATCTATTTGCAAGAGACTATCAAGTGAATAGTAAGTAGACTGAGGAGGAGGAGGAGTAAGAGGAGTTGAGAATAGTTTAAGCATGAGGAATGGAATGACAAAGAAGAAGAGGTAGGGGAGGATGAAGACAGATGAAAGGAGGAAGAGAGGAGGAGTGAGAGGAAGGCAGGGAGTAGGAAGAGGATCAACAACAGTTGGAGGAATGAACTGAATAAGAAAGTACAAGAGCAATTAAGTGGTCCAGTGAGGAGGAGGAGGAGGAGGAGGAGGAGGAGGAGGAGGAGGAGGAATAGAAGGAGGAAGAAGAAGAGGAAGAGAAACAGAAGCAGAGGTAAAATGAGGAGGAATACGAAGAAGAGTTGAAGGAGGACAGTAGGAGAAGAAGGAGGAGGAGGAGGAAGAGAAACAGTAGGAGGAGGAGGAGGAGGAGGAGGAGCAAGAAAAGGAGGAAGAAAAGGAGGAAGAAAAGGAGGAGGAAGAAGAAGATTATTAGAAGTAACTGCAAGAGCAGGATTGCAGTGCAGATGTGAGGCTGAATAGGATGAGGTCAGTAGGTGAATGAGCAGAGGATCAGAGGGAGGGAGGGAGGGAGGGATGGAGCGGAGTATTAAAGGAGGAGGAAGAGGAGGAGGAAGAGGAGGAAGAGGAGGAGGAAGAGGAGGAGGAGGAAGAGGAAGAGGATGAGGAGGAAGAGGAGGAGGAAGAGGAGGAGGAAGAGGAGGAGGAGGAGGAGGAAGAGGAGGAAGAGGAGGAGGAGGAGGAGGAGGAAGAGGAGGAGGAGGAGGAGGAGGAGGAGTGAGAGGAAGGCAGGGAGTAGGAAGAGGATCAACAGTTGGAGGAATGAACTGAATAAGAAAGTACAAGAGCAATTAAGTGGTCCAGTGAGGAGGAGGAGGAGGAGGAGGAGGAGGAGGAGGAGGAGGAGGAATAGAAGGAGGAAGAAGAAGAGGAAGAGAAACAGAAGCAGAGGTAAAATGAGGAGGAATACGAAGAAGAGTTGAAGGAGGACAGTAGGAGAAGAAGGAGGAGGAGGAAGAGAAACAGTAGGAGGAGGAGGAGGAGCAAGAAAAGGAGGAAGAAAAGGAGGAAGAAAAGGAGGAAGAAGAAGAAGATTATTAGAAGTAACTGCAAGAGCAGGATTGCAGTGCAGATGTGAGGCTGAATAGGATGAGGTCAGTAGGTGAATGAGCAGAGGATCAGAGGGAGGGAGGGAGGGAGGGAGTATTAAAGGAGGAGGAGGAGGAGGAAGAGGAGGAGGAGGAGGAGGAAGAAGAGGAGGAGGAGGAGGATGTGGTTGGTGAGTCTAGACTGACTTGGATGGTGGTAGACTGTTGTGATGTTGCATCTGCTTCTGCTGCTGCTGCTGTTGCAGCTGTTGCAGCTGCTGTTGATGGTGATGTTGGTGCTGCTGCTGAATGGTGAGGTGGCTGTGGGTCTGAGTCGGAGGCATCTGATTCATGTCAGGCGGCGGAGGAGAAACGGGGTCGTCGTGTCAAAGGTCAACTCAGTCCCCGTCAGACAACGACATCACACCCACCACAGCGCCCAAGACGAAGACAACGTCAGAAAGGTCATCCGAACGAAACGAACGACGACGACGAGAAACAACGACAGAGCAGACGACGACCGGAACAGAGACTGAAGTCAAGAGGACGACGACGAAGACAACAACGATGGTCGTTGGTGGAAGGAAAGAGAAACGGAAGGAAGGCGGACGGATGAAGAAAAAATCAGCCTCAGATGAAAAAGGGAATCTGTAGAAACAAATGAACCAACAGACAGTAAATAAACAGTAAACAACAATCATCATCATCACCACCATCATTCCGCATCGCTCTCTTTTTCCATCACCATCTTTACCATCACCATTTTATCATCCACACCACGACCACCATTACCACCACCATCAGTTCCTGACCACAGCCATTTGTGGGCAAGGAGTGCAGGACAGTGATCTCCATTTTATTTGGTCATTTGTCTCTCTTCTAGTTCAGTTCAAGTCTTCTCATATATACGAATTCTTATTCAGTGTAAATCGTAACAATAGCGATAAACTAATGAAAATTATGGAACTAATTAAATGGGTAGAAATAGTGAATAACAAGAATCAAATAAATGATAGAGAAAACGGATCTTTGGATACATAAATGTAATAGAACAGATGTGAAATATAATAAGACGATCACCTGATAACCTGTATAATTATTTCTCTGGTCATAGCTAATAATAGAACTGATCCTCATAGAAGATCTCTCAGTTTATAGACAGAGACCTACATTTTGGAATTCCATCCCTTTGTAAGATCTGTTTGTTCTCTTCAGTCACTTGTCTTGTTTCTTTCTGTAATTCTCTCTCTCTCTCTCTCTCTCTCTCTCTCTCTCTCTCTCTCTCTCTCTCCGTCTCCGTCTCTCCGTCTCTCTCCGTCTCCGTCTCCGTCTCCGTCTCCGTCTCTCTCTCTCTCTCTCTCTCTCTCTCTCTCTCTCTCTCTCTCTCTCTCTCTCTCTCTCTCTCTCTCTCTCTCTCTCTCTCTCTCTCTCTCTCTCTATCCTCTGTCTGTCTGTTTCTCTCTCTGTCTCTGTCTCTCTTTCTCATGACAGACTCATCTTCTTGATGTTGGCTTAGTTTGGTTCGCCATTGGTGGTGTATTTGACTCTGGCGCAATAGAAGTTACTAATAACTCCCGTCAGCAGTTCCGAGATGTGCTTCAAAGCCGGGCAACGGGTAACATTATTAACCCCTCCCCAGTCATATAGTCTAACAGGTAATCAACCTTTCCATAGACTACAATGCATAAACTAAATGCAAGCACACAAAGAAGAAGACAAAGAAGAAGACAAAGAAGAAGACAAAGAAGAAGACAAAGAAGAAGACAAAGAAGAAGACAAAGAAGAAGACAAAGAAGAAGACAAAGAAGAAGACACTTAGATGGTTTCTTCACTTGGGTCTTTTAAAGAGGTCAGGCAGCCAACCACCAAACCAGCCTCAAAACTTGACTTAATTAACTCAACGGATTTTCCTTTAGTTCACTCATTTCTCCCAATCCACACATTTTAACTAAAGAAACTACAAATGAATATGGATTCCCATGAATTCCATCTCTATACTTACATAGATAAACACACACAACCTATAAACAAATATAATCTATATATATATATATATATATATATATATATATATTGACATGAGATTTATGCGTATGTATGGCTTCAATTTGTATAAATAATTCACAGACATTCCCCATGTAAATATATTTACATAAGCACACATTTCAAGGCTAAACATAAACTTCATTGAGACACACACACAGCCAGGGGTTTCTCTTGTCATAACCCCTCCCCAACCTTGTGCAAGGAAATGGGTCTTTGCAGGACTTTAAAGAACCCCCAGTCGAAAACTCTCCCCTGGGGAGTCGTGCGTGTGTGTGTGTGTGCGTGCGTGCGTGTATGTTGGTATTTCTTCAACAATACAAAGCCCTGCAGCGGAAGTCGGCTACCCCGAAGGCATGACCGGACATGCAGCCACATTCACCCCACCCAACCCCCACGATTGTCCGGACAGCGCAGCCCTTAAAGGGCAAACCCACGTAGGTGACGTCACCCACATGAGAACAGGTAGCCAGAGACAAATCACGACTTCTGTCCAGTAGCAACTTCAGCTGCGGCTGCAAGAGGAGGAGGAGGAGGAGGAGGAGGAGGAGGAGGAGGAGGAGGAGGAGGGAGGAGGTAGGAGGGAGGAGGAGGAGGAGGAGGAGGGGAGGAGGAGGAGGAGGCAGCAGGTCTTGCCCTAAACGGACTACAGTGGAAACTTACTAAACCAATATGCTGAGTGATTTTAAACATATCCTACTTAATAATATTAGGTTGAATCGGTTCCCTTGCAGTTGATTTCAAAACCGGTTGGTTGGTTTGTTGCTGTTTAACGATGCTGTGTCATAACAAAGTGTCGTCCCCTCCTTTATCCACACTTTGGACTGGCACTGTGGGCAGTGGCGCAGTTTCAAAGAGGGTGTGTGCCAAACAGAAGTGTATAGCCACAGTAGCCTCTGGCTTCTGGTCTTATGTTGACCTGGTTCTTCACTGGATTTAAAGTCTGCAATTTCACTCAAAGCGACCATCAACCAATCAATGTCTTCATGATGATTACAACGGCGCTATAGAAGTCAACAGATTAGAGTTTAAGTAAACGTAATTAACGTAATGTCTAACATAATGCAATTCAATGTAAGGCATTTCCACGTGTAAGACATTCGCTCAGCTGATAACCTGGGCAAAACAGTGAAGCAGTTCCCCCGCCGTCCATTTTAATATCCAACGAGGGTTACAACATACATACACACATATGGTCATCGTTCAATTACTACTACTAAAGACGTACACAACGCACTGCAGCAGTTCTCGTCCAGTGCTCCAACGAAAGACGTTGTTGTGGCTGAACGGACGTCACAGAAAGTCCCTCCAACTGAAGGATATTAATCCTCTGCTGCCTTCCCATCTCCCACGCACCACTTCCTCTCTCCATCCGCTACACCCCCCCCCCACACACCGCACTCTCTTCGGTCCGCACTCTCTGCCGTCCACCTACACGCTACGTAGCGGCGGGCGGTCAGCAGCTCCTCCCCTCCTCCCTTCCTCCCCTCACACGACGTCCGTCCGTCGCCAAGAAGCTCTCGGTCATCTCGTCCACCCATCCCACCCCCACCGCACACACACACACACATGTCCTCCACCAACGCCACCTTACTATTGCCCGATCCACGCTGCGCACTCTCTCTCTATCCCTCACTCTTTCCTCCCTTCCTCTCTCTGTCTGTCTGTCTGTCTCCCTCTCCCTCTGCCTCCCCTCTTCAACAATCGTCTCCATCTTACCCACACCCACACCCATCTCTCTCCCATTTTACTCTGCTGACCACACAAAAGAAAGGAAATGGCGATATATAAAACAGACGTAAACCGATTCACCGTCCATGCACCGACAATAACCTCTCGGACAACCATTGCTATATATAGCATATGCTCGGCAAACTGCTATGGCACTGGCTCCGACAACAGCTATAGCATATGCTCAGACAACTGCTATGGCACTGGCTCCGACAACAGCTATAGCATATGCTCAGACAACTGCTATGGCACTGGCTCCGACAACAGCTATAGCATATGCTCAGACAACTGCTATGGCACTGGCTCCGACAACAGCTATAGCATATGCTCAGACAACTGCTATGGCACTGGCTCCGACAACAGCTATAGCATATGCTCAGACAACTGCTACAAGTACCATTCCGAATGGCTGAACCATCAATGAGTCCGAAAATTAAGACAACGAACACAAGTCATAAAATTACGTCAGCTATATTAAACCGAAATTAATTAGAATAAATTACAATCAGTCAGACTCGAAGACTAACTGAGAAAAAGAATCATCCGAAATGATCATCGAGTCCCTCAAGGCCTCAGCTGCAGCTGAAAACAGTTCTTCACTCTTCTTCTCCCAGAATTCCAATAATCAGTTATATTAGTCCCACACAAAGTTCGCCGATTATTATTATTACAGCGTCGACGAAAGACATGGAATCAGAGTAAATGTCGTTTTAACCGAATTTCGTATCAACCATTAGGCAACAAACTGACTTATGGATTCACGCTTACATAACACTGTATTGTAAAGTATTTCATCAGATTTCATTGCCATGTCAGGCATTTTGTGCAATGTATTGTACTGTAAAGCACTATACTGGATTTTATTAAATTTAATTTAAGGTAATGTAATTGGATTCAAAACCGTGCTTTTCAGTACAATACAATACACCAAATAGATTACATTCCAATATGTAGCATAGTGCAACAGAAATGTGAAATTGTACTGTTGAAGAATCACATTGAAAAATCTCAAGTACGCGTAATTTAAAGGAATTTTACTGCAATGCATCATGCTGTTATAATACATACACACACATCGACTGACAGACAGACAGACAGACAGACAGACAGACAGACAGACAGACAGACAGGCAGACAGACAGACAGACAGACAGGTAGTTAGAAGGACAGAGGAAGCCCGAGAACCTAATAAACATCTGGCAGCAGTCGGTCTACATCGTCCTCTGCGGCACTCTTTCCTTAGACTTTTCCTCAGACTTTTCCTTAGACTTTTCCTTAGACTACCACCGCCAGGCGGCGCCTCTTAGCTGCTGCGAGGCATTGTGGGATTACCCAGAAACACTTGAGGGGCCGGAAGTAGATCCGCCGCCCCACTGGACGGAGGAGGTTTCATGCGCCGCCGCCGCCGCCGACAGATGGCCACCGCAGCAGAAAGAGAGATTACTCGTCTACTGCTCTGCTGCTGACGTCATTAACACCCTCGACCAACGATATTATATCGGACGACGACGACCGCACACGTAACATAGAAGCGAAATGAAATGACCGACCGACCGACCGACCAACACACCGACAGACAGACCGACAGACCGACCGACCAACAGACCGACCAACAGACCGACCAACAGACCGACCGACCGACAGACAGAGAGACAGAGAGACAGACAGACAGACAGACAGACAGACCGACCAACAGACCGACCGACAGACAGACAGACCGATTCGTTGTAATGTAATGCACGTGAGCTGGTCAGATGCATATAACGGCTACTTACTTACTTAACTGACTTATTGATTGATTGACTGACTGACTGATATAATGATTTAGTGATCTCAACGCTGTCTCCCAAGGCCTTACCTCAGTCGCCATGAACCTGGCTCTTGATAATTTGGAATTCATAGAGCGCCGGTCATAGGCTGTTCTGCCTCTTGCAGCTTCTGTGTGGGGCTCAGTAATTTCGATGATTCACGTTACATGACGTTACACTACATGACGTTACATTACATGACGTTAAGCGGGTATCAGTCAGTTGATCAATCAATGTAACAACTAGAATTGATGAGCAACCGATTGGATGATTGATTGATTGACCAATCATTGATTGTTTCCATTAGGTGAATCCAGATGGTCAATTCCGTTGACTCTCTGCTGGTCAACTTATTCACCTAATGACAATTCCATAATTAATTCCAGCACTCCAGTATATACTCACACGACGTCAGAGCAGAAAATAGAGAACCAGACACAGACAGAGAACCAGACACAGACAGAGAACCAGACACAGACAGAGAACCAGACACAGACAGAGAACCAGACACAGACAGAGAACCAGACACAGACAGAGAACCAGACACAGACAGAGAACCAGACATAGACAGAGAACCAGACACAGACAGAGAACCAGACACAGACAGAGAACCAGTACAGAAGAGCAAACAACGCCAGCTCTGTCCAGAGAAACACGGCTGTACAGAAAACGAGAAAGAGAGAGCGAGACAAGAAAGGGAACGAGACAGACAGACAGACAGACGGACACAAACAGCGAGATACACAAAAAAGAGATAGACAGAAAGAGACAGAGAGAGGGAGAGAGAGAGTGTCAGCACCAGGCACGGAGCTAGAAGAAGACGGCATTATAGCTATTAATAAGGTTCATTGTGACAAGATGACGGCAGCCGAGACAGAGACAGAGACAGGGAGAGACAGACTCCAGGAGACAGAGAGAGAGACAGAGACGGAGAGACAGAGACGGACGAGAGAGAGAGAGAGACAGAGAGAGAGACAGAGAGAGAGAGAGAGACAGAGAGAGAGACAGAGACAGGAGAGAGACAGAGACGGAGAGAGAGAGAGAGAGAGAGAGAGAGAGAGAGAGAGAGAGAGACAGAGACAGAGACAGAGACAGACAGAGAGAGAGAGAGAGAGACAGAGAGACAGAGAGAGACAGAGGAGAGAGAGAGAGACGGAGAGAGAGAGAGAGACGGAGAGAGGAGAGAGAGAGAGAGAGACAGAGACAGAGACAGAGACAGAGACAGACAGAGACAGAGACAGAGACAGAGACAGAGACGGAGAGAGACAGAGACGGAGAGAGATGAGCAGATCCAATAAGGCTTCTGCTCATCCTTTATTCCGCAGACAGACGGACTGGCGACGGATGAAGGGAGAAACGAACGGACGGAGGAGGATAGGAAGGAGGCGCCACCTCCACTTCCCCCTTCATCCCCCCCCCATCACCAACCCCTCATCCCACATCACCAGAGCCGCCTTCGAACAGCAGCAGCTGCAACAAAGAACGCTTCGATCCGTCTCTCTGTCTCTCTCTCTATGCCCTGTCCGTCTCCGTCTGTGGTCTGTGCGTTTGTCTGTCTGTATCCTTCTGTCTGCCGCTGTCTGATCAGTGACCAAAGGCTGTCCGTCCGACCGTCCAAGAGGCTGTCGGCCTAATCTCTCTCTCTCTCTGTCTCTCTCTGTCTCTCTCTGTCTCTCTCTGTCTCTCTGTCTCTCTCTGTCTGCTCTGTCTCTCTCTCTCTGTCTCTCTCTTCTCTCTCTCTCTTTCTTTCTCTCTCTTTCTCTTTCTTTCTCTTTCTCTCTCTCTCTCTCGTCTCTCTCTCTCTCTCTCTCTCTCTCTCTCTCTCTCTCTCTCTCTCTCTCTCTCTCTCTCTCTCTCTCTCTCTCTCTCTCTCTCTCTCTCTCTCTCTCTCTCTCTCTCTCTCTCTCTCTGTCTCTCTCTCTCTCTCTCTCTCTCTCTCTGTCTCTCTCTCTCTCTGTCTCTCTCTCTCTCTCTCTCTCTCTGTCTCTCTTTCTCTCTCTCTCTCTGTCTCTCTCTCTCTCTCTCTCTCTCTCTCTGTCTCTCTCTCTCTCTCTCTCTCTCTCTCTCTCTCTCTCTCTCTCTCTCTCTCTCTCTCTCTCTCTCTGCTCTCTCTCTCTCTCTCTCTCTCTCTCTCTCTCTCTCTCTCTCTCTCTCTCTCTCTCTCTCTCTCTCTCTCTCTCTCTCTCTCTGTCTCTCTTCTCTCTGTCGTCTGCTTCTGCACCCGTTTTCGTCTGCCTCAGTATCTGTGAGTGTGCCTTTGTGAATGCTTCCGTCTGTAACTGCGAGTGTGCCTCGTAGCTCTATGCATCTGGCTCTTCCTGGTTCTGTCTGCCTCTGTATCTATGTGCGTCATCTTCTTCCTCTCTACCTGTTTCGTCTGCCTGTGTGTATCTCTGCCTCCTCTTCCTCTTCCACCTCCTGCTCCTTCTCCTCCTCCTCCTGCTTCTCCTACTGGTGGTGGTGGTGGAGCGGTGGCCAGCAGGAGCGTAGGCTGAGAGACAGATGGAGTTCTTCGGCTGCAGCTATCGATCTCTGCATGGCGTCAGACATTGGTGACGGAAACGACAATATTTCTATCTGCCTTCCAACAAACAAAGCCACCGTCTCTCCCTCCCTCTCTCTCCCCTCTCCTCCCTCCACACCTACGCACTCCCCAACGGTAAACGTATCGTCTTCGAGAGACCGGATAAAGTGCACCAGGTCAAGTAAGAACGCGCTAAGAATAAATTAGATAATTCTCCTCGTGATTAATAATCAAAGATTGGATCATACGACGACGACCATCAACCAGTCTATTACTGCTGCTGCTGCTGCTGCTGCTGATGATGATGATGATGATGATGATGATGATGATGACGACGACTTAAAATTAGGTTAATAACAGGTGATCATCAAAGAATGCGTTTAACAAATAAAGAGCGAGTGATCCAATGCTCTCATTCCCACAGAGCCACAGAAGACACGTCACATGTCCCACTGGCAACTCATCAACCAATCTAATCTAATCTCAAGACTTCTATAGCGCCGCCGTCGTCATCGCAATTCAGAAGGCATCTAGGATTGGTTAGATCGCAAGTTCCCAATGTTTACCAAACGGTTTCCTATATTATTATCCCATCCATTGCAAATGTCCTTTTACCGCACGCCACCGTAACAGTATAAACCGCACCAGATCCGAACGACGGGCGCCTGAAGAAGAGCGGTGCGCGTTACCATAGCAACTACAATAGGAGGCGCCGCTCTGTTGGAGGTCACGACCCCCGAGAATCAAAGACAATGAAGCCCTCGGCACATGACCTGATCGGCTGTCGAAGTAGTTGCACCGGTCTGCTCATCTGTCTGCCTTTGTCTGTCTGTGTCTGTCTGTGTCTGTCTGTCTCTCTCTGCCAATGCAGAGATGGCGTGGATTCGACGCCTAAGCCGAGCAGAACGACTTCTATTAGATCAGATCTTCTATTTTGACAAGCGATGAAAAACGGGTCTCATCGCCTTCTATCGTAAGCCGAGTCGCAACAATTCCTGTATGTTTTACATGTACTTCGTTTGCAGGATTCAGTAGATCATTAATTAATTAATTAATTAATTAATTAATTGAGATCAGTTATACGACGTCTCTTTATCTAGCTATCTATGAATGAGTCAGAATACAAGTATGCTTGTAAAGTAAATGCACTCATGCATATATTATGTATTGTATGTATGTGTATATAATGTGTATGCATTGCATGTATGCATATCTCATCTTCCCACCGACAGCGTACAGTCAGTGTACTATTCATCAGAGCCGAGAGTTGCCCAGGGACCACCTTACGTACAGCAGATGGAGCCGATATTTCTGCCTTGGCTGGGATTTGAACTGGCGACCTTTCGGTTGACAGTCGACCAGGCCAACCACTAGACTACTGTCCACTCCTCCCCTCCCCACTCCTCCCGCTCCCCCCTCTCCCCAATAGATCCTAAACTGAGCGTAGTCTCTTAAGGACCTCTCCACAGAAATGCAAACATGGCAAGATCCAACTGGTCTAAACTGTGCGTGTCTCAGCCAGCGCCTCTGTCTCCGGCTGTGTGTGTGTGTGCCTGCGCCTGTTGGTGTGTGTGTGCGTGCGTGCATGTGCGTGTAGAAACTGACGATATTTTTATGTAAAGTGATGCAAACAGAAATCGAAGGCTATGATCGATCGGTCGAAAGTCGTCGTCGTTGAAGAGAGAGACAGACAGACAGACAGATACACAAAGAGAGACACACACAGAGAGAAAGAGACAGAGAAAGACAGACAATCAGACAGACAATCAGACAGAGAGAGACGGAGACAGACGGAGAGACGGAGATAGAGAGAAACAGAGAGAGTTAATCGCTTGGCCTCTGTTGTCATGAAAATAATGACGATGAGTGCTAGTGGAGATCAGTCACTTCTGCCCATCATCACCAAATGACTGTCATCAGGAACAACCGATGATGATGGCCACAACGACGTCGATCACGATGATGATGATGACGATGATGGGAATTAAAACAAACATTACACAATTAGTTATCTATTATACAATGTATACAAAATATAAATAGCTTTGGATGTATAATATACTACTGAAATCCTGTAATTTAAAATCATATAATTTGTACACTGTAGCTTCCAAATGACGATGTCTTTGGAAGTGTATCCTGTATCAAGGACCATTCATAAGAGAGATGAGCACGATTAGTTAAATTGCTAATCGACTACAATTACAATTAGCTATTGAAATTTGCTAATCAATTGGAATTATAAAAATCTGGTAGCTAATCTATTAGAATTAGACTTATCTGTTTGTCTAATCGATTAGTTAATCGATTAAGATTCTAATCTATTAGTTACCCCCCTCTGCTTCATAAGGACTGTGTTCTACTATGAGGTCGTTTTCTACAGATGAACCAATAATTGTGGTATCTAAGTCCAGACCGCGTTCTATCCAAATCCACGACATAATGAAGATCTGCGTTTGACGGAGGTTCCGATGTAGTATTATGATCATCGGTGGCCACGGTATAATATTACGTTGCACTTCCCTCTTCCCTCTTCTTCTTCTTCTTCCCATTAACCTCGCAGTCTAAATTTAACAGCTCACCATCCTCACCCATCTGCTTCTGGTCTTTCCCTCCCCTTGTCCCTCCTTCCCTCCTCCCACCCACCCTAGATAAGCCAGACAGGGCCGACGGCGACTGAGCTCAACCCGCAGCAGACAAGGCGGTCTGCGGGTGGGGGAGGAGGGAGGGAGGGGCGGAAGGGGATGGGGACCCATCGACCATCAGACAATTCAAGAGAATGGAACAGGAAAATAAGTTAAAGGAGGAGACAAGATGGCCGACATCTGAATGGAAACCCTATTAACATCAATATCAGTCACCCTCTCTCTGTCTGTCTCTCCCTCTCCCTCTGTTTCTTCCCCCGTCTTGCTTTCTCCCACTAACTCTGCCTCTCTCTGTCCCTCTGTCTCTCCATCTGCCTTGGTCTCTGTCTCTCTCTCTCCAGAGGATGTCCTCTTCCTTCTGAGGCAGCATATCGTCTGAGGAGGAGGAGGAGGAGGAGGAGGAGGAGGAGGAGGAGGAGGAGGAGGAGGAGGAGGAGGGAGGAGGAGGAGAGGCGGAGAAGGAGGAGGAGGAGGAGGAGGGATTCTGAAACCCTTTCCAAATATATATTAGCAACGATTCACATCCAACTCTTTATGACCTAGACGTCCAAGTGAACTCACATCTAGACATCTTGACAAACATACAAACAACAAGATACACAGATGCAAGCAGAGAGACACAGAAAGCCAGCAACACGCAAACCAACGGAATACGCAGGTTGAGACATGGGTCAAGTCATACAGACAGACAGAAAGACAGACACACATAGAATCAGACACACATACATAGAGACAAACAGACGCGTATACACAGACAGATATAGATACAGACAGCCTCTCACACACACACACACACACAGTGTCACACACACACCTACACAGAAAGACAGAGAGGCGCAGACTGGCAGAGTGGCAGACTGGCAGACTGCCTGAAGCAGAGATTGTGGCTGATGATGAGTATGAGGAAGAGGAAGAGGAGGTTAAGTGAAGGATGTAACAAGAAATCCAGTGGAAGAAGATGACTTCAGAATCAGATCAAACATCCGTCCGTCCGTCCGTCTGTCTGTGTCTGTCTGTCCGTGTCTTTCTATCTGTCTGTCTGTCTGTCTGTCTGTAGCGCTATTCGTCATACGCTGTTCCTGGGTGGATAGATGAATGGACGGATGAATGGATGGATAGGTGAATGGAGTAATGAATGGATTGATAGATGAATTACTAAAGAAATTAATGTACGAATGGATCGTTCTATTGGCCTAAAAGAAATCAGTTCTAGGTAAAATGCAGTCATTGTGCACTCACGAAACACTCTTTATACGAATGGATACATCGTTTATAGAAAGATGGATTGATGGTTGCACGACTGTACAGACGGATTGATTGATTGATTGATTGAGTGTGTGTGTGTGTGTGTGTGTGTGCAGACGCAAGTATGCATGTATGTATGACATTTGTATGTATGTATGCATGGATATTATATATGATGTAGGACGACGACGACGACGTCGATCGTGCATAGGTTGTGCTGTCATATAGACTGTAGAGTAGACTGGTTTCCCGTTTATCCAAACACAGATGGAAATCATCTATAATGACCTTAAAAGCAGTTGTTACACCATGTGTGCAAGGTCAGTGAATCTGAATGTGATGGGTGGATGTTAATTAGGGGACAAATTGGGTAAAAGAGACGGAGCCAAGCAACGGACAGAAGATTCGTCAGGAAGCGGGATTTAACTGATGACAGCCATCTGTTGGCAATTCTTTTGTGGTAGCGTACGATTCGAAATAGGAGGAACAGAGCAGACTAACGCACGACAAAGCCTACTACTAACTAAGTAAGTAGGTAAAGTCTGTATTGTACCAGACTGCACTCTGGTGTACATACATCTTAAACAGCAATAAATGCCAATATACGTCAATAGCTGCCCTCAACTTAGGACGGTTTAATAGCAGAAGTCAGTATATGAAGAACGCAACAGTCTAGGAGGACGAAATGGAGTTAGCAGAGTGGATGGAAGGCTGATGGAAGGGTGATGGAAGGGTGATGGAAGGATGATGGAAGGCTGGTATTCAAAGGTAGGACATGCACTCTTCAGCATAAAATTATTTTACTTAACATTCAGCAGGAAGACCATGAAGTTCACAAAGGCAATTCAATAAAGCGGAAGATTTAACAACGCTAGAAAGTGAACAGTTTTCAACCACTTGGAACTTTAACACTTAAAAGAGGAAATACCATACAACAATAAAGCGTAAATATTTGACTTAGCCATTGAACAAAAAACTGTTTTAGCCAAGTTATGAGTAAGAAAAAGCCTCTCTGCGTGTGTGCGATTTGACAGGCAGGCCGAATAAACATGGAAAATGACTGACAACTTATTCCGGCCACATTATAATAAAAACAATAACAATAATAATACTAACAATGCACCAAGTTAAGCACCGTCTCTCTCTCTCTGTCTCTCTCTGTCTCTCTCTCTCTCTCTCTCTCTCTCTGTCTCTCTCTCTCTCTCTCGCGAGGTAGGTCTCACTGATTTCGGATTGAAGACACATTTGCTGTGGACAGCCGATTGAAGAGTCTCTCTATTAGTAGCAGGACAACTACAGAACACAATTCATTAGAGTACCTTTCACCTACTCTAGTAATAATATCACAGACAGCCAAGCGAACCTACAGCCAATGCAACACAGAACGACTCACACGGACGCACAGACAGACTCGCTTCCCCACACCCCCCGCCCCCACCCACCAAACCAAGTCATAACCATAGTCCATAATAATACATAGGCTCGATTATAGCAAGCCACAATAGATCTATACATATTCATTTCGAAACACTAATTATGCACAGATAGAAAAGTACACAATCAGCTCAGACCGCAACGTTCATATATATATATACACTCTCTGCCTCTTATATCCTGCTAACAGACGACTATGTACACACACTGATGCTAATTGTCAATTCATATAACATCATCTACATATAATTACATAACGAAATCTGCATAGACAACGTGTATATATATATATATAAGTTGAGAGCGCCTATAATATTGTTTTGTTTATGTCATATGATGGGCCAATCTCTTGAGGTCTATTTGAAATTGGGGAGGGAGATCTGCTGGCCACTACCCAACCGACCCACCCACCCACGGGCCGACTGACCGTGGCTCCATCATGACCTTCGTTTCTGCACAGCAGAGCCAGGCAGACGGATCACTGCCCACCCATCCGCACACCCCAAGGCCGAGTTCCTGCCCCAACCGGTTCTTCTAATTCACTGTAGCTCTGCCTTCCTTCCTTCCTTCCTTCCCACCTCCACTTCTCCCTGACCCTGGGTGCTCCTTCAAAAGGAGGAGGAGGCCATTCGAACCCCCTTACAGGCGGGGTTCATGCACTTAAACCCTAACTCATCAGTTGCTGGCCACAATCCATGTCTATATATAATAGACCGACCGATTGTCTCGGCCGCCGACACCCGAAGAGTGTCCACAGCCCCAGGGAAGGAAAGTACATCGACTCCACCCCATACGAGATCACGTAACCCTCTTCATATATATATATATATAATATATATATATACATATTTATATATATATATACATACATATTTATATATATGAGAGAGAGAGAGAGAGAGAGAGAGAGAGAGAGAGAGAGAGAGAGAGAGAGAGAGAGAGAGAGAGAGAGAGAGAGAGAGAGAGAGAGAGAGAGAGAGAGAGAGAGAGAGAGAGAGAGAGAGAGAGAGAGAGAGAGAGAGAGAGAGAGAGAGAGAGAGAGAGAGACACACACACACACATACAGGGAGCAGAGAGAAAGAGGGAGGGCATACACTTCTTGACCTCTAACAACTTCATATACAGGTTTACACACACCAGGTATATTTATATACTACATATATATATATTTTTATATATGTTCGCATATTATATATGTATATATATAAAACATTATACAAATGCATGTGCCATGTCCGTGTATATGTATGTCGTATAGGCAGAACCTGGTATTCGTCACGTACATTGCATATCTTACAACTTTGGATCTCTAACAATGTGTCTATAAATACTTAATAGAGATCTTCATCCACTAAAACATATAAAGGCTATATAATATATCTATGTTTTTATATATATTATACATACTGAAATTCTGGATACTCTAAGGCTCTAAGCTGTACATTTTATTCAAAATCATGAACAATTTAACATGTTCATGCCTTATTATATATACATCATTAATTCATTATACATACTCTTAAATACTTTAGCGCCTTCGTGAGTTTCTTGTAGGGCGCTATATAAATGGCCATATACACACATAGCTATATATACATCAGAAATATCCATCAGAAATATAACCATACATATATATACTCAATTATGTATTGCCCAGGTTATATTAAACCAGATGCAAAGAGCGTACTCTTCATTATCAATATTTGACCTATTTATGAGTAAGTTGCCTCTATTTGAATAGGACGTATTACATTACAAACTGATTAGAACATTGTTATTAGGATGGCTTACTCTTGACCAAAATCCTGTAGACAGCACAGTTTGAAAAACAATAGAAATTAAAATGCAACATTAGAGATTATAGGCCATTCTAGAATGTAAACCAAAATGCCGTTAGCAATTGGTGCAATAAAGGATATACTTACTTACTTAGTTACACATACCAAAGCACGAGAAAAGTTTTCATCATTATATTAAGTATGTATTGGACATGTATGCATGTATGTATGTATGGATTAGACACATAGTTTAATGCCTTTAATGTACCTTAGAAAATCGCTTACCATCCTAACCACCCTACCCTGCAATGCCAGCATTAGCAAACTGTAGTTCGCAATCGCAATCGAGCATTTATATAGCGCCACTCAAAAACAGAGGCACTTCCGACCTGGGCCAGTTGTGTAAACAAACAGGGCTGCGGATTTTAATGATTAATCGATTAATTAATCGTTAAAATTTTAATCTTTCTTAATTTTGAGGTTGTTCGATTAATTTTCTTACTTATTTCAAAATGTCGAGCAGCCCATTTCCAGAGTAAACAACATAGCAAACAAAGATAAATGTGAAATGTTTGAGTGGAAAATTAGGCAATCATTTTGCATTTTAAGGTAAATGCTGATGGAAGAGTTGAAGATGGCAAATTAACTGTCTTCATTGCAATAAACAATCCCATTTAAGTTTTTTTTTTAGACATAAGTAGTAACTACCAATAATACATTTTCAGTTTGACAATATGAACTTCAGCATGTGGAATGATTGAAGTTTTTGTAGAAAGGAAGTGATAATCGACTCAGTGACTACATTTTTAACTGTTTTCACACTTCACGCAACAGATACCAAATAATCGAAGTTCCATTTTGGACATTAATCGATTCATTATTTTAAATCATTATCAGTCCTATAAACAATACATCATAACGTCACATTATCTTCATCACAATCATGATCAAACATTTATGCAGCGCCACTATAGAAAGCACTTAGTTGGCAAGTGGACCAGTCACAGCTCATGCATATGTCCTCGATGGTCATCCCTTCATATGGATGTCGTCACCGCCGTTAAAATGCCAACCAGTCGATAGACCGAGACCGACCGACCGTATGGCAATTACAAGTCAGGCAGTTAAAAACTAGCTAGACACAAAAGCTGTGAAATGAACAATTCCCATTCGGCCAAACGAGGAAACGAAAATAGTCCCATTCGAATCCTCCAAGTTAGTTGTTAGACAATGCATTGCATGGTCTCTTAAAGAAACATTTCCTGTACTACAGTGAAAACCATCAGATAAACAAAATGAGTACCTGAATATTTTTAACAGTGCCTCCAAAGTAGCATTTGAAATCGCTGCTCACTATCTGCTAAACAATGCCGTAGTTCCTTAAAAGCAATACTACTTCATTTGAATCGCTGGAAGCAATTGCTGGTCTGCACACACACAGAACGCAACCCACAGACTCACTCTGGGTTGATACCTAAAACTGCGTTCAGAGATAAAAATATTAATAATAACACAATGATAATTATCGTTACTACAACGATTACTCTGCAAATGATATACATCGCAGGATTGCACTTTCAGTTAAAGGCCAAACTATATTCACTTTCGACTGTGCTTTCGATTCTGAACACGAAATAAATAGCAGTTTCGATCTCGGCCATAAGTGAACTGACCAGCAACCAAACACGTCCACCACCGAATGTTTGGGTCATAGTAATAACCATCTGTTAACTAGTCATTACCATCAAAGCCGCACAACTCCCCCAAAACAAAAGTACATGCAAGCACATCAATGTTATGCTTGGCCCTGTATCCTGGAAATAGTCTTGCTTTGAATAAAATCAGAAGTGAGCTAATCAGTTTGTCACCTTGTTCCTTGTTCTGCTTGATGTCTGTTCTGTTTGATCATCTGTTAATCTCCCTCCTACTTCGTCAGAAGCGCTGCTGCAGCTGATCAGTTGCTTCTTGAAGTTGTGCTTCATAAATTTTCGCTTACTTTACGTTACTCCAAAAATGCCTCCGGTTATTGGATTGCTACAAGTGTGTGGCACAAACTAACTGCTAGCCATCCAATGCTTGTTTACACTTTCCTGTCATATGTGTATATAACAGCAGCAATTGTCAGACTTTTGCCCTTTTTGGGCCCTGGATGGTGTCCATGGAAACATGAACAAACTACACAGACTGGTCTAGAGATAGAGAACCTCACGCATGAGCACTACCCACACTGAAAGCAACTTCGACAGAAGTAATTATTCTTCCTACCTTCACATTGCCTTTTATAAGTGTCCGTCTTAGTTAAATGAAGTAGGAACAATAAAGTTGAACAGTGTATGCACCACTACAATATCTCATACAGTGCGACCACTGCTTGGGATTTTTCCCAAGATCTTGGGAATTTGGGGGTCCTACTTGGGATCTGGGGATTTTGCCTAGCAATCTTGGGATTTTTAAGGTCTACAGACTAGTTTTTATCCATCTAGTTTAACTTGCGGGAATCTTGCTTGATTGATTGATTGCTTGCTTGAGCCACAGGCTAAATAGTCAAATCTTGCGACGACTAGTTCGATCACTTACAATCATTCAATCGTCGTGAAACTTGGCAGACAGACTCGCCCGCGCACACACTTCATTCTATCAAAATTTCAGCTCCCCAAAAAGAGGCTAGCTTATAGAATCGGGGACTAAACTTTTCGAATCGGGGAATCCCCTTTTCCGATACGCACCGTTGTGATTGGCCAGCGTTGTGATTGGCTGCAACAATAATGGGTGCGCTGCCTCGTTAAGCGTGCTATGTTGTAAAATGAACGCGGACTATTTTCAGAGTACACGTTATAGGATACTAGATGGATATAGTAAAAACTTTGTTTTTACTATTGGTTCTTTTTTATCCATCTAGTTTAACTTGCGGGAATCTTGCTTGCTTGCAATCTTGCAATCTTGCTTGATTGCTTGCTTGAGCCACAGGCTAAAAAGTCAAATCTTGCGACGACTAGTTCGATCACTTACAATCATTCAATCGTCGTGAAACTTGGCAGACAGACTCGCCCTCGCACACACTTCATTCTATCAAAATTTCAGCTCCCCCAAAAGGCTAGCTTATAGAATCGGGGACTCAACTTTTCGAATCGGGGAATCCCTTTTCCGACACGCAGCGTTGTGATTGGCCAGCGTTGCCATTGGCTGCAACAGAAACTGGTGCGGTGCTTGATTAAACGGACGCTATGTTGTAAAATGAACGCGGACTATATATTTGTAGAGGTAACTGCTTAATATGACGGATTATAGGATACTAGATGGATATAGTAAAAAACTTTGTTTTTACTATTGGTTCTTTTTATTATCCATCTAGTTTAACTTGCAGGAATCTTGATTGCTTGCAATCTTGATTGATTGAGCCACAGGCTAAAAAGTCAAATCTTGCGACGACTAGTTCGATCACTTACAATCATTCAATCGTCGTGAAACTTGGCAGACAGACTCGCCCTTGCACACACTTCATTCTATCAAAATTTCAGCTCCCCCAAAAAAGGCTAGCTTATAGAATCGGGGACTCAACTTTTCGAATCGGGGAATCCCCTTTTCCGACACGCAGCGTTGTGATTGGCCAGCGTTGCCATTGGCTGCAACAGAAACGGGTGCGGTGCTTGATTAAACGGACGCTATGTTGTAAAATGCTATATATTTGTAGAGGTAACTGCTTAATATGACGGATTATAGGATACTAGATGGATATAGTAAAAAACTTTGTTTTTACTATTGGTTCTTTTTATTACCATACTTTGCAACAGTGGCAGCTAATCAGATTAGAAAAACTCGTTCAGTCTGAAAGACATTTATCATTATTGTAACTTGAAAACATTGTTTATTCAATGTTATGCTCCAGTTTTTTCTTTGCGAGTTCTTGACTAGGCATTTTTGTGAAGAATTGTGATTGTTAAAAGTTAAAACGCATTTCATATTTCATCACATCTCTTTCCTTTTCGGTAACTTGGGATTTTTTGGTACACTTTTGGCCAATCTTGCGATTTTTCTGGCAAGAGCTTGGGATTTCAGAAAATGGAGAGTGGTCGCAATATCTCATACATACTTTCAACTGCCTGTTTCTGCGTTCTCGTTTAATTCATGAGTGCACCTCAACACAATCATCTCTTCACCAGTCTGGGAGTTGTTGTTACTAGACTTTCCATGAAAACCATTTAGCAGTGGCCCATCAAAAAATTGCCATGCCATCATTCAATCGGGTAAAGCAGAGGTCTCCAAAGTTTTCCAGCGGGGGGCCACATTGCTGACTTTCTAAAGCTCCACGGCCAAAACTCCGAAGAAAAACCGCGAATGAATAACTTTAAACAGACTATTTATTCCTGAGGTCTGATGCAGTGCAGAACTTCAATGCAGATATCAATAACAATTAAGATGGTTTCTCGTTAGTCCTGATTAGAGTTCTATTATCTACAAACAGCGACATGGATTTTGGCAATATGCATGTCGGAGTACAGCGGCGTTAAAATTTTCAATTTTCCCAATTTAGTTTGTTTCTTCAAGGAGAGTTCCGCGGGCCAGATTAAAGGCCTTAGCGGGCCGGATGTGGCCCGCGGGCCGTACTTTGGAGACCCCTGGGGTAAAGGCATCAATCAATGGCCAGATACAACACTGTGGGTTAACAGCCTGCGCCTCAAGAACCCCACATTTATCTAAATACATTTCCAGTTATATCTTATTGAGCACACCAATTGGTTAAATGCGCTCATGTTATGAAGACACTTCTTCATAGAGACTCTTTTGCCCTAACAAAAAGCGCTCCATTAACAATATCCATTTCAGGTGATACGGTTTGAACCCGCGCACCCCTCACCACAGAGCCAACGATCCAACCAGTCGGGGGCTACCGTGTTGACAAGACCAACGACGACAAAGGCTGAAAACAGCACTTGAGCAGCGGCGGTGGTGGCAGTGGTGGTGGTGGTGGTGGCCGGTGGTGGTGGTGGTGTGTCCCATTCGGCGGCACATGTTCAACATATTCGAGCACACACGCATGCAAATAATATTGAATTAGCCGTTGAACCGGTGCACAGTCAACATGACAAAGAGTTCTTTGAGAGACGGAGCGATATCGGTTTGTTTAGCAACACCTTTGTATCCGACGACTAACCTGTCATTTCTAACAAACTCTAAACGTCATTTAGTCTGACGAGACAATCACTTTCGACAGGTACTCACAGGTATTCGCTCTCAGTTCAAATGCTCGGTTACATTACTTCTATGTCAAAGATCCGTAATGTATGAAGTTAAGTTGCAATGCACTTGAGAAGCCTGAATTGTAACCACACATCATCTCCAGCTGATCCAACTACACTTAGTAGTTTTCACTTATTAATGTATTGTTACAATGACCCTATTATATATTATAATCCACCATTAGTTTAACTTTGGGATTCCCTAACCCGTCGAATTGGGCTTCTCTTGTGGATTAGGAGTTTCAAATCCAATATCCCTGGAAGTGACAATCGATATGTTGTGTATGAAGACAGAGGCGCTACATAAGTCAATTATTTACGATCTGTTTACGCGTATCACGTGACATGGACAGGTAGATAGTCCAGGAGTGGAATAACCCATCTGGAAAGTTATTCCCTTAGATTGCTGGGTTTCTGCTTCTTCAGTCATCAGATCTTTCAAACTTACGTCTGAATCTCTCAATATAGCCTAACTTCCAGAAGAGACACCTAATGAGACTCAATATCTCTCCCTTCATACTTATTATTGTAAACAAAACTCACCCTGCTCCATTATTCCTGCAGAACTATTTAGCTTTCAGAAAGGAATTCTATTAAGAGATAGGACGTTCAATGGGTCCATAGTCCAAACCTTGGTCGGTCGGAATCGTTAAATCTTCCTTGCAGTTTCAATCTACACCCTTGGTAAAACTGAACCTACGAGATTTCGTTCCTCTTTGCGTGACAGAAGAAGTGACACAACTGTCATGATTACAGACGAGTTGCTAAGAGAAGAAGTCAGAGACGTGCAAAGAAACAGAAAGTCGTGCCGTCTACAGTTAGTTAGTTATCCGTGATGAAGTGAACAGGTCTGATTCTTACCATTAGATATCGTCGCTTCGGTCGTCTTTCGTCTACTATGAATTCAATCCAACTGACTCTGTGTACAAATGAACTCTCTCTCTCTCTCTCTCTCTCTCTGTCTGTCTGTCTGTCTTTCTCTCCCTTTCCCGTCTCTGGCTCGAGCCATAGGGCGCCGCCGCCGACTGGCACAATGAACCGATATAAGCAGGTAACAACTCCGGCAGATCTATTCATTGACGGACGGGGTACCAAAGAACCGCCCCCCCATCCCCTAACTAGGGCGGGGGTTGAGTACAGCGACGCGGTTCACCAATCACACTGCGGCGGCGGCCATTGGGCGCAGGAGAAGGCACTGCAGCCGACGACGCCGCCATGGCACGACTAATTTTTTAACAAAGTCCGTAATTTCTCAACAATACACAACACATGTAACTTGTTTATCAGATGTCACTTGGGGGAAGGTTTTACGGCCTCAAAATGCCCCTACATTAGCTGCTTTTCTACGACGTCTGGCTTCTCAAGGCCATCACTTTAAACCATCATCACAGTCCTCCTTCTCCTCATGACAGCGTGTATTCTGATGACGACGTAACTAAGCGCTATGCACCACAGACCTGAACCCGCTAGAAAACCACCAAAACCTTTGGTGCAAAACAATAACTACATACAACGAAACTTGACCTTCACGAAATGTAAACGACCAAAAATTACTGTTAATTTTTTTTCGTTGACGTCTCAAGGGAGAGAGAGACGTTGCTTGCGTTGAAGAAGAGAAAAATTAAGTTTGTAAAATGTCAGAAGTTAATGATCCGAATGAATGACCTGACAACGTCGCCTGTTCACGGTTCACTGAACTTCAGTGCAAATACTTCCCCAGTCACAATGTTCTGATTTGAACTGTGATTAATGAAACAGACGCACAATTATAAGACAGGCATATTACTTTGTTAATGATCAGTGTACTTACAAAACTCATTTGTATTGTAAACATACAGTGATCCTCTTGGAACAATGTTCCTTTCCATAAATGCATTGTTTCAATTGCATAAATGCATAGTTTCAATTGCATAAATGCATTGTTTCAATTGCATAAATGCATTGTTTCAATTGCATAAATGCATTGTTTCAATTGCATAAATGCATTGTTTCAATTGCATAAATGCATTGCTTCAATTGCATAAATGCATAGTTTCAATTGCATAAATGCATTGTTTCAATTGCATAAATGCATTGCTTCAATTGCATAAATGCATTGTTTCAATTGCATAAATGCATTGTTTCAATTGCATAAATGCATTGTTTCAATTGCATAAATGCATTGCTTCAATTGCATAAATGCATTGTTTCAATTGCATAAATGCATTGCAATTGCATAAATGCATTTTCAATTGCATAAATGCATAGTTTCAATTGCATAAATGCATTGTTTCAATTGCATAAATGCATTGCTTCAATTGCATAAATGCATTGTTTCAATTGCATAAATGCATTGTTTTGCATAAATGCATGTTTCAATTGCATAAATGCATTGTTTCAATTGCATAAATGCATTGCTTCAATTGCATAAATGCATTGTTTCAATTGCATAAATGCATAGTTTCAATTGCATAAATGCATTGTTTCAATTGCATAAATGCATTGCTTCAATTGCATAAATGCATTGCTTCAATTGCATAAATGCATTGTTTCAATTGCATAAATGCATTGTTTCAATTGCATAAATGCATTGTTTCAATTGCATAAATGCATTGTTTCAATTGCATAAATGCATTGTTTCAATTGCATAAATGCATTGTTTCAATTGCATAAATGCATTGTTTCAATTGCATAAATGCATTGTTTCAATTGCATAAATGCATTGTTTCAATTGCATAAATGCATTGTTTCAATTGCATAAATGCATTGTTTCAATTGCATAAATGCATTGTTTCAATTGCATAAATGCATTGTTTCAATTGCATAAATGCATTGCTTCAATTGCATAAATGCATTGTTTCAATTGCATAAATGCATTGTTTCAATTGCATAAATGCATTGTTTCAATTGCATAAATGCATTGTTTCAATTGCATAAATGCATTGTTTCAATTGCATAAATGCATAGTTTCAATTGCATAAATGCATTGTTTCAATTGCATAAATGCATTGTTTCAATTGCATAAATGCATTGTTTCAATTGCATAAATGCATTGTTTCAATTGCATAAATGCATAAATTGCATAAATGCATTGTTTCAATTGCATAAATGCATAATTGCATAAATGCATTGTTTCAATTGCATAAATGCATTGTTTCAATTGCATAAATGCATTGTTTCAATTGCATAAATGCATTGTTTCAATTGCATAAATGCATTGTTTCAATTGCATAAATGCATTGCAATTGCATAAATGCATTGTTTCAATTGCATAAATGCATTGCTTCAATTGCATAAATGCATTGTTTCAATTGCATAAATGCATTGTTTCAATTGCATAAATGCATTGCTTCAATTGCATAAATGCATTGTTTCAATTGCATAAATGCATAGTTTCAATTGCATAAATGCATTGTTTCAATTGCATAAATGCATAGTTTCAATTGCATAAATGCATTGCTTCAATTGCATAAATGCATAGTTTCAATTGCATAAATGCATTGTTTCAATTGCATAAATGCATAGTTTCAATTGCATAAATGCATTGTTTCAATTGCATAAATGCATAGTTTCAATTGCATAAATGCATTGTTTCAATTGCATAAATGCATAGTTTCAATTGCATAAATGCATTGCTTCAATTGCATAAATGCATTGTTTCAATTGCATAAATGCATTGCTTCAATTGCATAAATGCATTGTTTCAATTGCATAAATGCATTGCTTCAATTGCATAAATGCATTGCTTCAATTGCATAAATGCATTGTTTCAATTGCATAAATGCATAGTTTCAATTGCATAAATGCATTGTTTCAATTGCATAAATGCATAGTTTCAATTGCATAAATGCATTGCTTCAATTGCATAAATGCATTGTTTCAATTGCATAAATGCATTGTTTCAATTGCATAAATGCATTGCTTCAATTGCATAAATGCATTGTTTCAATTGCATAAATGCATTGCTTCAATTGCATAAATGCATTGTTTCAATTGCATAAATGCATTGTTTCAATTGCATAAATGCATTGCTTCAATTGCATAAATGCATTGTTTCAATTGCATAAATGCATAGTTTCAATTGCATAAATGCATAGTTTCAATTGCATAAATGCATTGCTTCAATTGCATAAATGCATAGTTTCAATTGCATAAATGCATTGTTTCAATTGCTTCAGCTTACCAGAAATTTTCTCTGCCTTAAGCCACACTTCCGTAGGGATACAAGCAGCACTTACTAAGGCGCTACATAAATGTTTTGTTACATTGCAGTTACATTAACGTAAACTGCAAATACTCATTATTCAAATACTTGATGAATGAACATTAACAGTGAAGAAGAGACTCCCTACAAAACTGGTGCTATATAAATCATACTCATACAGAAATGCGCTTGTAATGAATAATGCCCTAACTCAGTTGTACTGGCGGTTATTATAATTTCATAATAAATTACATTGTCGTTTGATTTGGGTTAATTTCTGTCTGTCTGCCTCTTTACTACAATGCTAGGAATTTCATTATCTCTCTCTCTCTCTCTCTCTCTCTCTCTCTCTCTCTCTCTCTCTCTCTCTCTCTCTCTCTCTCTCTCTCTCTCTCTCTCTCTCTCTCTCTCTCTCTCTCTCTCTCTCTCTCTCTCTCTCTCTCTCTCTCCATGCGGCACATTGGGCTTGTTTGA
>JACEVL010000045.1:462500-570000 GCA_020284085.1 Aporrectodea caliginosa | reverse complement strand
AATGGGGCATAATCTGCCACAGACTGTGGGGTCTGTTCTCGTCTGTGTGTGTGTGGGGGGGGAAGGGTCTAACTGGTCTTATCTCATGAAATGCAATGCTAGCAAGTAAGCATAGAATTGTTGACATCCTATTATCTGATCAACTGGTTGAGAGAGAGAGAGACAGAGAGAGAGAGAGAGACAGACAGACAGACAGACAGACAGACACACAGACAGACAGACAGAGACAGACAGAGACAGACAGACAGACAGACAGACAGACAGACAGAGACAGACAGAGAGATACAGAGAGAGAGAGACAGAGACAGAGACGAGACAGAGACAGAGACACACACACACACACGGTGGCATCGTGATCCAAACGACAACTGACAAAACGTGCAGAGCATCGGTTATGGGCCAGAGCTTCACCTGTCAACGTCTGACGTCAATCTTTCCAGAGATTTCCATTCCAGTGTTGCCCTCTGGCGAAGTTAGTTAAAGCGACTTAGAGTGCTGGACACTTGTGCTCATCTGCCGAGGCCAAGAAAGTGTCTAACATATCATAATTAAGGCTGCAACTCGAAGTTGGCTTAAGAACGAGCTTTCTTATTTTTCATCTTCTCCTCCCTGCCAGCGCGAGGAAGGACTAAGGTCTAAGGTAAGGCCTCCCTGTTACCTCCGTCTCCCCTACCGCCTTCCTTTCTTCTTATCCTCCTCTCCCTCTTCCGCTTTTCCTCTTCCTCTTTCTTTTCCCTCCTCCTTTTCCTTCTCTTTCTCCTCCATTACCTTTCCAGCACTCTGGAAGACTGTACCAAAGAGAGACAGTTGTTTACCAATTTAATGCACACATTGTACGATCTGTTGCATTGGTCGTCTGATGGTAATCGACAAAAAGAGTCAAAATTATCTTTTTCCTTCCATCAATGTAATCAGTTGCGGTTTGCCAACTTGACATTTTTCAATAAATGAAATCATATCTCCTTTTCCTCCTACTTTTCCTCCTCCTACCCTTCGTCCTCCTCCGCTTTCACCACGTCTTCCTCATCCTCCTTTCCCCTCCTCCTCCTCTTCTTCCTGCTCTTCCTCCTCAGTGCAATCCTTCATTGGATGTACGTCGTAGATCTCTAAATGCCTCCTTACCTGCGGCAATAGCATTTCTCACTCCGCTCTTCGATACAGAACAGCAGCTGCTCTTATCAGCCTACGCCACAGCAGAACGAACGAACGAACGAACGAAAACGTAAGCATGAAGACATGACATAAGCATGAAGACGTAAGCATGAAGACATAAGCATGAAGACATAAGCATGAAGACGTAAGCATGAAGACATAAGCATGAAGACGTAAGCATGAAGACATAAGCATGAAGACATAAGCATGAAGACGTAAGCATGAAGACATAAGCATGAAGACATAAGCATGAAGACATAAGCATGAAGACATAAGCATGAAGACGTAAGCATGAAGACATAAGCATAAGCATGAAGACATAAGCATGAAGACATAAGCATGAAGACATAAGCATGAAGACACAAGCATGAAGACATAAGCATGAAGACATAAGCATGAAGACATAAGCATGAAGACATAAGCATGAAGACATAAGCATGAAGACGTAAGCATGAAGACATAAGCATGAAGACATAAGCATGAAGACATAAGCATGAAGACATAAGCATGAAGACATAAGCATGAAGACATAAGCATGAAGACACAAGCATGAAGACATAAGCATGAAGACATAAGCATGAAGACACAAGCATGAAGACATAAGCATGAAGACATAAGCATGAAGACACAAGCATGAAGACATAAGCATGAAGACATAAGCATGAAGACACAAGCATGAAGACATAAGCATGAAGACATAAGCATGAAGACATAAGCATGAAGACACAAGCATGAAGACATAAGCATGAAGACATAAGCATGAATGCATAAGCATGAAGACATAAGCATGAAGACATAAGCATGAAGACGTAAGCATGAAGACGTAAGCATGAAGACGTAAGCATGAAGACATAAGCATGAAGACATAAGCATGAAGACATAAGCATGATGACATAAGCATGAAGACATAAGCATGAAGACATAAGCATGAAGACACAAGCATGAAGACATAAGCATGAAGACATAAGCATGAAGACATGCATGAAGACATAAGCATGAAGACATAAGCATGAAGACATAAGCATGAAGACATAAGCATGAATGCCTAAGCATGAAGACATAAGCATGAAGACATAAGCATGAAGACGTAAGCATGAAGACGTAAGCATGAAGACGTAAGCATGAAGACATAAGCATGAAGACATAAGCATGAAGACATAAGCATGAAGACATAAGCATGAAGACATAAGCATGAAGACGTAAGCATGAAGACATAAGCATGAATGCCTAAGCATGAAGACATAAGCATGAATGCCTAGATTGATGAATGCCTGGCAATTCAATGGACTATTGAAAAGAAGATCCTCACATGATCAGAAGACGCAGCAGTTGATGTCAAAGATCGACGACAGTTGAGAAACGTTAAAGGTAACAAGAGAACAGTGTAAGAAGGTAAGAAGACGAAGACGACGAAGGTTCTTTATACGATACACTTTCTGCCCAGCAGATGATCGTCGTCGTTCTGGTTCGTATACGATCGTATTCGCCCAAAGCGACGACTTCAATCTCAACGACGACGACACGGCTCCCCCATTGTCCCCCCTCCCCTCTCCCCCGGCCATGCAGACACATTCACGTACACTAGCAGTTAAAAAGGCCATCATGACAGTGCTACGACTGGTAGTTTACGCCTAATGACGCTGTGCCATAACAAAGGCGATAAGCGTCGCCCTCCTCCTCTATTCACGCTTCGGACTGGCACCACCCCAATCGACAGTGGCCGAGTTTACACGAACTGTTTACAAGCAGTTGAAAACGTGTTTGCATTTCTTTATCTCATATCAATAAGGTCAACCGACGTCACAGCCTCTCTCTGGTCGTCGTTAAACTCCGGGTAGGCCTAATTAGACTGTGATACTTGATAAGTTAGAAAGTCCACACATTTCAGACATAATGCGTTAACAATTGAACCTGTTTGACCCTTGAATCTCGACCTGGAACCGACCCTGACCTTGACCTTGTCTACTGACCATTGCGTTAATTGAGCGCCAGTGTCGACCTGGGTCCAGCCATTTCATTATCTGTGTGGATGATGCAGAAATATCGAGATTACGCTTATACCCCGCAGCCGATCGAGTCGATCGATCGAGTCGATCGTAAACTCGGCCAAGTCGAGTCGATCGAAAAATCGTCGACTCGATCGACTCGCCGATCGAGTCGATCGTAAACTCGGCCAAGTCGAGTCGATCGTTCTTTCCTCGACTCGACTCTGAAATATTTTACTTACTATTTTTCACAAAATGACAGACCTTATGATATAATGACGTAATTCTGTGTAAGCAAACAACTACCGTATGAACCCAATATGAAGTTCAGTGCAAATAATGAACCTCTTGGCGCTTTCTTATTAGTGGAAGTTATAGAGATACTTTTTTTCACAGTTTTACGGTGAAAATTGGAGCGATTAAGATGTGTTAAGAATGCCGTAGTTTCAGGAAATTTTAGCTCTGTAGTCAGTAACGATGATCTCGTTCGAAAGTCTGTACGTTAGAACAGGACTGAATGCGTCGACTTCTCACTCGGATGTGTGGCAACATTTTGATCCACTCTACAGCGAGTAGCATACTAGTGGGAGCCGCAGCTGCCGCTCCCACTATAGAGCCCACAATTAATATATTTGCCCTAGTCGCTCTATCTTTTTAAAAACGAAAAATGCCTGCATAGTTGCCTTACGGATTGGAAATGTCATAAAATGAAATACAATTAGTGTCTTGTGAATTCGTGGAAATATACTCGCAAATTTTAACAGGCGATTTGGAGCACAAGTATGTATGTCTATAATCTGGAGCATATGCTGAACTGTGACGGAACCCTCCAAGAAGTTCCAAGTCTGCAATTTTGGCCAAGAGACTATAGTCCAAGTCGACGAAGTCGATCGAGTCGATCGTCGTCCGAGCCAAGTCGATCGAGTCGTCGAAAGGTCGGCGAGTCGACGAAGTCGATCGAGTCGATCGTCGGCCGAGCCAAGTCGATCGTATACACTCGACTCGATCGACTGCGGGATATAATTACGCTCACGATTCCACAGCACCATAGAAGATTTCGCAACTTGTTCACTTCTGAGCGTTTCTGTCCTGAATGGAAAGACGTTTCTTGCGTTTCAGTAATAACAAGAAACGCATCCATTGTCTGCGTAGAATGTAGCCGCACACCTAATAACCCTTCGTAAGGCAGTTCACCAGAGGGAGCCAGCAGAACGGGATTTTTAAAACGCTGCTAATTCGTTCTACCTTGATTCAAAAGGGTAATGATTTCAACAATGAATGCTAGTCTGTTCTTCTAATGCCAATTAAGTATCAGTCTTTCAATGAAATTATGATGTAGATCTACAGTGCTTTGTAACTCTTGCACACCCAGTTTTCTCCATTGTATAGCTTTAACTGAAGTTAGTTTTCCAAAATTTTCGATGCATTAATCAGAATTTCTTACGAATGCAATTTGGGAAATAAGCAAACGTCGTTTAATTTACAACTGTATTATAAATAAACTACTGCGATTTAATTACTTTAAATATTACACGATATATCGAGAGTTTAAACCATTTATCTTTCAACAACCCTTCTGACTTGACACGGATTGGCTTAACTCATTGACCGCCACCACGGTTTCAATCCATACGCCACCGAAATTTGCTAAAAAATGGAAATTTTTCGTCACTTATTTTACAACACGTATATTTTTATTACTATTTTCAACATGTATACATAGAAAGTCAAATGTTTGCAGTCGTGTCTCGTTGAAGAAACCATGCTCCTCTTAGATTTCAGCTTCTCTGTGGTAGACTTCGAAACATGGAACAGCACACAGTGCTGCTGGCTTCGACAAGCACGTTTTCCCTTCGAATGCCTTTCATGTTGCTTGGAGGCGACTTCTATCTCAGTTGTTGGCAATAAGTCCAGGAAGTGTTGTCCAATAAGTCTGGACATGTCCATTGCTTTGTGACGAACAAATGCACGAGACTGATCAGCTGCCACCACCGCCAATGCCTCACACTCGGGTGGTGCCAGGCCAAAGCTGCGATAAAGGGTGATGAGGAGGTCGACGCTATTCACCTTCGTTACGAAACAGAATCGTTAACACAGGAAAGACCCATAACTTACAGACTGATTATGCAACGCGATCTTTGTCACTACAATGTGCAACGGACTAACTGAAAATATGTAGAACAGAGTATTCTACTAGAGTTACATTGGTAGGAACGCACGTCCCAGACACCTATGTGCCTTCTTCGCCTCGGTTCGCATATCAATGGTGGCTTATTTCAGAGATTTAAAACTCGGGCTAGCACGGTCCGTACACGAAGACCTTAAAGGGTGTTTCATCCATTCAATCAGTGCCCAGCAGTCATCAAGGATCTTAGCCGATCTGCAATTCATTGTAAAATGAGCAGGGTCATCGAGGTCATATGAGGGTCGTTGTGGAAAAACCTGTTCGTTCACATTCATTGGAAATCACTGCAACCAGTCGATCGCCTGGGAGAGAGAGAGAGAGAGAGAGAGAGAGAGAGAGAGAGAGAGAGAGAGAGAGACAGAGACAGAGACAGAGACAGAGAGAGAGAGACAGAGACAGACAGACAGACAGAGGAGAGAGAGAGAGAGAGAGAGAGAGAGAGAGAGAGAGAGAGAGAGAGAGAGAGACAGAGAGACAGAGACAGAGAGAGAGAGACAGAGAGACAGACAGACAGAGACAGAGACAGAGGAGAGAGAGAGAGAGAGAGAGAGAGAGAGAGAGAGAGAGAGAGAGAGAGAGAGAGAGAGAGAGAGAGGAGAGAGAGGAGAGAGAGAGAGAGAGATTATTAGAGACAGAGAGAGAAGAGAGAGAGAGAGAAGAGAGATAGAGAGAGAGATTTATTAAGAGAGAGAGAGAGAGAGAGAGAGAGAGAGAGAGAGAGAGAGAGAGAGAGAGAGAGAGAGAGAGAGAGAGAGAGAGAGAGAGAGGAGAGAGAGAGAGAGAGAGAGAGAGAGAGAGAGAGAGAGAGAGAGAGAGAGAGAGAGAGAGAGAGGAGAGAGAGAGAGAGAGAGAGAGAGAGAGAGAGAGAGAGAGAGAGAGAGAGAGAGAGAGAGAGAGAGAGAGAGAGAGAGAGAGAGAGAGAGAGAGAGAGAGAGAGAGAGAGAGAGAGAGAGAGAGAGAGAGAGAGAGAGAGAGAGAGAGAGAGAGAGAGAGAGAGAGAGAGAGAGAGAGAGAGAGAGAGAGAGAGAGAGAGAACATGTAGACCAACGCAGAACGAACGAAGGACCAGCGGAAGAAGAAAACTCCAAAGTCTGCGACCAGCAACAACAAATTGGATCGTCTGCTTACAAAGAAATTAGGTCAAACACAATATATATATATATATATATATATATATATATATATATATGCATTTAAATAGCAGCGTCTGAAGGCATCCGGGTCCTTCGACATCAGCGGCCGCAGGGCATGACATAGTCAGAACGGTCGTCTGTGTGTGTGTGTGTGTGTGTGTGTGTGTGTGTGTGTGTGTGTGTGTGTGTGTGTGTGTGTGTGTGTGTGTGTGTGTGTGTGTGTGTGTGTGTGTGTGTGTGTGTGTGTGTGTGGCTGGCGGTCGAGGAAAAGTTAGTGTTAACAGGAAACTGAGAAGCCGAGTGAGCTGATGGGATAGGAAAGATTTTCTGGGTCAGGTTTCTGGGCCAGGTGCCGTACACTTTCGTAATTGATCGACTTAAATAACTGTGTGGATATTAATGGTCCTATCACTGCAGCTGAGATCGGATGTTGAATCGCGATCACGTCTTGTCTCATTAAATCATTATTATTGTTATTAATACTTATTATGATGAATCACTTATTAAGCGTCTTTGTCTTATAACGAAGCATCAATCGATGGCGCTGAGCGATTCTGGCCGAAGGAATGGGTCAAGATCCCTATACAGTGTCTGACTGGGAGAGGGAGGGGGAGAAGGGGGCTCTCCGTCGTCAAACACCAACTAAGTACTAACCAAACTATAACTGAACAGTCATGGGTAGGCGATGGTCTCCTGGTCAGCGTGCATGCTGGGCAGTCAATCCAAAAGTCGGGGTTCAAATCCTCGCCAGGGCAGAAATTTCTTATAGATTTCAGCAGCACTTGCTCTACCTCGTCAACTCGGTCATAATCAACGAGTAAAGAAGCTCTTCTTCGACGTACGGACTCTGCCAATGTCTTATGCAGACGTTTTGGCTGCAGAAGGAAACAGGGACAAAAAAAGACCATGAGATCTACACGAACAGACAGACAGACAGACAGACAGACAGACAGGGACAAACAGACGGAGGTGTTAAGGAGAACAGACAGACAGACAGAAACAGACAGACAGAGTCACAGACAGACAGACAGGACAGATCTGTCATAACAAAGACAGACAGACTCAGACAGTCAGACGAGAACAGACAGACAGACAGACAGACAGACAGACAGACCTCCAGACAGACAGACAGACAGACAGACAGACAGACAGACAGACAGACAGACGGAGGTGTTAAGGAGAATAAACAGGTAGTCACTGTTTAAGGACGATCTGTCATAACAAAGAGTCTCAGCGTCGCCCCTCCTCCTCCTCCTCCCTCCTCCTCCTCCTCCTCCTCCTGCTCCTCCTCCTCCTATTCCTCCTCCTCCTCCTCCTCCTCCTCCTCCAGTCCTCCTTCTCCTCCTCCTCCTCCCAGTCCTCCTCCTCCAGTCCTCCTCCTTCATCCAGGCTTTGGGACTGGCACTACCACAATACAAGCAGCGGCGGCCAACTAGGAGAATAAGCAGATTCTTCTTCTATATATAGTCGAGGAATTAAGAGGTACAGAGTTCATGACCTAGTTTTCCAACATCATATCCGATCGCCTGATACGATGAGGGCGTGACCTACTTTCTGTGCGGCGTGTGTCAACCCCTTCCAGTTTCCCTGTTGACCCATCAACGTATATACAGCCTCGGTTTCACGACGTTTTGCCCCTCGTTTCTCACCCTACAGTGCCTAGTGATCAAGTCTAGCAACACGACCTAACCGGTGTCTCCTCCTCCTCGCTAACACTATTACCATTCGTTTGCTTCTGCAGATAGACGTAGCTCCATCTGTGAATAGAGGCAGACAATTTATGTCTGCCTAAAGGAGTTGCATTTCTTTCTGGGTGTGGTCACCTAAAGGAAGAGCTTTTCGTGAACCAGATCGTCAGTGAAGTTTAACACGATGTTATTTACAACCAGCATCGGCCTTCATTAGTTTGTCACAACAGTCTCCTCCTCCTCCTCCAGTCCTCCTCCTTCTCCTCTCCTCCTCCTCTCCATCTCCATTATAGTCGCATGTTACGCACTGAGAAGACTATTGTTGTACTGTTTGAACAGGTCCCAAGTTCACTGTGCTTTATGAAGATTGAAGAAGAATCGCTTCTGGGTATAAAGTGTGGGCGACTTCATTTTCTTAACCCCGGCACATCAGAATGTGTGCGGTCAGCTTTTGACAAGGACTGTAAATGTAATTATACCCGCTGTTTTATAGAGTGACCCCCGTATGGCCCTTGATCCCGTTCACAATTTTACAATGAATTGATCGGGTGACAGCCTTCATCATCGCTGGCCCCCCCCCTTGAATGTGCACGACGTCATTTAAGGCCCCCCGCCCCCGTGTAAGGACGGCGTGCTAATGAGATATGATTGAAATCTCTGAAATAATAGCCACCATCGCCGGTATGCGAACCCGGCGGCCTCCGCATGAACGGAGTAGGCGCATGGGGGAACGGACATTATCCCCCCGTGCGGACATTATCCCCCCGTGACATTATCCCCCCGATTTTGCGTAGGACATTATCCCCCCGGACATTATCCCCCCGATACATCCAAGTTCTGTGTAAATATATGTATATGTACATATAATGTATTTATATATACATGTACACTAGAGTTATCCTATATATATATAGATATATATGGATATATATATATATATGTATATATGTATATAACTTAAGACTTGTTAATGTCGCTCAGTTCATAAGCAGTAGGCAGTCAGGAAGGTCTACAACTAATGATGGACCGCTTAAACAGCATATCAATGGACTATGACATGAAAATAAGCATAAAGAAAACAAAGGTCATGAAGATAAGTAAGAGAGGGAAGAAACAATAAACATCACATTAAATGGGGAAGAAATAGAACAGTGTGTGTGTGTGTGTGTGTGTGTGTGTGTGTGTGTGTGTGTGTGTGTGTGTGTGTGTGTGTGTGTGTGTGTGTGTGTGTGTGTGTGTGTGTGTGTGTGTGTGTGTGTGTGTGTATTCGATTGGACAATGACTCCTTTTGCAGTCGAGTTCGCCAGAGGACGCTAGTGGCGCACACACCGAAACAGCCAACATCATACAGCGCTTAAACAATATATGGCATCTTTGCATTGGCGGGATTTAAACCCAGACTACCTAGTATTATACAATGGCGCACCTACCACATAATTATATATATACATATATATACATATATATATATATATACGTACATATATACATACATATATATATAGATATATATATAACACATATGTACAGTATATATAGGCCTATAATTCAGCGTTCGCGCAGTAGTCGGGAGCGCCTCTGAATGGGAAATCTGGTTGGGGCGCTATAAGTCTATAACAAGTGTTCAAATACAATACAATATACAATAATGTAAATTCTCGCCATTTCTCACTGCCATAATAAACGCAGGTTTTTAATTAACCGACCTTCAATCAAATCAATTGAACAGATGCCAATTAGTTGGCAGAGCTATGACAGGAAAGCTTACAGCTAGTCCGAATTCTCTATGCGTAAAATAGACGAGGGGCATTCCGTTAAGCTAGCCATGACTTAATTTATCTCAGCCTCGGCATATGAGGGTTGGTGGTCAGCCCCCCCTCCCCTCGCCACCAGAACTTCTCCCCACTAACAGAGAGTACTCGTTACAACCAGGTTGGCTAGGTTGGCACGTGGAGCAGAAATCAAGAAGAAAATCTCTACGCTGGCAGAGATTTCAACCTACGACCTCTCGATTGACAGTTCAGCACACTAACCAATAGAACACACAAGCAAACAAAGCCAAACAGAACGGACCACCCAGTACGTCATCTGAAAAGAGAGACGGAAACACACAGACGAAGAGGAGAAGACTCACTTATCCACACCCCAACGGACGATACAACCCCTCGCTCGGGGGGCGGGGGAGGGGGTAGACCATAGCGGAACTGCGCACAGTTGAGTGCACGGCCCCGTTTAAGAAACCACACACACAAAGACACGGCCGAACAAAGGTACAGACACTGTCCATGAGACTCACGTACACAGTCAAGCAGGCGGTTGTTCAGTGCACAGAAGATGACCGAAAGTCAGGCGGAGGAGAAAGAAGGAGGAGAGGAGGAGAAGAAGAAGGAAGAGGAGGAGAAGAAGGAGGAGGAGGAGGAGGAGGAGGAGAAGGAGGAGGAGAAGGAGGTCCACGCAGACGCAGCTTATATACGTCCAAGATAACGTCACGCAGCAGCAGCAGAGCAGACGGCAGTTAACAACCAATCAGACGACGGCTAAACCTAAGCAGACGGACGCATACAGCCAAGCAGACGACAGCAGCGGACTGAGTCTGCGCAGCGTCCTACAACTAGATAAGGGCAAAGGGTTAACGAGCGAGGCGTTGCCAGCGCCCACGGGTGGATGGGTGGACGGGCGGGTAGATGGGCTGCAGCTGGGCTGCATGGAGAGCAGCGGTGGCGGTGGCCTCTGTCTAAGCGTGGCCTGCATTTATCGCCTTCTCTTATTCTGTGCTGCATCAGACACAAGCGAAATACGTCACAGTGCAGCAGCAGTTAATAAAGACGGAAAATAAGTCTACAATTATTGTGAAGGGAGGCCTCCTCCTCCTCCTCCTCCTCCTCTCTAAATCACTTAATACCACTGGTGGCCGGAGGGCGGGTGGCCCAAGGTGTTCGGTTACACCAAGCAGCTCTTCTCCTCCCTCGTCCCTCCCCTCCGCGCAGGCCGCAGCCAACGGGTCATTATCGAGGTGCGCACGCATGTGAGTGGGACAGATGGAGGGAGAGTTAATCTCATGGAGAATGCACACGCGAGAGAGAGAGCACTATGGAATGCCGAACATACAACAATTTCCAACAATCGAGAGACACGGCACCTTGAATGCCTATGCAATCGAAAGCATAACTTGCGATGCAAGTACTAAAGAGCGGAAGACAGACAGCCAGACAGACGGACAGACAGACAGAAGCATATGTTTAAGCAAATAACAGACTAGGAAAGGGTTTAAAAGACAGATGGGGTGGGGGTCCTATGAGATCATGTGTAGAGTTTACAATGAACTGCAATCAATGCAGAATGATGAGTCTGCGATAACCAGTTGAGGATACAGACACATTAATTTTTATTACCCATCATAAACTCTGTTGTACGCCATTTCATTTTCAATTGTTCGTCTTCCTAGACATAATCTTACGACCTCCTCCTCCTCCTCCTCCTCCTCCTCCTCCTCCTCCTCCTCCTCCTCCTCTGAAACGCAATGACGCGTGATGAAGTAAACGGATGATTGGTTTTAAATCACTTTAAACGGTACTCGAATCTTTCAATGAGAACTACTGGAAGACTGACCCGAAATAGCCCTCAGAAGTGCTTCTTCACTTAAACAGTCGTCTGTGTATTAAATAACTCTGTCATTTTAACTGCATTGATGACAAATGTAAAGACACAGACAAAAGAAAGCCACCCAAGCACTGCATGCAGTCATCTACAATACCATACTATACTATACAACTACTATACACTTTGAAATTGTCCTCCTTCTTCTAATGCTCAGAAGTGTACAGACGACCACACAACAGAACATCGAAGGCGCCGAACAATTCTTAGCAAGGTCCTTCTTATACAGCGACCGCCGGAGTGGAGAAGGAGGAAGAAGAGGAGGAAGAGAAGAGGAGGAAGAGCAGGAGGAAGAGCAGGAGGAGGAAGAGGAAGAGAAGAGAAGAAGAAGAGGAAGAGCAGGAGGAGGAGGAGGAGGAAGAGGAGAAAGAGGAGAGGAGGAAGAGGAGGAGGAAGAGCAGGAGGAGGAAGAAGAAGAGAGAGGAAGAAGAAGAGGAGGAAGAGAAGAGGAGGAGGACGAGGAGGAGGAGGAGGACGAGGAGGAGGAAGAGGAGGAGGAAGAGCAGGAGGAGGAAGAAGAAGAGAAGGAAGAGCAGGAGGAGGAGGAGGAGGAAGAGGAGAAAGAGGAGGAGGAGAGGAGGAGGAAGAGCAGGAGGAGGAAGAAGAAGAGAAGAGGAAGAAGAGGAGGAAGACGAGGAGGAGGAGGAGAAGGAGGAGGAGGAGGTTCGAACCCGTACTCTTCGGGCTACAGCAGGCAGCCGTTGTTACAGAGGAGCGCGAGGAGGCTGTTGCTGGAATTTAAAGGGTTAAAGGTAATTTATGAGGGAATCGGCGTGCAATAGAAATCCGATAGAGGCGGCGGCGGCGGCTGCGCAGCTGGGCCAGAGCGAGTAGCAGCAGCAGCAGCGAGTGGCAGAGAAGCGAGAATCAATTCATCACTGGGTAGTAATGTTGCCATCTTAAGTACCCGGATAAAAGCCAGCATCTTGGAAAGGTATCGGAGGAGGATGGAGACCCCTTAAGCAGAAGGCCTCTACACCCAGCTCCACTTCCTATCTCTCTGTCTCTGTCTGTCTGCCTTTCATCGTCCTATTCCTTCTCCTTCTCCTCCTACTCCTCCTCTTCTCAGTAGCAAACAGATTGTCTCGATTACATTTCCTCAGTCTGGAAAAGACCACGCCCACCATAAGCAGCTATTTATAGAGCGCTATCTCATCAGATATCTACTGTACATCATCGTCATCATAAACCGCCATATGTGCTCTTTCGAACGCTCACAGCTGTAATGTAACCATGAACTCAAGTATGGCAGTTATGTTGCGCCACTCCTCACTAGAAGTATTAAGGACGACAGATTAGATTAACTAAGGCAGCAAGTAAAAGTCACCAGAACTGCATCATATTCAATCTTGTCTTTGTTTACCACTTTGAGGTGTGCGATGATAACCCAGTGGTTAGCAACATCCTGCGCTATCAGATCATACACAACAAACAGAGCATAATTAACGGTGCTATTGTTTTAATTGGTTCGTTTCGTTAATTGGATTGGATACGAAAACTGTTAAAAAGCGACAAATGAGAGCAAGGCTATAATATGTATAATCCTAGTGTATACGGTCACAGCCTGGCTGCTGTCGTGAAGGCGAGCGAATGACGCCGACCGCCGCCGCTTGGAGCAGCACGCGACCGATAAGACGGCCGAGCGATAAGGTGGCGTTCGAGAATGCGTCGCTGACACTGTGTCAGAGGCTGCACGGCTCATGAGGTCAAGAAAGTTAAGGTCGTTCGATTGGATCAACATCGACTGAATATGAAAGAAGACGACTCACGACACACACAAAAACCCTGATGCAAATGGAAATCAACTAAATATTCAAGACTGAAATGGGAACCAACAATTGCCAGAATCGTCGGCTTCTTCACTGAACCGTCCGTCGTCCATTAGGATGAAGTAATGCTTTCCAACGACCGACCAATGATCCAGACAAGTAAAGCATAAATAGGCCCAATAATAATGTTCTGAATAATGACAATAAAATATTACAGAACCCTCGCTGACTTTATTTTGGGAAGAAATTAGTCAGATTTGGTTTCTGAGAAAGCTGAAAGTTTTTAAACAGACAGCCAGTTACCACAACATTGTCTTAACAAACTGCTCTCTGCAAAACACTCAGATAAATTAAATTAAAAGAAATGGAGTTGTGCCTTCAACTCATCACATGTTCATATCCTGCGAAATAGAAATCCATCATCATTTGCTCACTTTAAAATTGTGAATACACTTTTTCTCCTGACTCTTAAAACATAAATGTCGTTCAGTTTTTATTTAAACGTATATAAAGTTAGGTTAGGTTGCTACGTTTAGCGACTTTGTGAGGTTCCTGTATGGCGCTATATAAGTGGCCATATACATACATACACACATACATACATACATGCATAGCCTTGAGTTTTTATTTTTCTATCAAACTGTACAGAGTTAGACTTTAAACTGTTTACAAAGTTGCACAACCTCCTGATTCTTTTTCTACAGCGTTTGTATGAATTGTTTTGGTAAAGCATTGCCATTTGTCTCTCGTTATAAAGATTGCTTACTCACTTGCTTACATGACAATACTTAAGATAATCATAAACTCCAAATTTCTAAAGCGCCACTTGCAAGCTATGTGAAGGGCACCAGCTTATTCACTAGCACTGCGTCTTGTCAGAGGGGTTGGTCCGGGGATACCAAGTAAAGAACCAAGTTCAGCTATATGCTATATATATATATATATATATATATATATATATATAACATATATATATATATAGCATATATATATATAGCATATATAAGTGATTGCCAGAATTCAAACAAGACCAGTGACTAAACTTGACTAATGGTCAATTGGCCATAATTAACAACAATTAAACCTTACTCTCATATATCCATAGATGTCTGACATTGTCTGTTTTATTGTATTTTATGATATTTTTGACATTTGTGATTTGTGATTTAATACTCTATGTGATGTTCCCGCAGTGCGTTTGCAGACGGTTCAATAAAGCACGTACTTACTTACTTACTTACAAACGCTCTTATTGTACATAATTATTCGACGTTGCATTCGAAGCACAAAGGTTACTGCAGTAAAGTAAGTAAGTAAGTGTGTTCTTTATTAAACGCTGGCAAACGCACGGCGCTGTACATACAAAGTTATACAAAGTTATCAAATAGTTATCAAATAGTAGCGAAAAGTTAGTCAATAGTAAACTAAAAAACACTATATGGCTTAGCTGTACAACATCCTAGCCAGGAAACCACGCCTGGTGCGGTAGTTACACAGTAGTCAGTAGTTAACTTATTCCGTAGTTCCTGATTCGTTACGTCGAAAACTAGACTTACGATGTGAACTGCAGCGCAGGGTCATTCTACATCCGTACAAAAAGGTTACTTTTGTTGTCAGTGTCAGGTCCAGTCACTGTGTAAGTAGCTAGATTATAATTAAATACAGTTGTAAAGATAATATTGATAAGCTACTTTAAACTTACCGGATCTCTGGTTAACTTTATTCAAACAGGCAGACAAAGGCGTGCATATATAATCATCTGTTCCACTGATAATATGTCAAAGTAATGATCGAAACTACGAACTATTCATCCTATCGCCATTTAATCACAAATCGTGGCCGCCATTCACAACCGTAAGCTGTCAATCACCTCCTTAGTCCAACACACCAACCTCAGGAAATTGGCACGGCGTGTGATACGGTTTCATTTGGGTATAACTGTACCTAGGAACCAAGGTCTTGAATGTCGTTAGTATTTCGGTTTTAGAGTAACAGCGCGGGATCTCACCAGATGTGATTTTCTGTATTCTGCTCTTATCAGGTTGTAGTGGCCTCAGCCAGATAAGCAGTGGTTAGTTACTTTAGACGAAAAGGAAGGAGCAGTCCATTGAGCTCAGAGCCAGCCAAGGAATGAGGCCTTAGCAACTGCATTTTCTTAGCCTCGGCATATGAGGAGGCAGTAAGTGATGTGGCGGTGTGCAATGGTAAAGAAGAGTTTTCAATGCTTTGAAGCTGTGTTTGGTTAAGCGGTAAACTTGCGCTTTAAGGGTCCCGAATAATGACACCCATATTGGAGGGGGAAATTGACACTAATCAGCCTAGTTCAATGGAAGAAGAGTAGAATGGCGTCGTGAGGGTCGTTTAGGGTCAGGTTAAGCGTCGTGAGGGTCGTTTAGGGTCAGGTTAAGCGTCGTGAGGGTCGTTTAGGGTCAGGGTTTGTGTTGTCATTAGAATATCTTCAAAATCGGGACCCTAAAGCGCAAGTTTACCTTTCACATTACATTTACTGATGGCAAGACGATTTTTATGATCATATGGTTATAGAAAATTCAACTTAAATAACAATGTTAGGGCTAAATCATAGCCAAACAACTAAATAATAAAACATTGCAGTACAAGATTTAAGACAAACAAAATCAAAACAAAAACAGATTATAATGTTCACAGTTGTATCATAAACAATCTTAACTACAGGTACAATCTATCGAGTCATATTCTTTTTATGTGTTCAAGATATAATGTTTCAGTTGAGCTTTAAATTGAGCCATGTGTAATATATTTATTAAATTTGGAGGAAGAGAATCTCAAAGTGGTGGACCTGAGCATTTAATTGAGAACTGCTTAGTCCTGGTTCGTGCCCCTGGGGTTCGATATTTACAGGATGCTCTAGTATCATGTAGATCTATATATCGCATCATTAAACATTTATTACAATAACCATTTTCTATCTACGTAATTGAAAAGCCACACTCAACACATAATATTTACAGTTGGCCCTCATTTCCTGTCATAAACATATTAATACATATTTTTATAATGCAAAAGGCACTCCTGATTGAAACATTCAAATCCAGTCAAATTTCAACCTATTTATTCAACCCTCACCAATTTCATTCCAAGCAGACTTGTTTAAACGTTTAAAAGTTAAAATTGGCACAAAATGTTGTCGGCAATACAAAATATAAAATAATGCTAAATATCTCAAAATTATATGGCTACATTTAATAATTAAATACGCAAATATCAAATACAATTGCCTCATTGTCTTTCTTGAAATCATCAGCACCATTTCGAAGTGTCATTCTGGGCTTTAAAGGACACGAAATTCAATTAGAAACAACCTGTCATGTACAAATGAGAAGAGCCATTAAGAACAGTTTGCCTGATTAATATCTCTGAGCTGATGTTACATGCATGCAAATATATTAGTGCTAAATTATGCTAAACACATTTGGTAAATTAATGTGAAAACGTGAATAAAATGTTCAGTTTACACAATTGATTAATTGTAATTGTGCATTTACATAGCACCGATCAAACAGCAATCTGATCAGAGGCGCTTGCTCTCTGATTACCAGCCTATATATATATTATATATATATATACATATATATATATAATTATATATATATATATTATACCCTATATATGATCATGTTAATTGTCATGATGATCTGGGTCAGAATATATGATCACAATCTAAATTTCACCAAAACAAAAAACACTGGGTTACTGAAGCGATGGTCTGCATCTTGATTATATACGTGTATCAGTCGTAAGTTCACCAACAAACGTAACAGCACAAAAGATTAAATAAAATTAGCTAAAAATACGAAAAAACATGGTTTTCACTACTGCAGTAAACCTATGACAACAGAGGTCAACTCTGATGAACAATTAAACTCAAATTGTTCATCCTGCAGTATTGAAAAATGCAACTCTTAAAAGCAGCTTTAACACATTTCCTAATATCCTGAAATGACGTTTTCAGCTTTATGAAAATTACAACACTGCAAATGTTTTACATTGTGACATTCCCTAGAACGCAACTATTAACAAAATGTCTGCATGTGTTGCAGACATTGTGCATGTCTGCTTAAGATAACATGTTCATTCAATGGCACGTTAACACAGCCCTTCATCACATGTCGTCCTGACTAGTGCAGTAGTGTTCTGTCTGGTGTCACCACGTCACACACCTGAAGAATTTCAGTTCATTCTGGATGTGCAGCACGCCTAGTCACCCATACACAAAAGTGCGACAACATCACTGAAACTACATGCAGTGACAAACATCAATGGCTTCCAATCAGCTACCATATAAAGTAAAAGATCTATGAAAATGCTGGGTCAGCAGCACTCCTGAGTAGAACGTCTTGAAGGGGCGCTATATATAAAACCCCCTAATGAAAGAACAAATAGAGCAGAAGATCTAAAAAGCACAAGTCATCTACTGATCTACTGAAACTGTCTTCACCATTTGATCCCAGACTCTCTTATTGGATCATGCATGCCATGTTCTTAATTCCACATCCGCCTTTGTTTGCATTCGACAACTCACGGTGACTTGCATCAATGGGAACCAGATGACCACATGGCTACTCAAAGAGTTTCGCTGTTACTGGACCATCTGTATGGAGCTGCAACCACCAGCAGTTGGGCGATTTAGACTTAAATAGAACAATGCTCCTTTAAGCCTATCCACATCTCACTGTGAAACTAAATGCTAACAACAATAAGAAATGCTTGACTTATGTACACATGAAATCCAAGAAAATGAAACATTTGACCAAGGCATGATTTCAAACCGGAAAAACCTCATAAAGTTGCAGCATAAGAGGAACAAAATGATTTTTAAATGGGTCAAATCAGTCAGACCTTGACCTTTTTGGATTGCCACATCAATACCATTATGTCTGTGAGGGAACTCAACAAATGATTTCACTGGGTTAAATAAATACAAATAAAAAGCAAGAAATAAACAATATTATGTGTGTAACTTATAAAACAAAGCACAGAACAAAGTGAAAGCGAATCACATGAAGCTACAGTAGGCCATTTAAAAGCATAAAATGTAAATAAGTTACAACGACTGCCACGTAAGGTCCCAGCTGAGATAAAGTCCTGGCCAATACGTCAACCGTAGAGCATTGTTAAGACAACGACCGGCCACGTAATGCGTTGCCGATCAGTAGCACTGTAAGCAGAGATTGTCTGCATTGTGCAGAAACAGTGCAACCAAACAACCGTGGGTAACATTGGCCGATTGGTTAGAAGACTTGACTAGTAACACTTGTGAGAGTAAGGGTTTGAGCCTTCCCTCAGAGGGTTATGGCTTCAGGACCTTAACTCACAGTTGCTCTGCACCACTGATGATGTTCTCTGTCACATTCTGTATCTATTAAGAGCTGCTCTCTAATAACTAAAATTCAATCGATGGCATTGAGCCATTGTCAGCAAAGGATTTGCTCAAGGTCCCTGCAGACTGTGTACAGAGGAAGCAGTTCAAACCCATACTCTGTGCATAGTTACAAGACGAGCACTCTAACCAGTGATCCGTGACAGTCGAGACTGTGAGGACCGTGAAGATAAATAAATAAATAAAACAAGTGAAATACCAGTCGTATGACAAGATAAGGTAACAACATGCAGGCATTGTTTAGATCAGCGGAATACAGTATTAATGTGGGACGTAAATGTGCAGTATCAAGTGTCTTCACACATGTACACATACGTATACATAAATACACGCATGCATTGACCTAAATCTACGATTTCTCCTCAGGTTACAATCAACTTCAACCATTCAACCCAGAAGGGGTTTTTGCCTAGGTTAATTTGCTAAACAGAATATATTATTGCCTTTCAGTTGTGTTTCTGGATTACCTGACAAGCACATAAAGACCTTCAACAAAATTAAGCAGTCAGTTAAGCAACACTTTATCAAACATCATCAGTAGCATATCTATATATGTATAAGTGTACGCAAGTAAGTATACATACAGACAGGCACTAGAATAGAAAGTTTGTCTCACACAGCGTATATTCATAACCGAGAGAGGTTGACCATCGTACAAATTGAAATTTGCTCCATAAGAGACGTTTTGAGAGATTTATTATTATCATCACTATTGCAATTATTATTTGTTATAATTATTTTGAATGCTGTGATAAGTACTTTTGAGTGCAGTGGTACTGTGGGTTTAACTGGAAGAATCCGGTTTTCTGGAGAAGTACACATCCTTGGTGAGCATCGAGGTGATCGAAGGCAGTTTTTGTCTTAGGTTCTTAGAACTGCTCAACTCCTGCGCCACCTGGTGAATGACTCTCGTCAGAATCCGAACCAGATCGATGTCTTCATAAGCGAGTCTCGACAGCTTATCAGTCAGTGCTTCAATGAACCATGAACCTCTGTCGCACTCTTTCCAAGAGAAGATGCCTAACACAACAAACATACGTTTAAAATGACACGCAGGCCTTTCGTAACGTATACATGCCAGACTGAAACGCAATTCGAAACCCAGGATTGCTAATCAGTGCTAGAAATATTTAAAGGAGAAAGAGCAGAGTCACTTCAAGGGTCAGTCACAGCTGTGAAATGTTGGTCATTCAAGGCGGATCATGAGTCTTCTCCCCCCTCATGTCTGATCTTAAAAGCGACTGACGCTGTACAGTTGATGCACTCGCTATGTAATCACATTCACTCGGCCATAGAAGGAAAAGACATCTTGAAATATCTTCCAGTTTTTTATGGATTCGAACAGTCCGCTGCCTGCCATATTGATAATCGAAATCAGCCAGACAGTAATTGGGACACATTTTAGAAAATCCGTTACACTCAGAACCAGTGGCGTAACAAAGGGTTTTAGCACCCATGGGCAAGAGTTTATGACTACCCCCCTTTTAATTTTCTTGTTGACTTTTAATCGTTCTTGCCATAGTACTGTGTACCATTGAAAGCTAATTTTGTGCCCCTTTGTGCTGCGCCCGGGGGCGGTTGCTCCCTCTGCTCCCCTTCATTACTTCATTACCCCATTGTTTAGGATGGTAAAATGACTCTTTGGGAAAGCCACTGATTTTGTAAGTTTAGTTACCATCATCTTCCTGTGCTGTCATAAAATTATTTGTGCAATGGCGTTTACGTTATAGGTCATCTCTTCTAAATAGACCAAGGGGTCATGCATCTAAGGCTACTGCTATGCAGATTACCAGTAATAATAACTAATAATTCATAGAGTAGTTTAATGGCACTCCCTAACAAGTACCGTTGGTAAACTTTACTGGCCTACCTGGAACAGTGGAGCAGACATAGAGGAAGTCCGCTTCAAGTGGCAGACGAATCTTTTTCAGTTGGGCTTCCATAGCATCATGTCGTAAAGTCGACTTCTCAACTGGCTTACATGCCTGAACACAAGGTTAATCGATGGTCAACATTAGCAGCAACAACCTTCACATAATCAGCGCATAATATATGTGGTATAATAATAATAATAATATCAGGCCATATCTGTAGACTTCTCAACATATGTCTGCAATCTTGGGGTTGTTCTTGATCAGGAACTTACCTTCTCTGAGCACTTAAAGCTTTTATGCCGTGCTTGCTTTTTTCAGTTGCACCAATTGTGGGTCACTTCCCGTTCACTTTCACCCAATGCCGCACTTGCCCTTCTTCATGCATTTGTTTGTAGTAGGATTGACTACTGCAGTGCTATCAATGTTAGCCACCTCCCCGTGGGGCACTTAGCACAGCTTAAGCGCATGTTTCTTGCAGCTGCTAGGTGCTATATAAGTCCTCTGAATGAAAAAATATGTGCAACACAAAACAATGGAAATTGATAATTATAATGCTCTCCACAAAGTTACCAAGTGCAAATTGAAGCCAGGCAACAGGATACATTAAGAACTGTTACAAGCAAAATGGAAGAGTACTACATGTAAGCAAACTGAAGAAGCAGAACAGTCCTCTTCAGACCTGTCTCTGACCTTACAGAACAAACAGACTGCAAGGTACAGGACAGTGAATTCCAAAGCCTTGGACTGACCGCCCTTGGACTGACCACCCTTGGACTGACCGCCCTTGGACTGACCACCCTTGGACTGACCGCCCTTGGACTGACCGCCCTTGGACTGACCGCCCTTGGACTGACCGCCCTTGGACTGACCGCCCTTGGACTGACCGCCCTTGGACCTTGGACTGACCGCCCTTGGACTGACCGCCCTTGGACTGACCGCCCTTGGACTGACCGCCCTTGGACTGACCGCCCTTGGACTGACCGCCCTTGGACTGACCGCCCTTGGACTGACCGCCCTTGGACTGACCGCCCTTGGACTGACCGCCCTTGGACTGACCGCCCTTGGACTGACCGCCCTTGGACTGACCGCCCTTGGACTGACCGCCCTTGGTCTGACCGCCTTGGACTGACCGCCCTTGGACTGACCACCCTTGGACTGACCGCCCTTGACTGACCGCCTTGGACTGACCGCCCTTGGACTGACCGCCCTTGGACTGACCGCCCTTGGACTGACCACCCTTGGACTGACCGCCCTTGGACTGACCACCCTTGGACTGATCATAGAGAATGCAACATTGTTATGATTCAGGCACAAGAAGAATCAGACCATCCATTGATCATCACATCTGTCTTCTGAATTATTTATTTATTTCTGAAATAATTACGAAGCGCCTCTATCCAACATCCAAATAGCAATCGATGGCATTGAGCAACAGTGATGAAGAACTTGCTCAAGGGGGTCCCTACACCTACACAGAAACTGCCTCCTCAGGGAAGGAGGAGGAGGAGGAGCCTCAAACCCGTACACTCTGTGTTACAAGGCAAGCACTCCAACCAATCAGCTAATTTGTGCAACATGTATTGTGAACTATGAAACCTCATTAAGTTTTCACCTGGATGAAACAGAGCTTTGGCTTTCCATACAGACTTGCGCATGTCTTGATTGGCTCTATGAGTCTGTCAATGGGAATAGAACAGTCGCTGCCGTACACCACTCCCTCCTTCTCTTCGTACGTAAGAACAGCAATTCCAAAACAGTCGCAGCTGCTGTGATCTTTCTCAGCTTCTACACAATGAACCAATCAAGATCACATTTTCATAACTTTAAATTGACATTTTTTAATTATACAATACAATACAATACAACTGTATTTTGATATTGCACTCCTTCCAAAGTTCAGAAGTGCACACAACCATATGACAGACCATCGATGGAGCAGAGTACCGGTATTTGTTAGTAAAGGACTTGCTCAAGGTCCCTACCAAGCATACCCCAAGCCAAGGTGCGACCGTACGTTGAGTCCCATAATAAAATACGCGTATCATACGTATTTTTATCCCCGAATGTAAAATACGCGTATTATACGTAAAAATACGTTGACTTAGAAACAATTTAATGTTCAATGGTGTGCCATACGAGCACTTCATAAGTCATTTCCGAGTCGTCAGAGTCGGACGCAAACTAATTTGTTGATGTTTCAGAAGAATACGCGCAGGACATACCTTACAGTAAACTTTGTTAAGTTTGTTTTTGGCAGCTATGCCTTTTAGTAACTTAGTTAACTATGTTGCAACGTTTCGTGTTCAATTTTACAATTATAGGGTACAACGTATTGTAACGTACGGCACGCAAAGTTTTACCGTACGCGTATTATACGTATTTTATCGTCCAAAATAAAATACGTATAATACGTACGGTCGCATCCTGCCCCAAGCTGCAGAGGCGCTATATAATCAATCTCAGGTTCATACACGATCACATCACTATAGATGTGGTCTATGGTTTGTATGTTGGTCACGCCACAAATTATGTCGATTTAGTATATCACCAGGGACAAACAAGTAAATACATGTATAAGTGACCCATTGGGAGAAGAGGTACCAAATCTAGGGCTATGGGACTAAATATGCCTGAGGTTAGCTGATGTTATTGGAACAAAATAATGTGTCAAATTTTATCTCAATATCTCCTAAAAACCCTATTGCATTGTCTCATGTGTTGTATGTCAGTAACCAGGGACATACAAGTTTTAAAACATATAATTGTTTCAAAATATATACGTTATTATACCTATGCACAGGTTTAATTGTTGACCATCATCTTATTAACCTTAGTTTAGCTTTGTGGGTTACATGCTAAACTCTCTTATCAATCTGTACAATACATAAAGAACGTCCCACAAAGGAAGATACCTTCATTCATCATCTGCTCCATTTGTCCACTCGTCAAGTCATCGTACACTTCAACGTCAAATTGTAAGATGTTTTCAAAGACATTCTTCAGGTTCCTTGAGTCCACAGCTGAACCCGAACGTGCCTCCAACGGTTTGCGAAACACGTTGAAAGTCGTGTTATTGAAGATGACGAATCTGCCACGTTTCGGATAATTCATTCGATATTTCAGCTCAACTTTTTGGCTCCTAAACAAGAAATTTGTTTGCAGACTCAACAGTCAGCCAACCAACCAAATAGTCACTGGATCTACTTATGAGGCAATACATAGCAACAGTGGATACACTAGAATTTATGTCTCAACTCATGATCCTCAAAATGAGTTTTAAACTCAAACTCAAGATCCAAGTGACATGACATCGGACAAACTCAGTTGTTAAATGAGTTAACTCATCAACTCACTTGTCTCATACCAGCACTATCTAACAGTAGCTGTGTACAAATACGGGGTTACCAGGTGGTATCATCATCCACACATTACTAGTATAACTGTTATTATTATTAATGGGATAATGGATAATCAGGTTATTATTACTGAGTGAAAGTAAACACCACAGTCCACATGTTTCACATCTCAAACATGACTTATTAGCTTTAAGCAGAAGTTTTGAAAGTTGGTGCTATACAGCCTGTTCCGATATACAATTACAAGACAAGTCTTGAGTTTGAAATAATTGAGTTATAACTCAAACTCACAGAAAATATGAGTTAACTCAAACTCATAACTCACACTCTTTAAGATAGTTAACTCAAACTCATAAATCATAGCAAGTGAGTTAACTCGTGAGTTTAAACTCATCTGAGTTAACTCATACCCAACACTGCATAGCAACAGTTGATACACTAGAATTTATGTCTCAGATGATCACAGTATGGCACCAAGATCCAGTGACAGACATCGGACAATGGTGCCAACCAGTTATTCACATTGTCTACAAACTATCAACAGTAGCTGTGTCTCGGGGGAGGGTGGCTCAAATCCACACATTACATTAAAACTCTTGATCTCAATGATATTTAACATAATATAGGCTATCACAGACAGTGACCCGTTTAGTGGCTCTTGAAGTGGTGCTATATAAATGTTCAGTTACAATTAAAAGAGAAGTGTCCAAACCAATCGGCTGTCATCAGAATTACGACAGAATATCATCTATGCACAATATAATTATGTACATAAAAGTAGAAAAGTACTTGCTGCTATTGATGGCTACATGATACAAGGCTGGCAGGTAAGCCCAGCCAGTGCAAACTCAGTCCTGCGTCCTTCTGGGAACAATATAAATGAGTATCAATACTCAACAAAAGATTGGAAGTTAAAAAAGGTGTATTTGAAACTTCAGAGGTCATCTGTGCATGTCAGTCAAGGAGTCCTTTGACCTAGGAATGACTGGCTCTGTAAGCATAATACTCATAATGTGCTCACTTTACATTTTCAATTCCATCATCCGTTTTCAACAGATCAAGTTACTTGTGTAATCTGCAAGCGGTTGTAAGACTGTTCTGTTCGATTGTGGTCTTGTTTAGTCAGGTAGGGAGAGCCGTCGGATGAGTTATCTAGAAGAGGAGCCATATAAATAAGCACTCATAATTACAATTAATCACAAGCAAACCTTGAAGAATCGCCATCGGCCTTAGTTGCTCCAACTACACTTGCCATTTTCTCTGCTGAAGTCTACAAAATTATTCTGTGTAACAAAAACAAACAGTGTTAAGTTCTTTTGACAATCTTTGAAAAGTGTACTCCTCACATACTGATAGTGGGGCAAATATAGTTATCTGTATTTGAAGTCTAGCACCCAAATTCTAAAGGATGTCTCAGATTTAACAAACATGTAGGTGATATTACTGCCACAATAATGTAAAAGGAATGCCACAGTGGCAAGTCCTTCAATTTACCAAAAACAGAACTAATTTCTTGGACATATCACACAATTTGCACAACAAACAATTCTAATCATCAGATAAAAAGTTTAGAATAATATTAATCATCATACTTCACAATGTTTACATTCACCACACAACATAAATAATTGTGCTGTTATAATTACTGTAAACTAATAATTACCAAAATATAATATTTTGTGTCTTACACTGACAACATGTATCAGATTTAGCTTCAGTGGTTAGAACGTGCGTCTCATGCGCCTGTGTTAGAGAGCATGCGGATCGCAGTTCGTCTCCCGAAGGTGGCTTATTTCGGAGATTTGAATCTAGGGCTAGCACAGTCCGTAGACGGGGAACCTTAAATGGCGTCGAGCCATTAAAATAGTGGTCGTGAAGGATCTCACCGATCAAATTACTGAAAAATGATCAGGGTCTGGACATACAAATACTATTACAAGCTAAACTTGAAGCTACAGCTGACTATGAATCTGTCTGTTGTGCACTTGAACTAGGCAATATTGGCTTGGCTTAAAGGTAAAAGTGTTCCTGCAAAGTACTTCCATAAATTCACTTTATGGGAGAGGTATGTATAAAATTTACGCTTACCATCCTTCCAAATGCTACTGCATCAATATAAAAATTTGTGACCGTGTTAGATCTCATGATTGCTCCAATATCGACGCAGTTGAATTCTCGGCATTCTTATAGTATCGTGGGCTGAAGGATTATACAGTATCTTTGGGCAGGTACGCGAAGCTTATTGCAGTTGAACGTTGCAAACTGTTAAAAGTTGAGACCACTAGTTGTGAAACTAAATCCTAATTGGTTCTATGCAAGTTTGAGAAAGCCTTATGATAAATAAGTAGCCTAAGTATATTCTTCAAACTCACTATTAGTAAACACATTCTTAATCAACCCGTTCTCAGCTTAATTTTTCAAACATCTAATTGATCAGCTAATCGATTTTCGATTAGAATTAGCTGAGAATTGCTAATCAATTAGAATTAGAATTAGCATAAGACGACAGCTAATCGATTAGAATTAGCTGCTTGTCTAATCGATTAGCTAATTGATTAGTTACCCATCTCTGGTGTGTGTGTTTGTTTGTCTTTTATAATATATATATATATTATATATAATATGTATGTATGTATGTAACCTTGGTCAAGAAAGGGACCACTTGTCTTGGACTTAGTAACAGTTTCCATAAGGGGTCATTGCATAATTACAAAACGCTCCAGGGCGGGTTTGAAAACATTACGAAACGTTAGGTGGGTGAGTGTGTGGAGCCGAACATTGCGTAACACTTTTACCAACAGTTAAGTTATAGATTAATTTTAAATTAACATCGAATCACACCTCAGACACGATGTGATCGAAGTTCAAACTTCATGCCATTGATTTAAAAGTTAACTAAAAACACGCAATAGTATAAATCAACACTAAGCAGACACCAGCAAAAGTTCAGATCAACATATCTGTGCTCCCGTTTGCGTAAACTGGAAAGCGCTGTTCTAATTGTTTGGATCTTTCATAGTTTTACCGTCGGAACAACGTGGTAATTCTCCTTGGATTCATGACCTCGAAGAACCACTTTAAAGCATATTTTACTTCGTGGTCACGAATTTCAAACATTTAAATTGATGCCCAACAAAAACTGAGCGATATTTGTATTAATAATTATCGAAGTGCTAAGACTAAGCAAATAATTAGTTCATCTTAATTTTGATAACTTATTATTAAGCAATTTAGTCCATGACACTTTTCAGCAGCATGTAAAACAGGTTACTCTTAATGTAAAACTTTAAAAAACAAAATTGCATTTCAAACATGACTATCGTTTACATAAATAAAACGTTATGTATATTTTAGGCCTACTGTCAAATTCTAATTCACATACTATATTAAATTTGCAAACAAATATGAATTATTTGCCCATTCGCATAGTACATCTAAAATGACTTTTTCTAACAATAAATACGTAACACTGGGTTGGTGGGTCTAGGAAAACGTTACGAAGCGTTATAGGGTGTGTGGGTGAGTCAAAAACGGTCATTTTTGGCGTTGCGTAATTATGCAATGACCCCTGAGCTTATACCACCAGAAAATCAGGCCAAAAATTTCAGAACGTTTGGTCCAATATTTATGCACATTTTAAAGAAAATATAAAGTACTTTTTATGTACTTCTAAGCAGTGCCGTCTTAACACCATTGTAGGCCCTGGGCAAAGCAATGCACTTGGGGCCTCTGTCCACCCACGGGCATACAAATTTAAATGGTCAATGAAATCAAGTCCATAGATGCATTGGTACTTTCAACATTCACTTTGTAATGAAATGAATGTTCAAACATAAAGAAACATATTGTAAAGCCCAGATTAATCAACACAAACTAATGAACAATGTAATGTAAGCCTTGAGAAACAAAAATATTTCAACATAAAAAAATGATAACCACAGAGAGCCTCATAGAGATCTGGTAAAGTATGAGTTACTTATACTTAATCAACACAAACGTTTGCAAAATTTCTTTGCAGAGAATGGACTTAAAATTGGCTTAAAGCCAATGGTCTTTAGGATGTCATTTTCAATGCACATGGGTGAAAGCCAGTTCAAACGCTGCTGCCACACTGTTGTAATGTATTATACAGTTTTAATTGTCGTCAACGGCCTTTGATGTCATATGGACGTTAAACCTTGTTCTAAATAAAACCGAAGCGTGGTCGATACCATGATTAAGGAACAACCGGAAATCGCTTCGGCCATTTGCCCCGGCCGGATATCGGGTTTTTTCGGAACTATTCGCCTCGGCAAATAATACCAAATACCTACAATTTTGAATTCGATCAATACTCAAGATTATAGTTACAATTTAAAATAAACATTCTATCTTTTTAGTTAAATTAATTTTCCGATTTCCATTTTTATTTGAGTTTTGTAACTTTTGTTTCGAATTGAAGCTTTCAATTTTTTTATTGAGAAAAGTCACAAAATACACTAATAGAGACTTACAGTCGACTTGTCGTATTTCTATATATATCTAATTGGTTCATTATTACAGGTAAAAAATAATGTTTATGCTGATCTTTTTAATGTATAAAAACGGTAAGTCGGTTTGTACCCGAGATCCAGCAGGAGAGAGTACATCCAAATACTGGATTTGCTACCCGGTAGAAAATGTCTACCCGGTTGTTCCCTAACCATGATAGACATACTCATACTCTCACCTATGACGTATTTGCGAACGTCACTGCATATCTATTTATAGTCAACAGCGCCACTCTTAAATACTTTAGCACAGAGCTATCAGTAATAGAAGGCTATGCTTTATCAAATATAATACATTACAACATACACGCAGTAATTTTTCTGGTCTTTTTATTTGGAGCCCCTGGCCACTGCCCAGGGTGCCCAAGCCTTAAGACGGCACTGCCTTTAAGTACTTCTAAGAAACAAGGCTTTAAACTTTCCACCTAGGAAGTGAACGTAATACAGCAGAGAAGTTGGTGCTTGTAAAGAGGATTTACTAACTTGTTAAGATTCCGAATTCCGGCGAGTGACCGCGGAGACGTCGAATGTCTTCATGACCTTTCTGTGCCGCCTTCGACAGAGGACTTGACCCATCCTCTACAAAACAATTCCACACATGAGAATAAAGCCTGAGCCATCTCGCTAATGTATAAGGATGAAGTAATTTGCACCAAGAGAGGCACCAGGAGAGAGGAAGTAAGGGAGTGGATTAGAGGACAGGGAGAGATGAAGGGGCAGATGGTGAGAAGAACAGGAGCGAGGGAAAGAATGGGCAGTGATGGGCACTAACTAATTTTTTTAAGTTAAACTATAACTATTTTTAACTAAAATAAACAAGTTTAACTAAAAGTTGGCAACTGATTTTGCAAATAAGTTAACTAAACTAAAAATATTTGGCTAAACTTTGTCCAACTTTTCACAAACTTTTTTCACAAACATTTTCACGATGACAGAGGCTAAGTGAACTGTGATAAGGCCAAAAAAATAATGTATGCCAAGAGGTATCACCGCAACAATGACCGGAGTTAGCGAAAAGATATCAGACAAGATTACTGTAATGAAACAGAAAAAGCTGGACTGATAAAATAATTGTCTGCCGCAATTGAAGTTGGATTGATGACACTAGTTATTTGCTAAAATAGAAGCTGGATTGACAAAGAAAGCGTGTAGTTTAGCGTCGTAAATGACTCGCCATTGCATGGTGAGTCAGCGTTGGTCGAATACAATTGACGAAAAGAATTGTTGCTAAATAGAAGTGGGATTGATGAAAGTAATTTTAGGTTAAATAGAAGTGGGATTGATTAAAATAATCTTGCTTAAATAGAAGCTGGATTCATTACTGTTATAATGAAAATCATTGAAATAATTAAATTCACTTCAATGTGTGATCTCTTGTCATACATACTCCCCGTCAACATGGGTGTTATACGGCGCTGGCCGGGGCGTCCAGGTTCCGGACCGTCCAACAATCGTTCAGATTATCGGTGTAAATCAGACATAGTTACTGTAATGAAACTGGGGGTCTGGTTTCGCTGGACAGCCTTGTTTGTCATGACTTTGTAACCAAATCAAGTTCATTTTTAAGCTATAAATGTTTAGTTCAGAGTGGCTGAAATGAGCTCCATAGGCCTATGGCAACATTATACTCCAAAAAGCGTTGGCGGCTGGGGCTCCGCCCCAACCCCGCTGGGGGCTTACGACGCTCCCCCCAGACCCCCTAATCGTGGGCAGCTTCGCGCCTTCGGCGCTCGCAGTGCCTCGCAAGTTAATTTCATTTTCGTGGACCCCCCACAACTAAAAACTGCGCCGCCCCTGGTGTTATTATTCGGGACCCCTAAAGCGCAAGTTTACCGCATTAAAATAATTCGGCAACGTAAACTACGGTTTTACCTACGCGTCTGACTATTCTCTGTGCGAGGTAACATCGGGTAAAATTTGGTGACATTCGCAGCAACTTAGTAAATCCGGACCTCTACCGCCCTTGTAACGGCTTCTAACGGCATGGTTGTGTTATGGCGCCATAAAAATTGTCGTTATTATTATAATTATTATTATTATTATTATTACTACTACTACTACTACTTTCTCCAGTCAAATAAAGAATCAGCACAAAGTTATTTCCTTTTAACTTAACTTTCGTTTTATTAAGAAAGCAACAACTTATTCCAACTGACCTTTACAGAGTAACAGTTTTCGCTCAACTGATATGATCTCAAATTTAAATCCCTTCTTGTTTACTTCCGCTATCAGCAAGGCAGCCAATCAGGAGCCTTCGGTGATTTTCGTCATGTGACACACTTTATAGCGCAGTAACTTAAAGTAAGTAAGTATATCATTTACTGAAACAATAATATTGCTAACCGCACTTTGGTGTATATTATGAAGTATACAATCACGAATAGAATCATCCTAATAGGCTAATAATAATTGTTTTACGCGCCAGACTGTCTGAAACAACTAAAAGTCTGTCGTGCTTGTACAGAATATTTGTCAGATGGCTAACGTTGCTCGTTAGAAGAGTCACCAGTGGTAGGCTCGTAAGTCGTAACATGGCCTGGATCTGCACGAACAGCATCGAAGAGTGATTGTCAGCACTCTGGCATAGTTGTTCGAAACTTAGGATTGTTTTCGCGGAAGTATCGCAGCCGGGCCATGCAATTTACAGCAGTAAATCGCAACAGAATGGCGACCGAATGAATACAACGGCGCAGGTAGCAGCCTTGAAACATATCCGCCACAGAGACCGAGGGCTTCGAACCCGTCGGTACCTCTATGGTCTAGGCTGCTATTAGCGCCGAAGTATTGCAGGTGTCGGCACTCTGGCATAGTTGTTCGAAATTAGCATATTGTTTTCGTAAAAGTACAGGCAGTGCGTTTGTCAGGCGCTTATTAAAGAAAGGATTATTATTATTATTATTATTATTATTATTATTAGGTCACCATTCCTTGCGATTTACTGCTGTAACCCATTTGTGACACAACTTCTCCTCTCGCTTTCGTCCAGGAGGAAACCGATAAAATTTAATTTCTTCATCGTTTTTATGTCTGTTCGTACAATCTTTCATACAAGTCGACGGCATTTTAAAATCTGTTTTGACTTACGTAAACATTGTCACGTGATCCAGAGTAAACGCTCCTATTGCTAGATGGCAGTGGCAGTAAGTAGTTGAACGACGCATCAGTGTTCGTCCGCATCTTCAAGAGATATGTAGTCTATGCTGGAGGAGAGTGACAACGGTGAGACGCTGATCGTTTACGGGTGTTGTGGTCGTCGTCCAATAATTCACAAATTAATTGACTGGAAAAAAGTGAGTTGGAAAGCGTTCAAGCTGCTGGATTTTATTTCACAGGCCATGACTGGCCTGCGTAATTCGGAAGATATCAACCTGGAATTCTGTTGCTGATTCGTGTAAGTTATTCGTAAGTCTTTGCGGAGGCGAAGCCGGCGTTAGCACTCACCCCCGTCGGGCCCCTTGCCTCAGCCGTAAACGTTATCGCGAGGCACTTGACCATAATCATGTTTGGTTGCGTGTATAGGCGGCGTTTTGGTTTTGTGGTGTAGTTCTGTTGGCAAGCTTAGAGTGTCGTGGGCTGAAGAACAATACAGTATCTTTGGGCATGCTGCGCGGACGCCGGACGGTACCAGGTTTTCTAATGACGAAACTAACCCTAACCCTGACCCTAACCGACGTTCTTCTCGCCCAACTATCTGCACGTTCTTCTCGCCCTCTTCGTTCTGCTGACCTGCTGACCGGCTTGATCTTTTCGTACCTCGGTCGCGAACCTCATTAACCCAGCATCGGGCTTTCGCTGTAGTGGGTCCATCGATATGGAATGACCTTCCCCATACGCAATTCGTAGCAGGGTCTGGAGTGTATTTCACTGGCATCTCTATGCAAGTTAAAGACCTTTACTGGAGATCTCTGAGTTAGAGTGCCTGTCATGTTGAGAGCGCTTCTGAATAGCTCTGCTGTGAGTAGGTTATTTCTTTTACAAATGTTCAGATTAGATTAGATTAGATTAGAAACTGCCCTAACCCTGGTAAACCCGTCACGGTTGCTAAATAATTTGACATCGTCAAATTACCACAAGCTGAATTGATGAAAAAATTGGCTAACCTAAATGAAAGTGGGATTGATGAAACCATTTGTGTATTTAAATAGAAGTTGGATTGGTGGAAATAATTTTAACTGTAAGTAGAAGCTGGATTGATGAAACTAAGTTTTTGATGCAATAGAAGCTGGATTGAAGAAAATAATTGTTTCGTAAGTGGAAGCTGGACTCATGAGTATAGTTCTTTGCCTAAATAAAAGTTCCATTGATGGAAAATATTCTTTCGTTAAATAGAAGTTGGGTCATTTTTTTCATGAAATGGAAGCTGGATTGATTAAAAAATTCTTGTGAAATGGAAGAGGGATTGATGATAGTTATCATGGACATAGGTAGACTGCTTACTTACCATCGTGAAGTACGGCATTGAAGACATTCAAATAATTTAGCAACCTAAACTACGGGATAACCCTAACCCTGACCCTAACCGACACTCTCGAATAATAACCTGACCCTAACCAACACTCACGACGCCAGTAAACTTACACACTATATCCTTCAGCCCCCGATTCTATAAACTTGCCTAGTTCTGTTACCATACGCCATTTAATTACACGGGTCTAGTTGTGTTGGAGCAATCATCCTGTTTATGCAAGTTTGCTGCGGAGAAAATTACTGGAGATCTGTGAGTTTGAGTGAAGCTTGATGTAAAACTTAAACCAGTTATCGGTAGGGACAGATTGTGGCAGCCGAGTGGCCACAGAGGGGCTTCGTGAACCCTCCAATCTTTCAACTGGGGCGACATGTGAGTTTCGATTCCAGATTCAGTTAGAAATTCTTTGGTTGAGTGATTCCAGAATGGCAACACCTGTGGATTCCGTTTTTTAACCCTTTGCAACTCATTCATAAAGAAGTCCACCAGTAAATTTATATGCTTTTACAGTAAGATATGTGACTTAACTAATCACTTAGAAGAATTATGTATTTAGAGGACTTCTGGAGCACTGTCATTAATCACTAGGCATTAAACCATGGCTGCATTGAAATGAAACTCTGTATACGCTGTATAGTCCACAATCATAATTCACTAGATGTATTTGGTAAATATAGAATTTAATGGCATTTTTCTTCAATGGATAGATTTCGTTACGCTTTTTAGCTCTGTAGCATTTGAGGTACTGCAAAGTCTGTCAGTCCGTGCATATGGTGATGAAACAGTTTTTATAAAACATCTCTTGATCTCAATGATGCTTTGTAAAGACTGAAAAACAAAGGTGACAGTGGATAATGAGTTGATTCTTTGCTTTTGGTTAAATTCTGTGATCTTTTGGGGGCATTCAATGGTGTAGTGGTTAGTGTGCTGGACTGTCAATTGAGAGGTTCAAATCCCCACCAGAGCAGATATTTGGTTCAAGATTTCTGCTCCACCAGCACCCCCTAGCCAATGCAGCTATAATGAGTGCACTGACCATGCACTGTCAGTGGGAAGATGAGATGTTGACATTGGTGAGAGGGTAAGAAAACAAAGTCGCTAACACTTCATACCCATGGCTGCATCAGGGTAGCTTAAGGGACTGCTCATCTTCTTCTTTTTCTTCTGCGAACTCTGATCTAAAATAGCAGACGGTGAGAATTGGAAATTAATTTGTAAACAGTTATAGGCATATTGGAGTTACTTTATGAAATGCGTGGATCATAAGTTTGTCTCTTTCGAAAACGTGCAATTTTCAGTTAATTTTTGCTTTTGAGTTGTGCTGCCTGTGTGATTGTTTGCATACTTATAGGCTAATTGTTGTACAGTCTAACTCCTGGGATTTTCCTATTTCAACTTGGGATACCGACCCAAGTCTGGCTTATGGTTTTTCTGATCTTTCGGATTTCAACCTGGCTTCTCCAGTCGGTTATGATTTCTGATTGCAGCGATTCATTTTAGAAGCCACCATTGATTGATGTCTCAGTTATTATAACACTGGTAACTTGAAGTAATTCAATTTATTAGATTATTATTGTTATTGTCTTTGCCAGTTCTTAGCTAGGCATTTTGTATTAATTGTGATTGTCAACACGCATTTCATAGGCTCATCACAATTTTTTCGTTTTCAGTAACTTGGGATTTTTTGGTACACTTGGGATTTTTCTGGAAAGAGCTTGGGATTTCAGAAAATAGCGAGTGGTCGCACTGGTACTTGTACAGTCTAACTTTAGATTTACCTATTTCAACTTGCTTATACCCACCATAGTCTGGCTTCTGGTTTTTCTGATCTTTCGGATTTCAACCTGGCTTCTCCAATGGGTTATGATTTCTGATTGCAATTTCATTTGAGGCCTCCATTGATTGATGTCTTGGGTATTATGATAATGGCACTATAGAAGTCATTATTATTATTATTATTATTATTATTATTATTATTATTATTATTATTATTATTATTATTATTATTATTATTAAAAATATTATTAAAGTAATTATTATTATTAAAAGAAGATTTATGAATCGCAAGTTAATGTAACTAAATACAGTTGTGGGAGTAGGAATAATAGTCGTAGTAACAATAGTAACAATATTAAAGAATGATGAATGTTTTTGTTTAATCAGCATACCCTGTGCATAAATGGAATGGATACTGAATGAACCTTTATGGACACTGGCCTTGGAATGCAAATGACCTGGACTTAATTATTCGGTTTGGTGACTGAATAGATCCTCTGTGTGGAATGCCATGTGTCATATGTGTGTCTGCAAAAAGCAGACGGATATTTGCCAAGAGGTATTAAATGTTTTAACTGGATTAGGTTTCGTGAGTGGGATATGTTGTCGGTGACTAGCGAGGGGCGTAGATGTGCTGCTGGTCACCAAGTGCGTGTGACTTGCCCTGTATTCTTTTGAAGCTGTACATTCAAGCTTACAAGATGAAGACCTGTCATAGGAGGACTTCTGGTTTTAGGCTGCTCTTTATTTATGTGACAGTTTTAGTGTTCATGTGCATCCTGTTCTTAGCAGATGATAATTTCCCTGTGTAGAGGTCTGTGAGTTCACTGTGCTTCAAGAGCGGCTATTGAGGGTTGCAGTTCTTTGCAGTAACATGTGTTTTGTCAATATGTATAGTGGTGACTGATTGGTTAAGTGCATGACTCTTAACACACTGTTTAGGGTTCAGTCTGAAGCCTGCCCTGAGATGGGTACTGCTTGCTTCTTTACTGTTTAACGACCACTGTGTGGTAACAAAGACCATTAGCGTCGCCCTCCTCCTTTATACAGGCTTGGGACTGGCACTGCCAGAGTAGAAACTGGTGGAGTTTATGATGGGTACTGTGTAATTATTATTAGGTATGTATTGTTAATGAGAAGCTAATCAGAGGTGTTCAATTAGTTTGTTTGAGTTCATTGTGCAAGTCCTTGAAGCACACTGCTTCAACTAGTGGTTTATTAAGTTAGTAAGTAAGTAGGCTTTTAATAATGCAAGTCAAAACGTCACATTTAAAAACAGAGAGTTGATATTAAATATTACTGTTGTTGGAACAGGAAAGCCCAAAACGGCCAATCAGCTATAAGCAGCTACTATGAGCGCTTCTGACGCTCACTTCAAAATGTGAAATGTTCGAAGAATGGTGAGTTTATTGGTAGCCGACGATTCAGAGTCTACATATTCGAAGTTTAGTGTCCGATAAGACTGCCTCCGCGATATTCATGGCAACAGATGTTGTGTTGTTAGAAGCTTTACAGTCCAGTTCATAGGATGATAGGAGAAGCATGTGGAAGTTCCGGACTGTTTTTAGTTGTTACCAACCAAATGGCGGCTGCCACGCAGTGATTATTGTAGGCATTATTAAAATCATCCAAAACGAGAAAATTCCACGCGGTTGACTTGACAAGCATCACAGAAGTGGACTTGGACGCAATATATTATATATCCATGAATAGATGAGACATTTGAAAGCAAATGGCTTAAAACCCAATAAAAGTACGCATTCTTTCCGAATAAAATTTGGCTGAGACCAGTGAGATCTATAAGTGGACAATGATAATGTACAGATTTTAATATGAAATAATGATTTGTGTGTGGATGAAGCATTGCACTTATACATGTATGTTTAGGCAATTTACAAACTTGTTTTGGTTAAACGATTAACTCCTCTTTGTTTGAGCATTATTGTTTTGCCAAATATTTACCAACAGGACAATTATTTTGTATTGACTGAATGTGTAATAGAAACTCGAATTAACTGCATTTGATTAAAACTGAAGGTTGAAATATTAAACTAGGCCAGTAATTATATTTTATATCTTATCTGTACAGTTCTATAAAGCATTGAAAGACGTTTTGTTGAAACATTAATAAGTAATATTTTATAGACCAGTTTTAGGTGAAGCAGTAAGTTGTTACATTAACAATGAACTAATTAGGTAATTTAAGATGCAATTAAATTTATGTCCACCATACAATGATTTAACACAGTCAGATGTGGATTGTGAACATTAATCTCTTTGTTCTGGGTTTATGATAGCTGTTTTATTTCCCCATTTATCATTCGATGGCTTTGAGCAACTGTGGGTGAAAGACTTGCTTAAGGTTCCTACACAGTAACCATCTTTATGGAGGCTCAAATCAACACTGTTCACATTAAGCTGTACTCCATGTTTAAAACTGTACATAATAAATAAAACAGCAAAGTAACATTTGTGAATTACTGTGCCTTAAATCTGTATGTAAGAATTGTTAAGATGTTAAATCAACTTCATTATCGACGAAATAGAGGTAATCAACCAATATTTGTCCAATTTTTACTGTCTGTGGTTTTAATTGCCTCCTGCTATATCCGTCCAAATATAATTGCAGTTTTTTAAGCTGCTACATATGTTCTGCGTCAGAGGCCTACAATTATCATGACAGATCCATAGCTTTTAATAGAGTTAATGGGTTTGCTATTAGTCAACATTGTCTTGTGTCATTGCCTGAAGGGAATACACAATGGTAGGAAGAACAGCCAAGCCATGGGAAACAAAGAGTCTTAGAAATGCTTTAACAGGCAGCTTCAACTGATCCGATCTGTTCTGACTTGTAGCAGTTGCACATTTTGTGTTGCCAATTAAGGGTAACAGTTTATGCAGTTGGTAATCGGTATTAACCACTGATAAACAGGGTGTATAGAGATGCCCTTGGTAGTAAGACATGCCTTTGTTGACTGATCGAAATGGTCCACTTCTCTATACATGGGTGATAATCAATGTCAGTGATGTTATGGCCACTTCAGCATGAATGAGTTTTTCTTTGTTATGGTTTTACATGTCCAGTAACACAGTGTGGACTTTGCTACCATTTTCAGGTTTACATAGGTTGCTTTGGCTTGCTTTCAGATCCTTCTTATGGACCTCGGTGTCATTTTCCAGTGCCTCCCTGAATTTCCTCTTCTGCCTAGATCCTGGATGTCTTTGTCACCAGCCATCCACTAAATTGCACATCTTCATCAAATCATTCAGATCAAATCATCTCTATTTGTAAAAGCCATTTCAGCATGTCTCCTTTTATTACATCACCATTTGACTCCATGTCAGTCATTTTCCTAAAGATATTAGTTTTGTGAAGAAAATTGATGTTGGACTGATGGAAGCTGAATGATATGAAATGTCATTTATTAATCACATGATTAGATATTTGATCATTAATAAAAATCCTCATTGTGATCATACAGCCATGCTTTAGCACATTTGTGTTGTTCTTGAAAGGCACTACATAAATTGCCAGACACATATGTATACGCTTATTATGACTATCCACGCCTCAGATTCACGTTTCGGTGTGACCTTGCGCACGTTACAAATTTATTAAATAATAATAATAATATTAGCTTAAAATCGGCTTGTGTAGAATGCAGCTAGAGAGGAGTGTGGCTATAAAGAGATATTTTCATACAGATTTTCACCATCATTTTCTGTTACCCTCGAACTGATCATTTTAGAACGTGAATTGCAACTGGAAAATGCCTTCCTTCCAATTTATCCGCTTTCCATGCCACTTACTTTCCAACGCAGAATTTACAATGCTATCCCGTTTTGCCACTATTGGGTATTGATCTGCTGTGCTAAGTGTCCAGCGCCATAATAGTCTGATGGCCGGGCAAGCAACTTGGCCCTGGCATTGCGGCGGATCACACGCATGGAACAGTTTGTGATCAATACGGATTTAGTTGTAACCACAATGATCGCTCTCCGGATCGTACCTCGATCAAGCAAACCGAATATGCTGGTGTTATGAGGCGTGTTGGTTATTTAGTGTTTTTGCATTCAGGGGCCCCCTTGATGTCTGTCCACGTGCCCCATTCGGAAAATTGATTTTCTCCCCAGCGTGTCGTAAAGCTGAACAAATACCAAATACACGGCGCAGTCTGGGTAACGGGAGTGGGTGCATGGTTGGGGAATCCTCCTCCCGGCTCTAGCTATATCTTGAAGTTGATGTTGGGCTTGTGACATAGGGCGGAAATCAGTTAAACGAGAATGCATTGCTCCCTCTGAGGACTGTGCAATAAATGACTCCATTACCTGTCATTCCGGTAGTGGTCGGTTTATAAATGGTACCTCCCGGGATCAAGCTTCCCACTGTTTTCCATAGCAATCAGAACTCGGCAGTACTGTTTCTGTGCTATATCCTGGCATTATCTGGGTGAACTTTTGTGAATTTAGAATTTTGCTGTGACCTTGTATTAGTATAATGAGAGTGGCTGATACATGACACGTGTGGTTATGGTGGATCAGACACCATACTCCAAAAAATAAATGGCTTCATTCTTATTATGTTTTTGTCTTAGCTGATTTAAATACTGCTTTTTTTTATTTTGGGTTGTGTGGTAGTCTTTTGCTTAGAATGCTTAAGCAGAAAGATCTTTGCTTAGGCAGAAAGTTATTTTGAGATTTCTATTTCATTTGTGCCCCTATTGAATTCAAATACAGAAATGATAATAATGACCATTCACTGTTGGTTGGAAGATCAGGTGGTGAGCGAGAGGACTGGCCACCTACTCTTAACTGATCTAATCTAATCTAATGGCTTCTATAGCACCTTTAATCATAATGTTCAAGACATCAGTCGATGGTAGCTTCCAGTGAAATTGCAGTAAGAAATCACAATCCATTGATGAAGCCAATGAATGAATGAATGGATGGATGGATGGATGGATGGATGGATGGATGGATGGGTGGGTGGGTGGGTGGGTGGTTGAGTGAGTGAGTGAGTGAACGAACAAATGAATGAATGAATGAATGAATGAGTGAGTGAATGAATGTTCGTTTATTTCCACAATACAACAGGCAAATGGTTGTAGGTGAACTGTAACAGTTGACAGCATGGCTACTTATGGTTGAGTTTGTTAGTACATGTTTCTTAGAAACCAGAAGCCAGACTTTGATGCTTAAGCAAGTTGAAAGAAATGTGTTTTAAGTTTGGACCTGAATGACATAAAAGAAACAGGCAAATGAACTGAATTGAGTATGGGAGGCTAAGAAAATGAAGCCCTGACACTTAATACCATGGCTGACTGACACCCAGATCTGCTGCTAGTGCCTGTCAAATCCGTGTATGGTTTCTACATATATAATACTGTGTGTGGTGCAATGTTTCATAGTAAATGCTCCATGTTGTGTGACAAGACACCCAGATCTGCTACTGATTAAATCCAGCATAAGAATTAAAGTAATACTTCAATCTGACAGACTGCTGTATACAGACCAATTGTTTATCAATTCTCCTCTCTGTCACCAATTACTCAACTATGCTTGGAATCTTGCATTTCACAAGCTACTGTGTATATTATATAGTGAATTGTGTACCAACTCTATTCCACATTGTCAATTACTGGACCATAATAGTTTGTATGTACTGTCCTGCTAGACAAAATTATCGTTTGAGGAAATTTATAGACAATTGCTATGTACTCATCAGTTTGTTTCAGATGATATAAGCAAATAACCACTTAAGCTTCTTTGAAGTCTGCATAGTTTCTGTGTTTGATACATATATTGTCCGGTAATGTGTTGTTCAGTAACAGTATATGCAACAGCTTAACACATTTCCTGTCTTATTTGTTCTCTTCAATAGAGCTCAGTACCCTGGTAAGTTTCTTGAATCACCAGCAGTTTGTTGAGAGGCAGTATTTCAGCCATGAAAACCTTTTATTGGGCTATAAAATATGTCGGGTGATTGGCCGAAGTGAATAAGAGAGACGTTAGACGGGTACTGGCTGTGCGCTTCACTGGTTTAATGCTGAATGCTGGCTAGACCATCTGTTGCTGGCCATTGTCGGTTTTATTATTGGCAATTACCATTATTATTATGAAATGGGATAGGATTTATGACTCATATCAGGGAAGCAGGGTTTCATTGTCAAATGGCCTGACTGTTTGGCACCTCGGATGGAAGCAGAGCCGAAACAGTGGTGGTAATTACATTGTTATTATTTCTGTTATTATTATTATTATCGTCATTATTGTTTATTTATTTGATTATGTTGGATATCTGATGGTCATCAAATGGCAAGCACTAATCACTCACTACTATGGGATTGGATGTTTGAAGGACTAGTGCGTATGCACTGACCATTTCAAGGAAACCTTAGTCACAACCTCATGTTACAAGAGAACATCCCAACCAGTCAGCCACTAGTAATCCCTTTTTTTATTCACTGATTAATTTTTTTAATACCATTATATGTCCAAAGGCTGTGTAAAATGAATCTGAGAGATGATGCATTTGTATACATGCAGTTTGTTATCGTCAAATACATAATAATAATAATAATAATAATAATAATAATAATATCTTTTCTTTAATAAGCGCCTGACAAACGCACTGCGCTGTACATTTACATGTTATGCAATTGAAATCTTAACTACTAACAGAACAGACAGCTTGCAATACAACGGCGCTAATAGCAGCCTACAAAGCATATCCGCCCAATGGGGGCTCGAACTCGGTACCTCTCGGTCTCTGTGCCAGATCTTATCCAATGCGCCACGCCCCTCCCCCCGTTACATGCACATGTATACATCATACATAAGTGCTACAGGTCATGTTGCGTTGAAGTGGCCAGTACTTTTGAATAGACTAACCCCTTGAACCTTCCAAATTCACACATTTCCCATGGTAAGTGGAGATGGTGAACCTGAAGTCGTGACCTTCAGTCCTGTTATGGGGAGTATAGAAACTTGGAGGACAGGCAGCATTGTCAGAGGGTGTGCATCTGTTGGCAGTTGAGTAGTTGACTGGGACAGTATAAACTATAAAGCCTGCACCAGCCAGATAGTTTATAATTGTTGTGACATGGCCAGGTGTGGCTTGCTTCAAATGACAATTTATGGAGCAGTTAATCACTGCATCATGATCCTACCATCTTCAGTGAAATAGAAATATAATAAATTGAGATGTTGTAAAATTTTTGTATCACCTGAGGCAGTGCTGTCCAACCTTTTTGACACCGCGGACCACCGAAGAAGTTATTGTTGGGGCCGAGGGCCGCACCAGTCAACTCAAAAGCAATGACTAAAATTTATTGAAAATTATTAACTGTATTAAAATTACTTATGGAGTAATATTAATGAATGCGTCCTGGGAACTGGATTTTATCTTCACATTCTCAAAATGATAAGCCAAGTTACGAAAGAATAGCAAGTAGGCCAGTGACTTTGTCTTTTACTTTATTTTTACAGAAATTGCAAATATTTAGCGAGCTAGGGCGGGCCACTTAGAATCAGCCCGCGGGATGCGGCCCGCGGGCCGCGGGTTGGACAGCACTGACCTGAGGGATCATATCTACCTCGGGTAAAAAAAAAATAATAATGATAATAATTACAATAATAAAGCCATCTGTGAAAACTAGCCATTCCAAAACAATGCGCCTCTCTAATTTTTGTCATCCTGAGGGATCATATGTACCTCTGGGAAAAAAATAAAATAAAAGTAGTACAGGACAAACAATTCTCGCACGAAATCTATATGAAAAGATGGCATGTATCTTCCAAACCAGTGTTCATGCTGATACAGTATATGCAGAATTTCTGATGTGGTGTAGGTCCCTATATAGGTGGTCGGTTGGGTCAGTGAGAAATTGCATTGCTCATCATTGCCTTGAACAAGTCTCTTGCTTATATGGATTCTCATGATTTTGATGCTGTCTTCAAGTGACAGATTGATTCCTATTGAGGCCTATATAGAACGACAGGTGGATTATGCTCGCTCTCTCTCTCTCTCTTTGGCTGGTCCGAACAAGGGGCTATTTATTCATTGTGTGTGCTATGATGTGTGCCTTGCCTTTTCAGTCCATTCTGATTGTCAGGCTTAACTATACCTGGCCATGACATTCATCACAGTCATGAATACCTTATTTATTCATTCATTTTAGGTGTCTATAATTGGTATGTAGCCCAGACAACTATGAATTATAATTGTGATCTATATAGGTCTGCCTCTACGGGTGCATGTGTGCCAATGACAAAGTGCTATATTAAGCCTCCTTATCATTACTGATCATCGTTAGCGGAGTGTGTGTAGGAGGCATTACTGGGATTAGAGGCATCAACAGGAATATCCAACTGTAGAACAAAACAGCTAGGTTGGTACTATGTAACACATAAACAGATTTTCTTCACACCTAATAATATTTGAGTACCAAGTGTATCTGTGGAAGCATGTGAGCATGGGTGTATTTAGGGGTGGTTTTACGGGTTCAAACCCCCAAAATAAATGCATTACTGTTATTAAAAACTAAAAATGTAGAAAAATATGATAATTTCCAATGGAAACTCCCCCAAAAACTTAAAACCGCTTATAAAATTTTTTCCTGGCTATGCCCCGTATGTTAGGAAGCAGTTATGCAGATGAATCGGTGAGGGTGAGAACAGAGTCACTGGTTTAAAGTCAGTCTCGTTGAGTGATGACACTGTATGTCGGAGAATTGCTTTGTTCTCAATACCACCACATTGGACATGATTGGGCAACATAAATCATTCCAGGCTCCACTGATGGTGTACCTTCTGCGGGGAGTTCTTCTGCCTTTTCTTATTTTGTGTGTTTTTGTATAGTTTTTGTCCTGGAACACTCTATGGATGCATGGTGTGCCGAAAGAAAATCACTGAAAAAAGTAGGTTAATGTCAGTGCCACAGCTGGGAAGTCTCAGAAGGGTTTGAGATTTGAGAACAGTTTGATAAATAGTATGAGTCTGTGACTGGAGAAATGTAGGTGTTTCAGAGTCTCATGGTTACTTGATAGCACTTGAATTTGACAGTCCAATGAAATTCATTAGCAGTCAAATTCAGTAAGTAATCAGAGATGGGTAACTAATCGATTAGGTTCTAACCAATTAGCTAATGGATTAGACAAACAGCTAATTCTAATTCTAATCGATTAGCAATTTAACTAATTGTGCCCATCTCTGGTAGGTATGTATGTATGTATGTATGTATGTATGTATGTATGTATGAGCATTTGTTATAGCGCCCCTTCAAGATTTCTACTCAGAGGCGCTCCCGACTACAGCGCAGACACTGAATCGGAGTTTCACGCCGAAGCGCATGAGCATTGAGCAATTGCGAGTGAAGGACTTGCCCAGGGTGCCTACGTGGCGGCTTGAGGTGGATTCGAAACCGCAACCCTCCGGCTGCAAGGCACCGAACATACCACTACACCACCGTTCCACAAAATTAATGTTCCTGCATTTGATTTCACATGTCTCATATCTTCTAATGACACAGGAAGACTCATCTCAGAGTTAGTAACCGTTTTCATTTAGGTTAGCTAGCAGCATAGCTTAGCTGGACCAGGGGCATTAGTAGTTTCTTACAAATTATATACAGTGTGGTGGTTCTTCAATGACTGATTAATGACTGTTTCATGTTTTTTGTCCACTACAATCTTTCGGGGGGCATTGCATTGATCGTTCCAGTTCCAAGAAGTGGAGCTTAGGAGAGGGTGGATGGGTGGAGCAGTTTAGCTAGTTACGCTGTATACACTTAAGCTGCATGATTTATTCGTATTTTATGGACTCTGAGATAATTTATATTCATTGTTCTGAACCCTTCCATTCATGTTTATCTTTGGGTCAGTTCAGAGAGTGCAACTGTATAAGGTCTTATCTGTCAGTTTATCTATGCCTATAAGTATACTTAAGTGTGGCTCTAACTGTGAGCATGTGTCCTTTATGTTTAGCTTCTGTTCTCTGTCCCTCTTTATCTGCCTCCTGCTCCTGCTCCTGCTCCTCTTCCTCCTTCTCCTCCTGCTCCTCCTTCTGCTCCTCCTGCTCCTCCTGCTCCTGCTCCTCCTCCTTCTCCTCTTGCTCCTCCTCCTGCTCCTGCTCCTCCTCCTCCTTCTCCTCTTGCTCCTCCTCCTTCTGCTCCTCCTGCTCCTCCTTCTCCTCTTCCTCCTCCTCCTCCTGCTCCTGCTCCTGCTCTTCCTCCTTCTGCTCCTCTTCCTCCTCCTCCTCCTCCTCTTCCTCCTCCTCCTGCTCCTGCTCCTCCTCCTCCTTCTCCTCCTCCTCGTAACCCTTTGCCTCCTCATACCTCATCATCCCTACAATTGCCATCATCTTCATCTTGGCCATTGCCAGCCAGCTTTTGATGCTTACTGATTGGTGGCATGGGTGAACGAATGATTGATCATAGGGGCCGACAGTGGTAATGTTTGTATAATGGTATATGCATATTGTGTATTTATCATACTGTACATATGTACACACACACACCGACACACACTCACACACCGACACACACGCACACACACACACACCGACACACACGCACACATACACAACCACACATACAAACACAAGCACAAGTACTAGTAGACACATGGATGTGCTTTTATACATATACATGGATGTGTTTATTGTGAATGTAATTGGGTCTTTGGCTGATTTTGTTTGTACAACACTTCTTTATCTTGGTCATCATCATCTGCCTCTGCTACTGCTGCTGCTGGAACAACATCAGCAGCAGCAACTACAATAACATTGGCAACAGGACTTCTAGAGTTCCTCCAGTTCATCTGGCTGGCTTTCTTGCCTATACAGTGTAATTTCGCCAAGTCCCGGAGGAGGAGTTGAGTCTGTCCTAAGTGAATGAGGCCAGGCAGTAACTTTATGGTAAGTGCAGGGAATGATTCAGACTCTTTGGAAATGTTATTCTCAGTGTGGTACTTCTGGTTTTCTGGGTACAATGGGTTACCAGCTGGAAAAGGGGCAGGGAAGTTTGGACCATTTTTCTGTTCTGGGGCAATAATAAGAATAAGATTATTTATTTAGCACTGTAGCATGGCGAAAGCCGAAGAAAATATGCTGTACATAAGTTCCAAAATCAACTACAGTCATTTAGGGTATTTTAGAAAAGATATGCTTTGGGTTGTGACTTGAATATCTCCAGAGATTGTGCATTCTTCTCATGGTCAGTGACAGTGAGACCATGGAACTTGCAGTTGATTTATCGATGAGGTCTGTAGGTTTGATCAGGTTTCTGCTATTCAAATATATAAGTCAGAAATATAGTCCAGGATATAAGGCCATTCAGTGACAAGGCACAGTCTGTGTCATGATCGGATGGTGTTCAGACATAGACGAAACAGAGTTCAGCACTTTTGACTATGCGACAGATCTAAACGAGTGCTTTGTAAGACAGTTTGAAAATGTTTGCTGCCCACAGTCAAAAAGGCAACAGTATGTAGAGATGTTTCCAGGTCCAATACACGAGAACAGTGTTTCCGTTAACGCCCAAATGGCCGTTTTACGCTCGTAAAAAACGTCGAAAACGTGCAAATTTTTCGGTGTGATAGCCGAAGAAAAATGAACTACGTCCAAAAAATTCTAGGTTAGGGCGTAAATACGTCCTCTTTTTGGACTCTAACGGAAACACTGCATGAGAAGGCACGATGGGCTCCACTTGATGTACCGAAACATCATCATATCGCCAGATGTGGCATGTTGCCACAGGCCACAATGTGCAATGGACCCAGCTGACTGGAGAGGGGAACACTGAGCTCCCTGATGTATGTATGCCTGGGGTAGTGCTGACAATTGAGGCACGTGCCAGTATAATGATCTTCAATGTAGCACGCTCCACAAACAGGAAGCCAGTGTAGCGCTTCTCGCATGCATACATTTCCCGCTTTATATGGGAATATATTATTGGCTTTTTGGCTACGACTTGAGCAGCACGGACGAAGAACAGGATCTGGGGCTCAACCGGAAACAGATAAGCACGTTCTGTGTTTTGTTTCTGTCTAGGAAAGTTTTTAGTTTGTGTATACACTATACATCTGGATAGAAACATCTGCACAAGTCTGCTGTGTTGGGATTTCTTAATGGTGTTTAACGACGTCTTCGTGTCGTGTCTCGCGTCGTCCATGTTCATTGGTTGGCGTTCTACGACAGCTTCAAGTTGGACCGATCAAGTAACCGATGCTGTTGATAGATTCAGGAGGGTTAACTGACTCTTAATCGCCCGGATGGAGGTCTACTGCGGAGGGAGGACACCGGACAGAAGCAGGCCTTGCCTTGAGGGACCCAGGCCTTGCCTCCTCATAGAGACGCAGGCCATGCTTCCGAGGGACGCTGGCCTTGCCTCAGAGGGACTGCTATCGGCAGGGCCGATGAGAGGGGGGGTCAGGTGGGGTTGCTGCCCCGGGGCCCGGTTCTATGGCAGGGGCCCTTGGCAGGGGCCCGGAAATGTCTAAAACTTTTTTCAAACTGAAGAAACCTGTGGGTTTTGGCCTTATGCAGTCTAATTGCTTCAATTAAATAGCTATAGGTAATGAAGTACATTAGGTACTGATCTTTTGAATTTCTTAACCAAAATGTAAGCCAATAACGAATGTGACGGTGGAAATGGGACTGAAAAGGTTAGTATTGTTGTTAACGAAAACGATTTAATAACTGTGAAACTTAACAGTCTCAGTTGCTCAGTCAGAGGATTTAGGAGTGAGAACAGTAACAGAAGTTGGTCATCACTCATCAGAATGGTTTTGGACTATAGCTGCTGATGCAAAGTTAACTGATGCAGACAAATTTCTATTTCTGACTGAATTCTATACTCCAACAGAATCGTTTGCGTGGCCAAGAACTTTGCATTACGGGATTTACGGGGTGCATAATGCTAAGTTCTAGGCCATGTTATAGTTGACTACTTGAATTTGAAAAACACTGCTTATCAGTAGGCCTATTTTGAGATTTATCAGCAGTCGGCCTAGAATTGATTATTCGTTTTCTGGGAGGCATAAAATTCGTACTGGATGCAAAATTTTGAATTGAAATTTGAGTTATTGTCAAAATAAATAATACTTTAACTTACAGCTGGATGTAATTTATCACAATAAATTATTGATATCAAATTACCAATATCTGATATTATAATATAATTCCATTAAGTTGATAACGAATTAGAAGATGAATTACCATCAGAAATCTGGAGCTCAATAAAGGAAAGAAAGATTGGTGAAAGTCAGGAATGCAGACGAGAGACAAACAATCCTTCAAAGCCTTGCATTTTCAATTTCATCAAAAGCGAATGATGCAGCAAATCAAGCTGACAATATCGTTGCTAGTAGCCTATGATAGTAGGCCTACATGTACGTGGAGTTGATCATGGTAGGATATAGCGAGTTGTTGACGTAGTCCATGTAGACAATGCAATGCAGCAATTGACGTATCCTTACCTCTTGAAATTGGATATCATAATGTGATAAATGTCATTTAAAAAATCATTTATCACATTCTCATAATCACATTTTCATATTAAATTTCTGTAAATTTCTTTATAATTAGAGTCATAGATGGATCTTTTAAACCAGAAATTGATTTTCACATTTACTTTACTATTTTTATTCAGGGCTTTAAAAGGAATTTTTAGAACTGCACAATCCCTTATAAAGGCATAGTGAATTATTCCAAATCGGATGACAATGAACGTTTTAAAACTAGTTTTAACTGTGCACAAAAATGCTTCTACAGCTTCATAAATTCATTTATAATTGTCCTTCTTGTGTAGAACTGCACACTAAAAAAGCCCTGTTATTATTATTATTCGTTAAATATAGTGACTCGGGCTTAATAATAAAAACGAGGGGCCCTGATGAATGTCTGCCTCGGGGCCCGATTTGGCTCTCGACACCCATGGCTATCGGCCGATACGCCTAATAGTCTTAGTTAAGACGGGAAGGGGAGGGCTATTAGAGGCTGGCCAGGGATGTCATTCACGGCTTCAATGTCCCTAATAGGCAGCGTTTTTTGGCAAACCTGAGAAGTGTCAGCGTATGATGCGCGCGCGGTGCCTTCACAGGCAGGCAGACCGGTTGGTCGGAGCTACTGGTGGTGGTGGTGGTGGTGGTGGGGGGGCGCGGATTCAGTTCAGCTTCAGCTCAGTCAGTGTCTTGGGCGTGTTTGTTGCCTTCGTAGGTTTAACTGCCTGCTGGAGTTTTTTCTTCGGAGCTGCGCGCGCTTAATTACGATTTAATGGAAAACTGATAGATTCGTCCGTGGAATTGGTCGAGGAGGAGTTTACCGGTTAGCGGAAGTGGATTACATTGATCGGGTAATGCTTTCCTGGTGTTTTCCATGGATTTACTCTGTTCTATAATGGATCGTTCGTGATTAACGCTTTTCTAATTGGATGTTGGTTTGATACGTAGCAGGAGATTTCGTGCCATTCTGATAATCTTCTATTGCAAGATGCATGGTGTGTAGGGAAGCAGTGGTGTAGTGGTATGTTCTGTGCCTTGTAACCAGAGGGTTGCAGGTTCGAATCTACCTCAAGACACTGTGTAGCGACTGGACAAGTTGTGCACTCACAATTGTCTGTTAGGAAGGCAATGGGAGACCACCTCACTCATCTCAGCCAATGGACCTGCCTTTGGGCAGAGAACTCATCATCATCATCATCATCATCATCATCATCATCATCATCATCATCATCATCATCATCATCATCATCATCATCATCATCATCATGGTGTGCTTGTTCAAGTGATTCACTGTGTACTTAATCTGTTGTTATGTTTTGGTAAAGGATTCACTGTGTGATGAATCATTAGCTAAGATGGGGAAGGGAAGAGCTCTTAGCAACTGGCCGGTGAATTAGTGACGAATTACGAATTATTATGAATTATTTAATGGATTAATTATTATGAATTAAACCCGTGAGAGCCAATATGTTTGTTACATATTGTAAATTTATGTGATTAACAGAATGATGGATGCGCTGTCATGATGTGAACTTACACAAATCACTATGTGGTGAATCTCGTGGCATGTTAATATTTAACGGGTCATCCATTAAAGATGGCTTGAAAGGGGAAGGAGGGCTTACCCGTGGACCTACGGCTTACCCAACTGCAGAGAACGAAAGGGAAGGGTCCAGATTAAGTCAGTTTTTGTGGAAGTCCTTTACAAATGACCCAAATTGTAGCATCTGTTGTAGTTAATTGAACATTGAAGTGAATAGCTGAACAATTTACCTCTTTGAGTGACCAATGACCATTAGAATTGTTTTTTGTAGATAACATAACATAGCATATCAAGGGTTTAAAGTGGTTCAGAAGACGTGTAGTCCGTGTTAAAACCACTGCAAATTAACGTGGAACATACTTAACAGCCCAATTTTTGTAGCGTCCTCTTAAAAGCTGTGATAGTGTCCATTGAGACTGTACTATCACCCAAACCATTCCACTAGATAACAACTCTTGCACTGAAGAATTTCTGCCCTAATGTTTCTTTCAGTTTCTGAAATAATTTATACCTGTGTTCCCAGGTTGCCTTGTTTAAGTGCTAATTCAAACAGTATATATAAAACAATTATAATTCTGTCTTTGTATGCCATATCAAGAACAGCCCAGCATTGTGGTCATGTTATGAGTTTGATTGAATTTAATCTGTGTCGAGTATAATGAGTTTTCTATTGTGGAACTAACTTAGGAATCCATTTACCTGTCTGTATTGTATAAGAATTCACATTGTTATATAAATGTCAATGCAAAGCATGTTATAACGCATCTCGGGTGTAATTCTACTGATTGTATGTCACCTACTTGTGATTATGTAATGGTAGATACATGCCAGACCTAGTGTATTCCTCCCTCCTTGATTAATGTAATTGCTGACATATGCTGTGACTGCATGAAATTAGTTTGCATTGTACTTGATCTGCTGATTGTCAAGTATCTCTTGAGACTGTCTCGTGTGATTAGTTGAATTCTTCACCCGTGAATAGCTTGATAAGATTCTGTTTTCAAGTATAATGCCATTAATTACTTTACCTTACATTTGACCCACTGGATGAGACTTGACCTAGTTGCCTGTTTGTGTGCTGCTGATATCAGCTTACTGTCCGTTCCTATGTCCCTCTGCCTGTCCGTGTACGTCAGCTTCTTTGTTCCATTGTCTGATGACTCTTGAAGGCGAGCAGCCAATCAGAGGGAGGCATGACTGGGGCACCTGTACTGGCACTTGATACCCGCCGCCAAGGTATCCTTCTTATGCTCACAACTCATGGCCTGGGCGTTGGCTAGCTTCAAGCCGATGCATGAATGATATTCGTAGATGATGGATGGATAACTGAGGCAGTACTGGACCATACACCAGGTACTTCATCCACCTTTGTTCCAGTTTTCCAGCGGTGAGCAGCACTCATGCATGCGTAAAAATAGGTCTGTGGCAGAACATCAGGTATTTATATATATTTAGCAGGTATGTATGTCTCTCGGTATATAACTCCGCTGCTGCTCCTACTCGGGCAGTGCCAGTCCCATGCCTGGAGAAAGGAGGAGGGCAATGCTAAAGGAGGAGGGCGACGGACTGATCTTCTGGATGTTGACCTGGTTAACCATCTTGATTTGTGCATGACACCGGCGCAATAGTGTAATTACGATTAACAGTGTCAAACAGCAACTAACCTATCTCTGGGTATATGGCAGATTTACACCTTTTCAGATATGATTGATATATATTTGATACCCATATATACAGTTCTGATTATTAGAAGAGCCGCTGCATAAATGTTCAGTTACAGTATAATACAATGCATGTACAAACAGTCAAACACTCTGGCTTGAAGTTTCTTGTTGTTCAGAGTATATTTGTGTGTATATATATATGTATATATATATATATGACATGTGATATATATATTATTTATATATATATACACTTCTACAAATACCCTCATATAAACTATCTGCGTTAGGCTTCTACTGGTGTTTTGCTTGTTTACTTTTCTGTTCCACAAAAGTTTTTTAATCGGCCATGCTGTTTTGAAGGAGGTTCTGAGCTTGCTATCAACTGCCCTTAGGATTTAAGTCCTGATCAAAGGGATAGGGCCTGGTAAACTTGTTAGCTTGAAGGGGGGCGGGGGGTAGTAAGCCAGGAAATAGGCACTTGACAGTAACCTGATTTTAAATGTAATGGTCAGTGTTATGTTGGGATATTCTGTAGCTGATATTTGTATTGCAGCAGTTGATAATATTGAACCAGGCCGTGTAATATGCTAACAAAAGAGTGTGTACAATAGCAGACTGCAAAATACCTGACGTTTGACAAGTCAATCTGTTGTGGTCTGTTACGTGGTTCTGTAAGTTGCAAAGATTTTAGCCGACAGCAGTAGGTAATTTCTAAGTTGCTATTGCTGCTCAAAATGTTTCCTTCAGACATAAGATCCAGAACTGTTTAGCCTGAATCCAAGACTTTATGTCAAAACACTGACAGGTTGCATTTTCTTTGTCTGCCTTAACTGACAAAACTGACATGTTTTGGCCATAGCCATATATACTAAAACATGGCACAGTTGGATTGACTATATACATCAAGCATATGATATTGCCGGAATTTTCTGCCACAGCCAACTGTTACAATGTTATGGATCATTGTTAGACTGAAATGGGAGACTAATAACCGTGTATTGAATTTACAGTGGCTGAAAAGGGTTTAGAGTTTCAAGCTAATTGTCAGTCAACTCAAGCAAGTGTATTGCAGCCATTTGTCAAAAGTTTCAGTATTATACGTGACACGGATATGGTTTCTTTTGTGCCCATGCAAGGTTCTTCTATTAAAAACCCTGTACAAGCATTCTGCTATGCCTGAGACTTGTGAATGACAACTTCATTATAACACCGATTCTGATATTCATTCATTCATTACATAACATAACATAACATAACATTTTATTCGGTAACCAACTTAACACAGGTTGCAATTACATCATGTTTATTCAATTATTGTCCATTGCATTTACAAACAGCACACACAATTTCGGAGATTTATATAGCGCCCCTTCAAGGTTACTACTCAGAAGCGCTCCTGACCCAACCCCGGGTTAAAAGGACCGTCTTAAGGCTGCAGTAAAACACTTCAGAGTGAATGCTAGGCATTAGGTTTATTAGGGCTATAACACAGCCGGGAACATGGATCCCAAAATTAATTCACCTATAGAAAATAAACTTATAACACAACTGTGTTATATGGCAGGACTTGATATGGCTCCTAAAGTTAGAAGGGGTTTCTGGTACATGTAGGGTTAATGGCCGAAGATAAACTTTGCTCCAATCACTGTTTACGGGGGTTTCTGGAACTGACATGACTTTGGATGGACCTCTAATCAGAGGTTTCTGGGGAGGGGGGGGGGGCAAAGAATGCTGATGCAAGTGTTGGTTTAGGTTTTATGAGAATGTGTTTGCTGTTTGTAAATGCAATGAATCGTGATTGGCTCATTTCCATCCTGTTTCGTTGGCCTTCGTCCGTCCGTTGGCAAACATTAGGTCTGCTGATGTCTGTTGGTCTGAGAGCTTTTGACACTCTGACCTTAAATAGCTTTCCTTTGATACAGAGATCGGTTCTTAGGCTTTGCTATGTAAAGGTTGTGTACCTGAACATGTCTGACGGTGGGTGTGATGCCGTATATGGCCCCGGGCAACAACGGTTCCCAAAAATGTTGTAATGGGTTGACTGGGTTGGCGTTACGTCATTAAGCATTTATTGGAATGCTAGATCTGGTCCGGCCAAACACATCAAATGCTCAATGTAATTATGTCTTTATTCCAAATATACAAAGTGTATGTAAGTAAACTTTTTGGGTGACATCTATGTAATTGAAAATACATCTAGGGTAAAATACAAGAATGCCCATTTGTGGGCTTTAAATTTGTGAGTAACTCTAAACATTTATGCGAGCAATTTAATGTGATGAAAGAAATTAGTGCCCAAAACTGGTGGATATAAATTACCAAGTTTTTGAAAAGTATGTTTTACATGAATGAATAATTGAATAATTGAGAGTGAAAAACTGAGCCCTGTATTTAGTCTGAAATAAATCCATGCCAAAATCCAGAAGTGCCCAATTATGATCCCAAAATTGTGAGTAGGCCTTAAGAAATAAATGATGAAACAATTTTTAAAAGTAATAAATTGATTAATTAAGCAAGCAATAATGCTAAGTAATTTGTAGTGCCAAATTGAGCCTTAATATCTATTCACTCCTTCAAAGCAAAGCCAAAACACGTACATTTCTACCCTATAATGAGCACAATACTTGGCGTGCAATTACAGATAATAGTTATAAATGTACATGAGAATTTTTATATTTTAGGATGAAAACAAATTGTAATTAATTAATATCATGTTGATAGCAGTGGAACTTGACCGAATTACTTACCTTATTACTTGCATCACCACTGCACCCTAGTTGTGCTTGCACCATCTAGAGAAAAATAAGAAAACTAAAAGACCAAAAAACTTAACTGGATTTTTTCCCAAGAACTAGGTTTAGACTCTTCTCAGACTGCTTCAGACTATTCTCAGACTTACTTAGTCTACATGCGTTGTGATTTGTGTGCAATTATTCATTCATCAGTTGCAGCATACGTCGGTTTGTGTGTAAAAATAGAACTCTTGCTACTGTCTGCTGCCTCTAACCTGCTTCTTTCAGCAAAGTCATGCTTTGTCCAAATTATGAATAATTAGTTATTAATTATGCACTTCAATTTTGATATAAAGACAAAAGATACTTAAAACTGTTGAGATGACTTTTCCTCGGGCCACATCTCGTACCTGTACATATATGTTGTGCCAAATCCGGTCTGGACAATAGAAGTGGGTGGCGGTGGGACCGTAATCGGCAGGGCCATATGTTGCACTACACCGTCATATGGGCTCGCATGTCTCTGTGAAGGCACTCGCACGCACCCACACTAAATTAAACAGCATTCAGTACTGTTCATTCATAGTAATTCTACAGTTGTGTAAACTTTTCAGGTGTACTTGTGAATACAGGATATGTAAATTATTGCATGTATGCACTATGATTAAACTCCTTAATATCGAACTTTGAATGCCTAAATGTCTGTATACTCTACAATGAGTCTACATGCAACTGTGGCCTTGTGCATATGCTTAGACACAGGCTTCATATGTCTAAACCTAAATCTTGTGGTCTTATATTGGTCAGTTAATGCCATAAATTGTTCAGTTGACAATACGAGTGTATTAGAACTCTCCGCCACTGTTTGTACTCTGGTAGTGCCAGTTCAAGCCTGGAGAAAGGAGGAGGGTGACGCTAATCATCTTTGTTATGACACAGTGTCGTTAAACAGCAACCAAGGAATGTTTTAAGTGGGCCAGTTTAATTATGAATGCCGTAAATTGGTCAGTTGAATTACGACTGTCTTCAACTGGGTAGTCAAATTATGATTGTCCAGTCAAGAAGTGCTTATTCATAAATGTGTGTTATTGGGAATGATGCAATATCAGCATCTGTCACGTGCTCAATTGTCTCATTTGGTGCAGATTTTATTTGACAGCCATGTAGCTCAATCTACAGTAAACTTATCAGTTGTCCAAGTGGATGGATGGATGGAATCAAAGATGGATGGATCAGAAATAGACGGAATCAGAAATAAATGGATTGATGGATGGATGGATTAATGGATGAATGGATGGATGGATGAATGGATGGATGGATGGATGGATGTACGGACGGACGGACGGATGGATGGATTAATGGATGAATGGACGGACGGACGGACGGACGGATTGTTAAACAGGTAAATGGGTGAGCAGAACTACTTGGATACAAAATATGTTATCATCGTTGGTCATATGCTTAATTTTCCACCCACTTAGTTACATCTGTTGGTCAGCTTTTCAGAACCATTTGTCCAAAACTATAATGATATTTTCCCATTGTTCTATTATAATTTTCCACCCACTTAGTTACATCTGTTGGTCAGCTTTTCAGAACCATTTGTCCAAAACTATAATGATATTTTCCCATTGTTCTATTATAATTTTCCACCCACTTAGTTACATCTGTTGGTCAGCTTTTCAGAACCATTTGTCCAAAACTATAATGATATTTTCCCATTGTTCTATTATAATTTTCCACCCACTTAGTTACATCTGTTGGTCAGCTTTTCAGAACCATTTGTCCAAAACTATAATGATATTTTCCCATTGTTCTATTATAATTTTCCACCCACTTAGTTACATCTGTTGGTCAGCTTTTCAGAACCATTTGTCCAAAACTATAATGATATTTTCCCATTGTTCTATTATACCGATGAACAAGCGGGGCAAAATTATGCCTTTGATTGTGTAATTATATGTGATTACGGACAGCAACTATCAAGTCTAATGTGTAATTGAAGGCACTGGGCCGCTATTAACCTACAGCTGTGTTTAGCAGTTCAGTCTATGTGGGCACACAATGCATTCCTAGTCTGGCATCAGAAATGCTTTGATGGTAGATAAACACTGGATTCAAGTCGGAACTGGAAACTCGTGTGCTGTTCAAATGTCGACCCCCCCACCCGCCCTTAAGTCCCCTTACCTGGCCTGGCTAGTTGCTCCTCCGCGCGTGCCTCCTTTCTTCCGTACCCCGCCCTAGCCTGCTAGACCGTTGATGAGAGTGCTTGACCCCACTGGCGGCCGGCGGGCTTTGAACGGTGCCTCTCAAAGCGAAGTCTGTTCTGTAGTTTAGCTGACCCGCCGGAATGCCGTTGATCCCTGAATGGGGCTTCGGCTTGGGCCACGAGCAGGTCTTGTATTTAGTCCGCCTTGGCTTAGGGCTGCCCTGCCATCACAAGTTGCTCGGCCCTAAGGCCTCCCTTGGGAATGCATGGGTGGCGGTGTGGTGCCAGATCGGTTCTACGGCGAAAACCTTTCCGAAAAATATCTGGTTCACGCGGCCACGTCGCAAATGTTTTTTTCAGATGCAGAACTGGAAAACGTTTGTTGTCAAAGTCATCTTTTGTCATATTTCATCATCATGATCGAATAAATGATCTCCATTGTCCTCGGTCTCTTGTCAAGTCCATTGCTCCCCTTAGTGTCAGTCCAAGTGATGTTATGTCTTCATTTGTATTGTCTATCCAGTGTTGTCTTGGTCTGCCTTTGTGTCTTTTTCCTTCAAATCTTGCCTGTAGTGCGTGTATTTACGACTCTTTAAGTAGAAACTGCTTGGAGACTGGGTGGGCCTCTGTCTTTCCACTGACTAAGATGCGTTGATGCTGTTTCGGGTCATAGTTCACTACCTAGGCAACACGACGCTTTAAAATTCGCCTTACTAGGTTCTGCCAATAGCGGGTGGAGTCGGAACGGTTTTCGCCGTGGAACCGATTTGGCATGGTACCTACGGTCGCGGCGGCGGCTTCCCCGTCCTCGTTGAGCCAGGTGGCAGGTGGTGGCGGCGGCCGCCTACGCCCGCGTCGGCTCATCTGTCTGACCTCCTCGCCTGCCCCCTTACATCCGCCGCCCGCTGAGCATGGTTATGGTTACATGTTCAAGTGGAAAAAAGCACCGCGGGTTGTGAAGGCACTTGTTTCGAGCTGACTACTGCTTCTGCTTCTGCTTCTTCGCATGTCTTCTTGCGAAGTTACGAGATATTTGAAAATAGGTCTTAACCGTTTTCAGCACAGGTTTACTGAGATTATGATCTGTTGGTTAATGGCTTCACATCTAAGGATGACATGTGTGCTGTTTTTGCATAACTAGGCAGTCAGGTAGGCGAATTGTTTATAAAAAAATATATATAAGGAAATGCAATATAATTATGTGATGCTTATGTGTGCAGTAAGAAGAAGGTTGTGTATACTTACAAGTTCCTGTTTATGTACCGTAATTACAGGAAGATGCTGGAACATATAGGAGCCTATTTATATTATAAACACACGCACACACACACACACACACGCACACACACACACCCACACAGATATTCCATTGTATATACATATACAGTGTTTTTGATATAAATTATGTGTAAGACTATTGGCTAGTAATAGTTGCTTTAAAGCGGTATTAGCTCCTTCCACTAACAGTTTGAAGACCTGTTGCTTTTGACGGTGTATCTATTTTTAAAGGCCTTCATTGTTAAAAGAGTGGATGAAGCAGAGTGTGGCTGGGACTAAATTAACCCATTGTCATAGATTAACTTACCCAGTTTAGTGGGTCAAGGGCTAGAGAGTAGCTTATAATTAGACTTTCATTACCTCCACACACCCAGGACAAATCATATTATTATTATTATTATTATTATTATTATTATTATTATTATTATTATTATTATTATTTTATTTTTATTTTTTTGCCTTGAGGTGCTAGAAATTATAAAAGTGTTGTATTCTGGAACGGCTACCCCTCATCCATGTCAAATTATTATTATTATTATTATTATTATTATAGTAATAATAATAATACTACTACTAATAATAATAATCATTATTATTATTATTATAATGAATTACAGTCCCAGTAGCATTGAATGAAACTCATCAGAAGTTGCAGTGTTGTTTTGTGTCTTTTTTTCCAGAATCAATGATGGCGTTCTGTGGGAATCGTATCGGCTTCATCCATTCCTCTAATCCCCATCTGCTGAATCTCACCATCCTCTGCATCTTAACAGTGTTGGCTTCACAAGCGACCAGAGCAGGGTCCTTTCGAGATGTCTTCACCGACATCACAAACCCAGGAAAGTTTGAACATCTTGTGGTGGACACGGTAACCGGTCAGGTCTATGTCGGTGCTACGAACCGCCTCTACCAGCTGCTGCCGAACCTCCGGCTGGAAACGACGGTGGTAACGGGGCCAAAGGAGGACAATCCCAATTGTCCTCCACCGTCGAGCGAGTGCCTCTGCTTCGGAAGCAGCTGCAAAGATTTTGAGAAAGTGCCTCTCAACAGTATTAGCAAAGCGCTTGTGATCGACTATCGGGGTGAACGCCTCATCTCTTGCATCAGTCTCTTTCAGGTACCTACAACCAGAAACCATCATCTCTCATCAGCAGCATCATTGCCATCATCATCATCATCGCTATCATCATCATTGCTATCATCATCATCGCTATCATCATCACTATCATCATCATCATCATCAATTCATCATCATCATCATCATCATCATCATCATCATTGCCATCATCATCATTGTCATTGTCATGGTCATGGTCATTATTGTTTTCCATATCATCTGTAAAAACAGAAAACATTTTCATGTTGAGCTTTTAGTATTTATGATAATATGTTATATTGGTCCGGAGACTCTGTTAGTTGGTTCCACGTGTGTGCGTGGGCCACAACTGGTGACTCTTTCAGCTTACTGTGCATTGCTTTGCTTACTGATGTAATATATTAGTTCATGTTACATTTAAGAGCATAATAGTCTAGCGTAGAGAGTGCCTCTGAGTAGATATCTTGAAGGGTCGCTATATAAATGTTCAATTACATTACATTGCATATATTGTTGTTATAGTAGTGTAGTTTTTGTTTTCATTTCATCTGATGTTGAGTTTGTAATGTGTCTGTCTGTGTCCCTTTGTGTCTGTCTCTGTCCCTCTGTGCCTGTGTGTGTCCCTCTGTCTGTGTCCCTCTGTGTCTGTGTGTGTCCCTCTGTCTCTGTCTGTGTCCCTCTGTCTCTGTCTGTGTCCCTCTGTCTCTGTCTGTGTCCCTCTGTGTCTGTCTGGGTCCCTCTGTCTCTGTCTTTGTCCTTCTGTCTCTGTCTGTATATCTATCAGTGTGACTGTATTCAGCTAGCCGTGTTGTTATTTTAATCAGCCACACCCTGTTCTTCCTCTTTGTTTCCAGGGTCACTGTGATAAACATCTACTGCGTAACATCACCGTCACCGATCCACCGGTCTGGACAATGTTGGTGCCAAACGACGAGTCATCATCCGTCGTCATGTTCATCGCACCAGGACCACCGAACCCCGCCAGCACGGACGTCCTCTACGTCGCGTCATCTCGAAGTACCAAGGGCCTTCCTGCCTACAAGGACATCGTGCCGGCCGTCTGCATGCGCAACCTTCAAGATCTCAACTTCGTTTCCGATGACATTTTGACGCCGTCGCGGATTGACATCGAGGTTCAGCAGCGCGACCTATTCCGGGTGAACTACGTCTACGGATTCGGGTCGCTAGGGTTCAGCTACTTCCTCACAGTCCAGAAGATCTCGGCGATTACCGACTCAGAGAAGTACATAACGCAGATTTCGCGCATCTGCCAAAATGACAAGTCGCTCTATTCGTACACGGAGGTCCCTCTCGAGTGTCACCACCGCGGCACTCATTACAACATCCTGCGGGCCGCTTACCTCGGCCACCCGGGCACCGACCTTGCCAAGAGCCTTGGCCTGCCCCACATTGCGCCACTGACCGACATGGAACACATCCTCGTCGCTGTATTCTCGAATCAGTCGCAGACAAAGGCGCCGTCTGCGACCGCGGCTGTATGCATCTATCCACTGCGGGACATTCGACGCAAATTCACCGAAACAATTCAGAGGTGTTTCCATGGTCTCGGCAACACAGGACCAGACCATTTTGTCCAACCAAAGGCATGCTTCAAAACCGTGAGTTAGAGATCCTTGTTTTAACGTAAACTGGAGACTTATTGTAATATACTTAGTTGAAAATGATTTTTGGTATGACTTGGTATTGGTCTGGATGTATATCCAAGAAATTTTGAATAAATGTCCAGACCATGTCATTATTATCATCATCACTTCATCGTCGTCATCATCATCATCATCATCATCATCATCATCATCCGTTCTTGATGCCAGCCATTTGGCGGCGATGTGTAAGAATAACTGACCTCCATTGTCCTTGGCCATTTGTCAAGTCCATTGCTCCCTTTAGTGTCACTCCAAGTGATGTTTTGTCCTCATTTATATTATCTTTCTATCCACCATAGTCTTTGTAGACCATGTCATACCAGAAAGCACTGTCAACTAAGCATGTTACAATAGGTCATATGTATAAAATAAAATAGTTTATAGCATGACTGCGCTTTGATGCCTGCGATTCTTGCCTTGATATTGATCCTGAAGACAGCAGTATTTAGAGTTTCTAGCGTGTATTGATTGAGGTTTCCATTCACGAGTCGAGGATTCTTCCTTCTGCAATAGGTTGATATGAAATGTTTCAGAAATTTGGTATTGATTATTGTTTTGGAATTGAATTATTGTTTTGGTATTGAATTATTGTTGTGGTATTGAATTATTGTTTTGGTATTGAATTATTGTTTTGGTATTGAATTATTGTTTTGGTATTATTGTTGTGGTATTGAATTATTGTTTTGGTATTGAATTATTGGTTTTGTGCAAAGTAATCTTCGTTTCCAACCCACTGAGACATGGGGTAATAATTATCTGACCTCTGACAAGGGCATCATCGTTAAGAAGCAATTTGTCTGCTGGATCGTAGAATGCTTGCATCTCTACCGAGGGACCTGAAAGTTTGAAGTGGTCTATTATGGACCATTGTTGATGGCTTCCATCTCCATTGAGCGCGGCTGTTCCGGCTCTAAGTCATCGATTTCACGGCGGACGTTTTTCTGGGGCGCTTATGTCATAATGGCGTCTTTGTGGCTGCTGGCGGAATTGACATGACGTCGGTCTGGCATCTGTCTCAGCATCTTTGCCATCATTGTTCTTCTGCTATTGATCACCGGGGATGGGGGGTTTAGGGGCAGGGGTGCCTCGTCTTTCTTTCCCATCGGCATCCATCTCAATTTCCCACTTGGTTGTCGTTTTACTTCACCGAGACGGACAAAGCCAGCCGCAGATTGTTCCGGAGATCGGGGCTTACGGTGGCCGCCGCCCGAATGAGACGACGACCGACGGGGTCTGTGTTGTATCCAGTCCTTCCTCCTCCGGAACAGCTGCCTCCTCGTCTGCCCATATTGCCAACCTCGGAGGAGGAGGAGGAGGATCGCCTTTCCCTCTGGCAATGATTAACCGAACGCCGGAGATTCATTGCTGGTGGTATACACAAGTGTCTGATTCCTAAGCACATTAAAGTCCTCTGCAGTGGTTGCTGCTGGCAGTTACATCCGACTGTTATGGGTTCAGTTCTCTTGTGACCTCCGCTGCACTGCTGTGATAATGCACGCGACATTAATCAATGATTGCTTCAAGTGAGACGGTAGTTATAAATCATAATCCTTTGGAGAAGGCCTGGATTGCTTTCTGTAGCTTCCTTGGACAAACTGTTTCTCTATAGAAGCCGATTGGTTAGAGCACTTGACCTGTAACACAGAGGGTAAGGGTTCGAGCCTTGCCTGAGGCAGTTACTATGTTGGGACCTTGAGCTAGGCTTTCACTCACAAATGCTCAGTGCCGTCGATGTTCTGTCGTATGGGCGTGTGTGCACTTCTGAACTTTGGAAGGAGGTCAATATCAAAATACAGTTGTATTGTATTGTACAAGTTGCTTCCTGATTAACTGTTTTCACAGTGAGCAATTGTGGTTAGAGATTTAAACTGGCTGACTGCATTCAGAGCATCATGGATTAATCTCGCTGAGGAATTTGCACCAAGGTGGAAGGCACAGGTGTGCGGCTTGATGTTTGCCTGAAGAAGTAACAGTGGCATTTGAAGCACGTCATTTGTACATCTGGCTGAAGGCAGATAACAATTAACACTCCCGGATGAAGTGTGGACAGCATGTTTGCTGGCTTGAGTTGTGTGACCCATGGGCTCGTATATAATATTATCCAGAGGTCCTTCTCTGACCACAGGGCACAGAGCAGCGGCTACTTTTTATATTGTGGGAAGAGGTGGAGAGGAGGAGAGGAGTATTTGCAGGGTAGATTGGGTTAACTTATTATAGACCCCATTGCTAGTTTGCCTTGTTGATTGGTTAACTACTTTCCAAGCTGTGAACAAGATGTTGGATAGGAGTTGTCATTTTTGAGCATCCCAAAGTCTCCTCAATGTTTCCCCAGCATGGACTGCATTGGAAGGGCAGGCAGCGGAATCAGAACAACACTGTTGGACGGAGAGAGAGTTCAGCTGACAAAATTAGACTAACAGAAAAAGCAAGAAACAGACAAACGAAATAAAGATGCAATAAAGATAGGCAGAGGCATGATCCAGAGGCTATGGTGTAGACAGACATCTAGTGGACGAGGAAGGCAAAGAGAAAGACACTGAATGTGTGAAACAGCTATAAATGCTCATTTGATACTGAACAGGCAGACAGACAAAACCTGTAAACAGGGAGAGATGGGTTTAGTTAAGCGACGTCAGGTGGCATCGACTATACTGTATTCAGGTGGTTTTACCAGGTTGCTTTCCAAGTTTTTTACCAGTGCTTTTCTTAGTCGAGTTTTCTTTCTGGATTCAGCTGCTTTGGGTTAGAACCTTCAGGTCTGTCATATAAGTTACCTAATTAACTGGGGCATACACCTGTATATTGTTTGTGAGTATGTATGTATGTAAGTACTGGGTATGTATGTATGTATGTTTGTATGTGTCTGGCTATTTGTAAAGCGTATTTAAGAAGCTCACAAGGGCTCTTAACCTGGCAATCTAACATAACAGATCTAAATGGGTGCATCTTAGATGGCTTGAAAAGTCTCTTCAGCTGTCCGTGATGAATTTAGGAGGTATGATTAATGGTAGACTGTTCCAGTAGGATGGATGTATGTGTATTTGTATATGTATTTGTATATGTATATGTATTGTAGTTGTATATTTATTTGTATATGTATTTGTATTTATTTGTATATGTATTTGTATATGTATTTGTATATGTATGTATGTGTATTTGTGTATGCATGCGTATTTGTATATGTATGTGTATTTGTATGTGTATATTTGTATATGTATATCTATGTGTATTTGTATATGTATGTATTTTTCTGAGCTTTTGTGTATCACATTTTAATTACCTCTGGAAAGCTCTGTAAACATGGCTCCTCTAAGGAATCTAAACAGGTGTGTCTTAAATAAGTAATCTGAGCCAATGGAAAGAACAGCAGGTACGTTCAGAGGCAGACTATACCAAAGGGAAGGACTGATGATGCAAAGACCATGTTTTGCATCAGCGTGTGTGGTATTCCTGTTGCTTACTGTAATTCTTTAAGTTTCTGATTGAGCATTGACTTATGACTTGTTCACGATAGTCTTAACAGTTTGTCATGATTGATTAAATCCGTTATGCATTTATCAGAAATTACCTTAAAATGTGTTGCCGAATATCAGCTGAGTTGATTTCATTCACTCCCTCCGATCCGATATAACCAGTTTAACAGAGTCATTTCGTTATATGGTACGCGAGGGAATGAACCGGGACAGGATTAGTTTATCTTTACACATGAGCAGCTGACGATAACATCAGTACTTGGCGCTTGCTTTTATTGGGCCGCAGTGTAGCAGTAGCCTGTGTTTCTTAATTTCCTTGGCAGCCGTTTGAGATTGGGGACGACTACTGCGGCCAGCACGACATAAACCATCCGATCAAGGGCATGGAACCGGTTTCCCGCGAGTCGATCATCGTCTGGCCGAACGCCAATGTGTCGTCTGTTGCCCTGACGGTTACGGGCGATTTCACGGTTGCCTTCGTTGGCACGGTCGACGGTCACCTCCGAAAGGTAATAGATCAACGAGATTTGCTTTCACGTTCACTCAGCTGTTCTCCGGCTTTCAGTCAGATTTCTAGGATCTCGTTATTGCTAGAAACTAAAAGCCTTTGCATTGCTGTGCGAATTCTTTACTTTACTGTGAGCCATATGATGTTTGTGGGTATGCAAGCATGTATGCAAGTATTTAAGTAAGTATGTAATCATTATGTTTCTATACACACATGCATACATGCATACATACATACATGCATGCATACATACATACATACATGTACATACACACATTCATACATACATATAATACATGCATGCATGCATACATACAGTACATTCGGTACATACATACCTGCATACACATGTACATACATACATACATATCTACATGTACACACACATACATTCATACATACATACACTTTATACATACATACATACATACATGCATGCATGCATACATACACACATACACATACATACATACATACATATATTACTAATGCATGTATGTATGTATGTATCTTGAACCTTTTAAGTACATCACCAAAGTGCTGACATGGTAGTTGATTGATCGATTGATTGATTGTCTTTTAATTGTGGAGTGGAGTGTGGGTTAAGCAACCTCTGTGACAGGTGCTCTGTGGGAGCCTTGACCAATTCCTTACTACACAGTTGTTTAGTAAGGGATCAACTGACCATTCCTTTGGCTTTCAACTATGGTGCTAAACAATATATGAGAAATAAATAAAGAAGTAAAATATTATATTATCCTTCCTTACGATCTAAATAATTTAACATAATATAACATAGCGTAATAGAATGTAATATTATATAATAATATAATAATATATAAATATGATAATGTCTATAATAATATATAATTATATTACAATATAAATAATACAATATACTAATTTAATATAATATGCTTTTTATGGCTGTTGCCATAAAATTGCACAAAAGTCATCAATAATTGATGTTGCCAGGTGTCAGTGTTTCCGTTAACGCCCAAATGGCCGTTTTTACGTCCGTAAAAAACGTCCAAAACGTCCAAATTTTTTAGGTGTGAAAGCCGAAAGAAATGAGCTACGTCCAAAAAAATTCTAGGTCAGGACTTGAATATGTGGATCCTCTTTTTGGACTCTAACGGAAACACTGGCCATGATGCCTGTTTAATAACAGTCTGGCCCTAAAAAAGGGACTGAGCTCATATCACACAACATGGTCATAGTTTCAGTTGGTTTAAGTATGGAAATGCTTTTGGTGTATTTGGCTTCTGGTGCAACCCAACCCAGACTGGTCTTTATCTTCTCCCAGCAGGACCTGGCATCAACATTCCCTCTCAGCTGAATAGTCATTGCACAGGTGTCTCAACTTGCTGTGTGGAGATATTTTTATCGGATGCATTTCTGTTGTCTGACCATTTTTTCTGTGTTGTGCAAATAAGCGAGAGACGTGGTGGATGGATGCATTGCTTACTAAGAATACATGTACTCTGCCTCTGATGTCCCTGGATCGCGCCAGACGGACGAGTGGGTGGTTGGTGGTTTTGATGGGGGCCTATCAGCTGATAACTTGTGCTTTCCAATAACAACACGACTGGACAGTTGATTGCATTCGATGGATGGAATTGGATTGGATTGGATGATATGCAGTCTGGCAATTGTCAGGGAATTGAGGCCCACACAGACTCATGATCTCCAGCCAACTTTGTCAACCTGTCATATTAAATCATCTGCCTCTCTTGACTCTGCAATGTCCATGTGTGGGGCTATGTTCAGAGCATGAACCAGTGGAATTATAGGCCTTATTTATGGAGGTCCACGTAAGAAATCACAGAAGGCAGTCTAGTTTACAAAGTTGAACGCGGTCCAAGATACGAGGTGCCTCACCTTTTCAGCCATTGCTTAATATGACAGTGACCTCTGGAATGGCAGCCCATGCTTATGAGTAGCTCAGCCATTACTGAGGTCTGAGGTCATTGGTCGTTTAGTACTAGACTTGTCCATAAGCTCCTATATCCTTGTCTCTGTACTCTGGCAGTGCCAGTCCCAAGCCTGGATAAAGGAGGAGGGCGACACTAATGATCTTTGTTATCACACAGTGTCGTTAAACTTACACTGCTACTTGACTTGTCTCAGTTGAATAAGACACTGGACAAGAGGGAGACAATGTCCGACAGCAATCAGATACCTTTGAAGTGACAGCACTTTGTAACCTTTGCCACGGTGGCCAAGAGATCCGATCTTATCTTCCCAGGGCACCAATGTGGACTCACGAAACAGGGCAGTTCCGGTTAGTGTATTCTATGTGACTCACTCTGAAGTGGTTGTGGCTGGGAAGATGGTTGGCCCACGTCAGAAGGTATGGACAGCTACAGCTCTTGAGAGTTATATCAGTTGAGTAAGTACAGACACTCGTGGGTGTGTGGTAAGAGCATAATGTCCCGTCTTGATAAAGTCCGCACTTAGTGACCTACTTCTGTGTGGCTAAGATAAATAATGCATTTACTGTAACAGTTGTTGTTGTGTTTTTTGTCAGACTAATAGGTCTGTGTTTATTCTGGCCACATTAATTTCACCTGCTGGAAGAAGCCGTTAGTTGCTTTTAAGAGTTGAGTCATTGAGTTGTTCTGTGAGTCTGGATATTGGATATATAGGTCCAGATGGTATATAAATCACACAAAGAGGTTTTGATTGATACTGACAACTGACGAACTGCCTGTCACTCTTACACGACATTAGAGGAATTGGCTGTGGCAGACAGACACAGACAGAGACAGACAGACAGAGACAGACAGACAGACAGAGACAGACGGACATACAGGGACAGACAGAGACAGACAGAGAGACATACACAAAGACAGACAGACAATGACAGACAGACAGAGACAAGGACAGAAAGTCAGAGAAAGAGACAGGCAGCTTGAGACAGAGGCTCATGTAGAGGTACATGGTAAGGGAGAGAAAGTGGAACCATAGACAGTGAAAGAGACTTAAGATATAGAGAGAGATTGATAGATAAAAGGAGAGATGCTTAGAGAGAGACTTAGAAAGATTGATAGACACAGTGAGAGGTACTTACTTACAGACACATAAGAGAGACTTAAAAATTCAGTGAGAGAGAAATACTGACAGATACAGTGAGAGTGATTGACAGACACATTGAGAGAGATACTTAAAGATACATTGAGAATGGCAACAACGTTGTCAGACACAGTGACATAGAAACTGTTGCACGGTGATAATAGAAAGCAGAGAGTGAAACAGCTGAGAGCCAGACATGGAGAGATGCAGACAGACAAAAATGGGAAGCTGGACGGATGTGTAGACAGGTGTATAGGAGGACAAAGAAGATCTGGAGCAGCCATAAACTAAGGTATCTCCAGCTGGAGTCTGTTATCATGTAGCAGTAAAGATGGAAGGTGAAGCTCTTTGACCAGGTGCGAAGTTACCTCCGCATGGCAGGTGGAAGAGTTTATGGTAGACAATGAAATGTATGTTGCTTCCACTGATTGAACCAATAGATTGCTAATCTAATCTAGTCTTTCGTTGTTCCCAGATATTTGGCATGGGTATTAAATTTACTTAGAGATAATATTATGTCAGTATTACTTATTTGACCTTACTTGTATGTATGTATGTGTGTGTATGTATGTATGTATGTATGTATGTGTGAGAGTGTATGTATGTATGATTGTATGTGTGTCCTGGCTAGCAGGACCTTTGGCCCCTTTTGGGTCTCCTGTGTAAACCAACAAAACTTGTAAAAACCCCATGTAATTACAACCTGTACTGAGTTGGTTACCAAATAAATATATTATGTTATGTTATGTTGTTATGTATTTATGTGTGTATGCATGTGTGTGTGTGTGTGTGTGTGTGTGTGTGTGTGTGTGTGTGTGTGTGCATGTGTTGTGTGTGTATGTATGTGTATGTATGTGTGTATGAGGACACTTCATATAGCACATATTTAAGTAACTCACCAAAGCACTGCAGATCTTACTTATCTGACAACGATGCTAATTTTACTTAGAGATATGTTGAAGTGTGGGTGTGCTAGGGTGCCTGGAGGTCGGTCGGGGCAAGGGATCACCACCACTTCCCCTGCCAGATATATGCTGTTAATAGAGACAAAGAAGCCCATCATCAGTCTAACAGCATATGTTGATATGTGGACTTGAGTATCAGCCTCTGCATAGTTTACACAGACAGACCCAAACGCTGGAGGAAGGCGGATAAGCCTGTATGTCTGACACCTCTGCATTCTCCAAACTTTCAACAGTGCTTCTTTTGTACAACTAATGTTGCTGATAAACATCCATGGTGCCCGGTAATTGCACGTGAAGGACTTGCTCAAGGTCCCTACACAGTAACCGGCTCGCGCAAGGCTCGAACCTGTACACTCCACGTTAAAAGCCAAGCGCCGTAACCAATTGGCTGGTGCCATGTTTTTGCGATACATGCCCTCCCTTGCAAACAATTCTCTGTGCTCCTGTGTCTGTGTGCCTTCCTCTTTGCTGTATTACAGAGCACTATAGAGGATGAAAGATGCATAGGCCTAATGTCTATATGCCAATTGATGCATTTGGAGTAAAGGTGACTCGCACGTAAGAAATGACGGTCTATGTATTCTGTAACTGTTGTGCATTACATACTATAATTATGTATGCAAAAAGTCAGGCATTTGTATTGTGTTTGTCCCTTTGTGTAGATGTATATGTGTCTTGATCTGTTACAAGTCTTAGAATTGAATTATAACTTCCATAATATTATTTCGTCATCGCAAAATGGGAGTGCAGCGTGTTGGACTGGCAATCGACAGGTTGGGAGGGGGTTTCAAATGCCCACCAGGGCAGAAATTTGGTTCAAGATTTCTGCTCCATCTGCGCCTCCTAGCCAACTCGGCTATAATGCTTGGTAGGATTATGAGACCGCAAGGGAGAAGACCCGCTCTCATATGCTGACTGCTGACTGCTGAGGCTAGGAAAATGAAGTCGTTAACATGTCATACCCATGGCTGCCTCTCAGCCCAGTTCAAGGGACTGCTTAAAGATGTAAAGCAAATTTAAAGTTAATACCTGTTCAGTTGCCAAAGATATAGCGATTCATATGATATATGATTTAATCTTTCATAAATGTTAAATCTGAAGAAAATCGACATTGGAACTTTTGTACCATGACACACACTGTGATATTGGAGTGTTAGGTTTTTTACTTTCCATGATTTCTACCATTAAAATAATTATAAAAATCAGTGGCGGTGCCAGGATTTCAGGTTTGGGGGCTAAAGCTCAAAAATCCATGGTAAGTTATTCCCATTGGGATGCGACGACCTTTTTGTTGTTGCTAAAACCTTTCCTTTTGGGGGCTGAACCGCAGTTAAGCACCCCTAGCCCCCTGGCGCCGCCACCGATTAAAATTACAAAACAATCGCTCTATAGTGCAAAATAATTGTTCCAGTCCAATTTTGACTTTGCGTCGCAGCCAACGAAATTCTAGAAGTTATAAAGTCTTAGCATTGTCTCTTTCAACATGCATATATATATACAAATCATTGTCTGCTTTCGATTTCTATGATCTATCGGATTGCAACTTGGCTTCTCCAGTGGCTGATAATTTTGATTGCAATCTTACTTGAAGCAACAGTTAATGAATGTCTCGGATGTTATGATAACAGTTGTATAGTACCGTAGTCCTTGGCAGCGATCCCGGCCTAAACAAAAAGGAACCAGAACGCCGGTGTCCCGAGATATTCTATCCCCCCTAAAGCATATCCTCCGGATGGAATAAACCGGTTTAGAGTATCCGGGGAGATAAACCATTCTATCCCCCATCGTCATACGCATCACGATAGCCTAGACGAAAATCCAGTCAAAATCACCAAAAACGAAGTAAATTAATTTCAGGTCGACGTACAAACTAAAGATACGCAACTTAAAATATTTTATGTGTACAATAAATCCAAACAGTACGACTGAATACACTTAGAAACCGCCAAAAATGCAAACTAAACCGGATACTCCATTTCGCTAAGGGGGATACTCATGTATGGGGATACTCTATATCGTGACACCGGCATCAGTCGCCATGTTAATCTCGAATTTCTTAGCTAAATACTAGATGCAAATAACGAAACGAAATGTTTCCTGCCAAAAAAACCGGAACGCCGTTCTGGTGCGTTCCGGTCCCAACTGATCCCTAATCATTGGATTAGATTACGTTTAACGAGACTGTCTCTCTCACGATAGTAAAAAGAAAATGGGTCAAATGCACAGAAGCATCTCGGTCCATCACTGTGTTCAGTGTTTCCCATTAGAGTCCAAAAGAGGACGTATTTGCGCCCTGACCTAGAATTGTTTGGACGTAGTTCATTTCTTTTGGCTATGACACCGAAAAATTTGGACGTTTTGGACGTTTTTTATGGACGTAAAAACGGCCATTTTGGCGTTAACGGAAACACTGACTGTGTTTTGAACATTCTGTGTTCGTATACAAAGTGTGTGCGATTCACTAGTCCCTGAATAGAACAGTTGGCCTAGCTGAAAGTCTGCGCTTTGTTGCTGATAGTGGCTTTGAAACATCTTCTTCAAGTTCATCTTTCTTCTCATCTTTTTAATCTTTTTCCTCGTCTTCGGTTTCTCGTTCTGTTTCTTTGCTGATCTTGCTGCAACAGCTGCCAACTTCTTGGCATCAGCCTGCCTGAAAGTCGTCATTCACAGGTTGTTGGCTTTAGACAAAAAGTATATCAATCTTCTGCAGTCTCAGAAAACCAGTGACTTTATGGACTCAAACAGAAACCACTGTCCGTTCTGGTGTAAAGATTTTTGGAGCCTCAAGTCCACCTGGTAAAATGATGATCAACCTAATAGTCAGTAGAACAGCACCAACTTATCTTAACATGCTAAACATCCAAGAAAGAAAGCGTGTACTTTAAGAAGACGAGAAGAAGAGCAGTCCCTTAAGTTAGCCCGAGAGGCAGCATTGGGTATGAAGTGTTAGCGACTTCATTTTCTTAGCCTCAGCATATGAGGGCGAGTGGCCAGTCCTCTCCCTCACCACTTGATATTCCTTCTGACAGTGTATGGTGACGGTCAGTGGAACAGATGGAGCAGAAACCTCAAAACAAATATCTGCCTGGCAGGGATTTGAACCCCAACCTCTCAGTCCAGCATGCTAACCAATAGACCATTGTGCATCCTACATCTACTTTAACACTTGAACGACCAGCTGCATAAATTGGTTTCCCAGTCACTTAGTACACTCTCTTATTAAAGTGTTAAAACTCAATGAAATATTCAGAATTTGTAAATAGACACACTGACAACATATACACGAATTTCCATGCGCATCTCAAAAAGAGTTCTTCAGATCTGTATCTGACAACCTTTTACCTGACCAGAAACTGTTTAAGCTTTTATGCGAAGGATAATTCCTAAGCCAGGTATTGAAAAGGATGTGCTGCTGTTCTGATGAGCGGAAAAGGTTTCTCTGCTAAAAATAGACGATGATCGCTTAATTCCAAGAGCTTTGGTGCTTGACGCCACCATGTACTCAGACTTGGTACCTTTTTATTGATCGTTACACAATTATGATGTATGTATTTATGCAGCATGTGTATGAGTATATGTATATATGTAAATATGTAATATATGTATATATGTATATCTATGTATATATTTAGCATGTGTATGTATATATGTAATATATTACATATATGTATATATGTAATATATGTCTATATATGCATATGTAGCATGTGCATGTATTTATGTAATATATGTAAGTATGTATATATGTATATATTTAGCATGTGTATGTATATATGTAATATATGTATATATATATATATGTATATGTAATTGTAGTTAGACATTTATATAGCACCACTGTGCCACACATTTATGCAGCATGTGTATGTATTTTTAAAAAACAGTTAAAAATGCATCTATTACGTAACCACGAGCACTAACATTTCCTTTTTGTTAAATTCTAGAAGTAGCTTGCTACCAACAACGCTATATAAATCGTCGTAATTACAATATTTATGTAATATATGTAAATATGTATATATGTATATTTAGCATGTGTATGTATATGTAACATATGTATATATATATGTATATGTATATGTCATTGTAGACTATGTAGTTAGACATTTATATAGCACCACTGAAAGAGCAAAACTAATCAGGAACGTTCTCTGTCTGCTCTAGCCCATATGATGTTATGGACTAGAATTGCATCATTATTAGCAAAACAGTGGCAGCAAATTGGATGAGTCATCAGCGGTAGGCCCATGTGCACATGTGGAGTCCAACCAACTGATTCCCATCAAGAGTTGAAAGATGGCATCATGTTCAGAGCCAGTGGTATGTATGCATGTATGTTTATTTATGTACATGTATGTGTGTATGTGTGATGTATTGAGTACACGAAGGACTGGAGAAGACAACCCGGCCGACGACCTAGGGCTGGAACCACTTGGAATAGTCTTGGAGAAGGATCTAACAACCTTAAAATTCGACCTTCATAGAGCTCATAGAGGACAGAACATCTTTGGCATCACATTTTGTGGATTCGTATACGCTCAACTGAGTACAAAGCAGAAGATGTGTGTGTGTGTGTGTGTGTGTGAGAGAGAGAGAGAGAGAGAGAGAGAGAGAGAGAGAGCGAGAGAGACAGACAGACATACAGAGAGATGTGTAAGAGAATTTCTATAGCACTTTTTATATAGATCCTTTTATTCTATATATTATTTTATTATTATTTTATTCTATATATTATTTTATATAGATCCTTTTATTCTATAGATCCTTCTATATTTTATTTTTTATTTTATTTTTTATTTTATTTCTATAGATCCTTTTAGTGCTTGCATGCATAATAGGTGCGCGCACGCGCGTGTGTGTAAGAGAATTTCTATAGCACTTTTTAAGCGCCGCACAGTGATGCAGATGCGAGACCCCATCCTGCAGCAGTTGTGCATTTGGATAGATCAGGTTCAGCTGGGGCATTCTAACGTTGCATTCAAATAACCACTTTGGCTCCGACGACGTTTATACTCGAGCACAGTAAAACAGCCTTCGGATGGCCGCCGAGTATCATTCATCATTGACGGAGGACATCTTTTCTAAAATATTCATCTGGCGTCGGCCGCCGGATGGGTGGCTGTCGGCAGAGGGCAGGCAGCACCAGCGACTGATGTCCTACCTCCTCCCTCGTCCTGATTGAATTTGTATAGGCGGCGGCGGCCAGAAGATTAAGAGTTGTCGAGCAAATGATCTTTAGAAAAGCGAATGGAGATTAGCAGAGAGCAGGAAATGACTGCCGTCCGTTGGTCCGTTGGTCGGTCGGTTGGTCGGCGTCGAAAATCGCGGCAGATAAACACTGCAATCGGTCTGTGTCGTCTGCTCTGACGTTAATTCGTTTCTGGCGATCGTCACCCTCCCTCCCTCCCTCGCTCGTTCGCTCCCAACCACCCACGTCTTATGCCTGCCTCCTCCAGGACCCTATTATTATCCATTAGGGCCTACGACCCACGTCTTATGCCTGCCTCCTCCCAGGGCCCTATTATTATCCATTAGGGCCTACGACCCACGTCTTATGCCTGCCTCCTCCCAGGGCCCTATTATTATCCATTAGGGGCTGTAGGCACTGTGCGTAGGGCCTTCGAAGTTTTCAGGGGCCTATCTGAAAATTAGATTTAAAGAAAATAAGTTGCATTAAGTCTTAAACCTTAGGCTTAGTGGATATATATATATCCTGAATATTAAATAATCAACTTTACAAAGAGTAATGTAATTATTACAATTATTATTAAAGTAGTGTAATTAAAGTAACTATTATCCATTAGGCACAGCAGGCGCTATGGCCTTCAAAGTTTTCAGAGGCATACGAAAGTCTGAAAATGAGATATTTAAAAAATAAGTTGCATTAGACCTTAATGGATATATATTCTGGATATTAAATATAAATCAACTTTACAAAAAGTTGAGATTTAAAATTAAAACTGGGTGTGTTCGTGAATCATGATTGTGAATCATGATTAAACATGACGCCAATAAATAATGTGAAAGCCTAAAATTATGCGTTTAGCTGTAATGCAGGGGCTAGCAGTTGGGGTCTAAGAATGCAGGAGTGCCTAGGGCCAACGACGAACTGAAAACGGTCCTGCCCAATGTGACCACTCCTTGGGATTTTCCCAAGATCTTGGGATTTTGGGGGTCCGACTTGGGATCTGGGGATTTTACACAGCAATCTTGGGATTTTTCTAAGGTCTACAGACTAGTTTTTACCGTACTTTTCAACAGTGACAGAGTATCAGATTAGGAAAAAAACTCGCTAAGTGGGCCTGTTTGAAAGACGTTTATTATTATTGTTGCTTGTAAACCATAGTTGTTAAAACGATCAAATCAAAATAAAAACGGAAAAAACGTCGTTTTATTGAAAAAAATAAAAAACGGAAAAAAACGAGAAAAAACGGAAAAGAAAATAATTTGACTTTTCTACACCTTTTACTGCATTTTAAAATTAAAACCTTGTTAACACAATTTTATTTTAATTAGCAAATAACATAACTTTATTAGTAATCACCAAGTAACAGTAATAAATCAATTATTTTCTTTTTCATAAGACTTAGTTGGTTTAAAAAGAATTCGAGAAATTAAAAATATTGAAATCTTTTCAAATGAAAATTGTATACATAAGTCCATATCAATCCATGCAGACATAAGCAACTAAAAACTAAACTTTGCAAGTAGGCCGTGCACTTAATTAAAAAGTAGGTCTACCTACAATTCTGACTTATATAAGAACTTGATATGGAGTAATATCCGTCAGTTTATCAGTCAGGACGGAGACAACGTAAGGGATATCAGACAAAAATAAAATTAAACAGATAGTAACAGACAGTTAATACATAAATTAAGTTACATACAAAAAATAAAAAATAAAAAAACGAGACGAGAAATAAAAAACGAAAAAAACCGACGTTTTGTGAGGAAAAATAAAAAACGTTCTATTGTTTTTACAAACTTGTAATTGTAGTCGTAATTCAATGTTATGCTCCGGTTTTTTCTTTGCCAGCTTTTAGGTAGGCATTTTATTGAATAATTGTGATTGTTAAGCGCATTTCGTATTTCATCACAACTCTTTCCTTTTCAGTAACTTGGGATTTTTGGTACACTTTCGGCCAATCTTTGGATTTTTCTGGCAAGAGCTTGGGATTTCGGAAAATGGAGAGTGGTCGCACTGGTCCTGCCTCCTTCTGTCTAAAGTCTAAACCTTCGCCGAAGGCAACCCCAGCCGGCTTTCTGATTGTCTTCTTGCGTTGTCATGTCGGGAGTTTTCGTGAAGAGGTGCTATATAAATGTTTGAATACGATTACGATCGTTTTTGATTTTGTTGAAGTGTTCGTTCGTGGGTGTGTGAGTGGATGTGCTGACGTCGTCGGTCGATTGGTTGACATTGCGCAACTATTTTTTCCGATGGTGTGGAGTGTGTGCAGCGGTGTGTTCAATGGGGGAATGGGGGATCGATGGAGTGAGGGGACGGATCGGGGTGGGGTTGGGGTGGGGAGGGAGAAGTGGTCACGAGTGCTCTGTGCCCTCAACAAAGAGACGTTTATGATTTCGTTAACTGTGTCCCGCTTTGGCCGGCGGGCGCCGTGCCCTGCATTCTGCTGCTTGTGTGCATTGGTAGCCCCTCGGGATATTTCATGTCAAGTGCTCTATTTCAAACTGACCGATTCACGACTTGTCGTTTTTATTTGTCTGTATGTCTCTTTGTGTGTGTCTGTGTGTGTGTCTGTCTGTCTGTTTTTATCTGTGTCTGTCCATGTAATCTGTTTCTCTTTCTGTTTCTCACTCTGTGGCACTCTGTGTCTTTGTGTATGTGTGCCCCTGTGGCTGTTATGGTGTCATTAACATTCTCTATCAATTTTATATCTTGTCTCTTTGGTCCATCTGTATCTCATCAGACTCTGTCTCTCTTTCCTATCTGCTCAACAATACTAAAGTAGTAGTTTCAGTTTAACGATGACACTGTGTGATAACGAAGATCATTAGCGTCGCCCTCCTCCTTTATACAGGCTTTGGACTGGCAGTGGCACTAACAAAGTCAAAGGATCCATTGATCCTTTGACTATAAATTGTCCCAGTTTATGATATTTCAGAACAGACAGGAATGCGTTTTTAGTTCTGAATTACGGTTATGTAGAATGGCCACATATGCACATTTAAAAATAAAAATAAAATATGCACATTTAAAAATTAAAAATAAAATTCCCAATGGCTGTATATTTCCAGTTCTTCCTATTTCCCTAATTCGGCTTCTGCGTCATAGTCAGTTGTCCGACTAATCTAGTATTTCTATTCTTTGCCATGTGCCCTCGAAACCTTTTTTTAAAAGCAGTTGTGGTTATTTTAACTTTCTTCTGGCTTTGATCTTGGGTGTGGCATTCACGGCTGTTTACAATGGAATGGTTTCTTTAGGGCAGATGTCCTAACTCCCGGAGGCAGGTAGTTAAGTGTGCGAGGCTGTGTACAAACTCAGCCTTAGCTTTAATTACAGCATTGTTTATATATTCACTCAGTTGAAATAGAGCAGAACGTTTGGATTTAAAAAAAAGGAAATGAAAACATTTAAGTGATGAAATATGTACAAAAACTTCTTCAACTCTGCCACTTATCGTTCTTTGTTAGTGCCAGTACAAAGCCTGGATAAAGGAGGAGGGCGACGCTAATGATCGTCGTTATCACACAGTGTCGTTAAACTGAAACTACTACTTTAGTGTATTGTATCGTTGAGCAGCTTTTGTGTGGTTTTTGTGTGGGCAAACTTGCAGTCTTGCCGTATCTTTTTAAAAATATGGGATGATTAGTGTTTGTGGAATTTGGAATCTCTTTCTAATGAATACTTAGCTCTGCTCGTCATGACAACGTAATTCTGCTCATGATCGATACTTGGACAGTCATTAGCTGGAATCTGATTTGATGGGATTTCCACTTTGATCTGTTTGGTTTAACTAAGACACGATAAGACTTCTAAATACATTAGCATGTATTTAGAAGTCTATGCTTACTCCTATAAGAAGGCCCAGTCGTGTCTGGGTGGACGTTGGGGAGGTCCTTTTGGAGCGGCCATCTCCTCTGCTCTGATGATCAATTAAGGACCTTGAGCTCAGCGCACTTGATTGACGTCTAGTCATTAGAATGTGCTGGACCTGCTGGTGGTGGTGGTGATGATGATGCTGCGCTTATCTTGGTAATGAAATAAAACATAGGAAATAAATAGCTGCCCTTGGCTAGTGCAGTGCTCACACTCTACAGGATAGTTGATTCGACATAAGAAATTTCACACCGTAAACCAGACATTATTGTTGACAATGATAATAACAATGCTGGATTAGTCAGCTTGAAGCTTTTATGTCTATCTGTCTCTATACGTATGTCTGTAGGTCTGTATGTCTCTACATCCGTCTGTCTGTCTGTCTGTATCCATCTGTCTGTCTGTCTCTATACATTTGTCTGTCTCTTTGTCTGTCTCTTTGTCTGTCTGTGTACATCTGTCTGTCTGTTTGTCTGTCTGTATCCATCTGTCTCTCTGTCTCTATACATCTGTCTGTCTGTATAATTTGTTTGTATATTTATTAGGGCTGCGCGTTAATCGCCGTTAACGCCCGCGATTAACGCGTTAAAAAATTTTGCGATTATTTATTTTAACGCGTTAAAAATCTCTGGATAAATGTCTAAAATAAAAAAGTCTAATAACAAAATTTAAGTTCTTAGGCTATAATCAATATTTCTCAAATAATCGGTTATCGGTTATTGTCCAATTCTGTTGAGTCACTCAGCACTAGGCCTACTCTCTCTCTCTGTCCGGTGCATATTCTTTTTACTCGTTTATTGACATAAAAGAAATGTTAATTTAAAAAACCAAGGTTGATTTGTGTCGAACTTTGGAGTCAAAGAAAATACGCAAAACAGTTAGGCCTATGAATAAACAATTTAGATTTAAAACTGAAAAAGTAGTTGCGATACTGCAACCGAGAATTTCTATACCACCGGAGAAATTCGTCGTTGTCTTACCACATGCTTTCTTAGCATGTGGCTCGGAAAATCGAAGAACGGTGAATTTTCATCATGTCTGATAATGATGATAAGCCGTTGATTCCCCGGGCAAAATCAAATTCAGACGCACTTCTTCGCTGCAAAGATGCGCTGGAGAATGAAGTGGATTCTTGTCCACTGCAGTGGTGGAATTAGCATGCTGAAGCTCACAAAGTCCTAGCTTCTGTTTCAATCTTTATCTAGCTTCTGCGGCCACAAGTGTTCCTTCCGAACGTGTTCTCTGTCTATGGGACTATTTTTTTAATAAAAGGCGAGCATCCTAGACTGCTACAGCTAGGCTACAGATTGAGACACTTGTTTTAGAATTTTGACTGAATTCTTCGAAATCTAGACCCTTAAAAATAAACATAAAAAGTCAATGAATGTGCAAATAAATCGCGTTAATTTTGCGTTAACTCTGCGTTAATTTTTTTAATCGATTAAAAAATTAATCGAAATGCAGCCCTAATATTTATCTGTCTGTATACATCTGTCCGTCTGTTTGTGTTTCTGTCTGTTTGTATACTTCTGTCTGGTCTGTCCCGTGACTGAAATCTGTCCATCTGTCTGGCGCCAATTCTTACACTTCCTGTACAGTTTGAGCGTTTGGCCTTTGTCTGAGTGAGTGTCACTGCCCTGTTGTATTGGCTGAAGGACGAAACAGTTTAATTATTTGAAACATTAATGAGCTTGGATTTAGCTATTCCTGTGATCAGTTTGACCCCAGCGACCCCATCAATATGCCTCACTCTGTCCGTCTTGTGGAGAATAACAAAGGGCCGCCCTTTTGTCTCCTAATGGAACTCACAAACCCTCAGGCTTTCCTCTCTCTTTGTCTCTCTCCCTGTCTCTGTCTTTGTGTCTGTTTGCCTGTGCTTGCATGTGTTGCCACTGACTGGTGGCTAGCAGTGCTGTTGGCAAGTTTTCTTTCTATTGCCTTTTCGTGTTTTTCTCGGCTGCAGAAAAAGTGTGCACACTTGAAGTTAATGTCTGATAAGAGGAGATAACTGTTGGTTGATTGTGGCTACAACACTTGTTGGTGTGAGTTGTCTGGAGATTATCGACAGTCGTTGTGGCCTACAAGTGCCAACTAGTCTCTCGCTGTGCATTAGTCTCAGATCCTGCTAGACAGTGGAGACCTTTTAAGAGGCATTTTATGTATAGGGACTTGTCCTCACTTGTTCTACTTCTCATCTGTGCCTATCCTAAGCCTTTGATCTTCTGCTCTTGGTGATGTCATGCTTCAAAGCCTGCCACTCCAAGAAAATGTACATCTTCACCGAAATAGCTTTTGCTGATAAGATTTCACTGTGTGTAATAGAACTATGGGGGTGCTGATAGTCTGGTGGTTAGCATGCAGGACTGTCAACCCAGTGGTTTAAGGTTCAATTCCCCACCAAGGCAGAATATGTTTTGAAATTTCAGCTCCACTGATGCTCTGTCTGTCATAAGGCCAAAACAAAATAATGTTGTGTTTCCGGTAACCCGACCGAGTCACTTTTTAGGTCCGACTCTGAAAATTTTGTGAAAAATGTTTTTTGAACAAATTATTTTTTTAAAATTTTTTAATAAAACATTTTTTTTTAAAATTGACACGTGAATTTAACCTTTGCGACATTGATAACATTGCTTTCCATTACATAAAAATATTTTTTTTGGCCTCAGCAAGGTGAAATATGATGATGTTATATTCGTTTATTATTATACAACGATGCAGCATTGCATAAAAATATTTTACAAAATAAAATTTTTTCCTACCTACCCAGATTTTAAAACCACTGTTAGCGGAAACACACCTATATTTTTTTTTTGCCTAACTGTAACCATGATCTCTGGATGTCTGCCCTCACATACTGAGGCTAAGCAAATTATGTCACTAACACTTCATGGCTGCCTTTTGGAACTTTTCTTCTTTGTCTTCTATTAGAACTGTTCGATGTAACAGCATGCTTACTGCATCATTTCGAGGAGTCTTGTAGAGGAAGTGGAATGCCCTGCTGAACACTTCATTTAGAATGGCTGACTGGGTGTTATGTTGGCCGTGCAGTTCTGTGGCTGGGTTTCAGTTCCAGGTTATATCATGCGATATCAAATTTGATCACATTGTTGAATGAACCAAACTCTGTACATCGATCAATTTCATGTGAGTAGTCCAGAGAGCATTAGCCCAATTGCAATGGTAGGTCCATAGACCCTGGTCCATAGGATTCGACAATTGCCGGTTCAAGGGTCAAAGACCAGGAAATGAGTGCCTTCAGTATGTTACACTAGGGACAAGGAGCTTGACTTTACTTTACTTTCATAATACATTAATATTAGCAGTGGGCAACGATTAAAAATTTTAATCGAAATTAATCGCACGATTAAAATTTTTAATAATGCGATTAATTTTTAATCGCACGTCATAATAGATAACAAGTACAACTACGCTACCGACTTGGAGTAGTTACGTTGAATATAAATGCTTGCAGTCAATAAACAAAGAGCAAACATGCTTTTACTGCTTATGTTTACTTTTTAGTTTTTACTTTAAAGTTTAAACTTAAACCTTTTACTTTGTAATAGCGGTTTTATCAAGAATTGTTTCAGCGCATTTATTAAAAATAATTGGGCGCAGTGACAACAGCGTTAACTGCGTTAGAAAATTTAATCACGTTGATTAATTAATGCATTAATCGCGTTAATAACGCATTAAATGCCCAGTCGTAATTAATATTAATGACTCTTATGACCGTATAGTCAATTTAGCAGAGGATCGGGCTTTGTTAATAGGCCTATCTATGAGGTTTCTGGATGTTCCCTGTATAAAACGGCTTAGTGCAGGTCCGTGGACATGCGAACTATACCCAGCGGTCTATTGTACGATGGTTGCACCGGTTCGATTCATCAGCACATCACGTGAAACTGACGTGGACTGCATTGTCAAATGAGGCAGTGCTTTCATAATTGACTTGACGCCTGTGACAATTGAAGCTGGTTCCCACGCCTTGGGTGTTGAAGAAATCCAGAGATCATGGTTACAGTTTTATGATTGATGGCAATCAATCATCGAGATGCACAGAATGACTCACCGTGCTTATGATTCCTTAACTTGCTCTTAGAAACACTAAATTAGTCTAATAAAACAATTTTTTGACTATTCCACAGTACACGAAGCTCCACTCGCCAATGTAATAAATGAGTTCAACAACTTTGTGACAATGTCCTGTGCCCTAGGCCTCATCCTTTTGAAGTTACAACCAAGAACGATAAGATCTACGTATCATGAATGTTATTCAAAAACCTTTACTAGATGAAGCCAGCCTTTCTCAAGACTCATGTATACCAAAGACTGCCACCTATGTATAAATATTTACATAATGTAAAACTGCAACTGTTATTGTTTAACTACTCGCCATCCAATACTTAAGCTGTTAATTAGGGGGCCCTACTTAGTGGGACCAAGGTCCCTTCTGGTCCCCCTATTGTAACCACTCAAAATACTTATATGTAATATCATCTGTGTAATACCGGTTTGGCTACAATAAAATGATGGTTATCGTTATGATGGTTATGGTTATACTGTTGCGTTATGTCGATAGTTCACTGTTAAGTAAGCGAATATGATGATGACGACCTAGGCCAACCGTTTCCAGTGTTTAACAATGTTATTGTTCTTATATCTTATGGGAACAGAGGCAGTTCACCTTGTTCTCCTTTTTTCCAGGCTTGGGTCTGGCACTATGTGGCATGAACAGGTAGTTTAGAGATGGAACCTCTTGAGGAATTGTGAGTCTTGAGTTAATTGTCTCTTCGTGTTCATTGTTTGCTGTAGGTTGTCATTGAGACAAGTGAGTCTGCCAGAGAGTATGACTCCATGGTCATTCAGCGTAACTCGCATATCAACAAGGACATGGCTTTTGATCATCTCAAAGAACATATCTATGTCATGACGGACAAAAAGGTCAGTTGATAACTTGTTCTTGTTTGGTGCTATGTGCCTGTATGTTTGGTATAGCTATAGTGGCTTTACCAGTGCTTACTCAGTCTGATGTTGAATCTGAATTGGATTTGAAGTCTTGCAGCTAAGAGGGCAACCCCCATATCTTGATCACAAGTGAGTTTAATTGGAAACTGAAAACTTCACAAATGTTAAAACCCAGTAAACTAACTGCAGCCAGTTCTGCTGCACTTCTGAATCATAAAGTTTTGGATTATTGTCCCTTATAAATGCTGCTTATTTAGTAGAAGGGAATTAATACTTCTTTTCTTTGATAGGGTGGGTGTCTTAGCATTTCTCAATTGTATTTAAATGCAGTACTATGTAAAGTTACATTACTTTGCATTGTGAGTCCTATATCTTAGACCAGTAGCTAATGTAAAGACTTTTTCTTCAAGGTGAATAGTTGGAGTATAGCGTGATACCGTTGGGGCGATAATCTTTATGAAACCCTGCTGGGCAGTTTTAAAACTATCTTCTTTCAACCTTTCCATGCCTTGCCAACTACTTTCGTAACTTATAACTCCCGGGCTGGCAACATTCCGATCCCGCTTGCCCCACAGAGAAGAAACAAAGAAAGAATAAAATACAGCCCGTAAAAACAAAGTTTTTTACTATATCCATCTAGTATCCTATAATGGGTCTTATGAAGCAGTTACCTCTACAAATATATAGTCCATGCGTTCATTTTACGACATAGCGTCCGTTTAATGAGGCAGCGCGCCCGTTTCTGTTGCGGCCAATGGCAACGCTGGCCAATGGCAACGCTGCGTATCGGAAAAGGGGATTCCCGATTCGAAAAGTTGAGTCCCCGATTCTATAAGCTAGCCTTTTTTGGGGAGCTGAAATTTTGATAGAATGAAGTGTCTGCGAGGGCGAGTCTATCTGCCAAGTTTCACGACGATTGAATGATTGTAAGTGATCGAACTAGTCGTCGGAAGATTTGACTTTTTAGCCTGTGGCTCAAGATTCCCGCAAGTTAAAGTAGATGGATAATAAAATACAGCCCGTAAAACAAAGTTTTTTACTATATCCATCTAGTATCCTATAATGCGCCTTATGAAGCAGTTACCTCTACAAATATATAGTCCGCGTTCATTTTACGACTCAGCCAATCACAACGCTGGCCAATGACAACGCTATGTATCGGAAAAGGGATTCCCCGATTCGAAAAGTTGAGTCCCCGATTCTATAAGCTAGCCTTTTTGGGGAGCTGAAATTTTGATAGAATGAAGTGTGTCTGCGAGGGCAAGTCTATCTGCCAAGTTTCACGACGATTGAATGATTGTAAGTGATCGAACTAGTCGTCGCAAGATTTGACTTTTTAGCCTGTGGCTCAATCAAGATTCCCGCAAGTTAAACTAGATGGATAAAAAGAGAAAAGCAATTGTCTTGAAGTGTGTCTGTCTCTTACATCAGCTACAGTTCCAAAATTTGACTGTTCCATCATTTCAATTCCAAGTCCTGCCTACTCTGAAATTTTGAAATGTTTCTGCTATTCTTACCTGCTACTATTTTTAATTGCATTTAGTTTGACTTAGTTTGTATATAGTCAGCACGAAATCTGTTAATCTCCGTGCAGACTGGTAATTGAACCGACAGCCATTGTGTGGATTAGCCTTATTAATCAATCAGTGCATGAACTCTTGAGCTCAATTAATAGCTTATCGGTATCTTTTTTATCTTAGCATGTGAGAGGTTCTCACAATACCTAAGTACATACATATGTAATTATGTATCTACGTAACATATGCATATATAAATACATACTTACAAACATGCATACATACATACCTACATACAAACATGCATACATACTCACATACTTACAGACATGCATGCTTACTTGCTAGCATTTACACACATCCGCACTTGTAACTATATGTATTTTGGTGATACCAACATAAAGACTTCCATGATAACTTACAATAAAAAATGGGAATAATAGTGAAGTTAGCAGTGAAGTAGATATATTTAAAAAGTGTTGCATTTGCTTTGAAAAAAAATGATTCTGCATTCTGGACTGATGCACAATCACATTTATTACTTAACGTTACCCACTTGTATGCATGCATACATATGCATAAATATATGTATACAACTATACATGCATATGCTTGGATATGTTGAGTGCTTTCAATTGAAAGCAGCAACAACAGGATGAGTTGGTATCGATTAAGTTCTGGGGAGAGAACATGTGATAATTCCATCATTGGGGAAATATATCAGACGATCTAGGTTTTCAAAATGTGTTGCCATATATCGTCGTCATCATCCGTGCCCTTCGGCAACTCTGTCCGGGTTTCAATTAAACCTGGATTCGTTTCAAGACCCTGGGATTATAGCACAAAGAACGGCATGAATCCGTGTTTGTTTAGAAATTCAGTAGGTCCTGAATTTGATAAAAACTATGCAGATATTGCAAGTAGACAGCTATATCTATTATGTATCAGATTTAAAGGCTGTGTGTTTGATCAATCAAAACCTAACGTAGGTAAGGTAGTTAGTAAGTAAGTTAGTAAGTAAGTAAGTAAGGTAACATTTCATGCCTATAAGCAGAAAGAGAATATCAAGAGTGATATAATGTATGAAATACATGTGTGTATGTAAGTATGCATTTATACATGTGTATACATGTATTTATTAATTGTGAGAGTTTATATAGCACCTCTTCAAGAAAACCTTTCAGGATTGCTCCTGCCCCAATGGCCAAAAACCACACTAGACAACAAAGAGTGATGTGGGAACAGAAATATTCCCACACCCACCGTAAATTTTTTATTTTAACCCCATACCCTCCTGTTCCCTCTGGGTATGTTCACGCATCTCAAAGGAGGAAATAAATCAACATTACTCAGAGCATATTGATAAAAATTTATAAAAATGTCCAACACTAAAGTGCCCTACCTCGGCTCATTATTTGTTTTGTCCATAGATAAAGAGCAGATCATAAATCTGTGTCTGTCGTGGGCTGATTTCTTAAAAAACTGAGCTGCATTCAGTGATCCCAGCTGTTCATCCCCACCCCCCCCCACCCCCTCACAGGAAATACCATTCTATAGTTCTGCTGACCCTCCCTCCAGGATGGTGAGGACAAACTTTCCAGAGATCTGTGACAAACAGACACATAGTTAATAAGAATTTTTGTTTCTCATCCAAAGCAGAGAAGCCAGCCATGCTTTTTTACTTTGACTTCCAGTGAACCACTATTCTCATTTCTCCTACAAAGCTGAGAAGCCAGCCAGACTTTTTTACTTTGACTTCCAGTGCTGCTGTTCTAAGTCCCACTGCGTGACATAACATGCCTGCAACCCACTGGTCTCATCGTAAGATCTACACGTGAGGATTCCACAGCATGCAGTAATATCCGGCATGCTAAAAAATTCTTCATTGATCCAATCTGTAATAAAATACAGCCCGTAAAAACAAAGTTTTTTACTATATCCATCTAGTATCCTATAATGCGTCTTACGAAGCAGTTACCTCTACAAATATATAGTACGCGTTCATTTTACGACATAGCGTGCGTTTAATCAGGCAGCGCCCGTTTTAAGCGGCCAATGACACGCTGCGTATCGAAAAGGGGATTCCCCGATTCGAAAAGTTGAGTCCCCGATTCTATAAGCTTGCCTTTTTGGGGGAGCTGACATTTTTCTAGAATGAAGTGTCTGCGAGGGCGAGTCTCTGCCAAGTTTCAGGACGATTGAATGATTGTAAGTGATCGAATTAGTCGTCGCAAGATTTGACTTTTTAGCCTGTGGCTCAAACAAACAAACAAACAAGATTTCCGTAAGTTAAACTAGATGGATAAAAAGGTGGTCAGACATTGCTTGAGCTTTGCATTTGCTAAAGTTGATATTATACTGTGACTTGACACTAATTAGCTGTCTGATTTCATGCTTTCCCACTATCAGGCGTTAATCCTGCAAAGCATGCACAATTCACCTAAGGTTATAAATTCAGACTGTGTTTTTGCTAATGAGCGACATCCTGGTGTCTCAGATCTTGATCTAACATGCTGTGGCATGCGTGGTGCTGTTTGCACTTTCTCTGTGCAAACTGTTTTACCTTACATGGTCAGCGGCATTGGCTTCCTGTATGGTTTACCATTCCTGTGGCCAATGCAGCCCATTATTCTTCTTATGTCAGTAAATAAGTCATATATACCATGTTCATATCCCATCACTTGTGTAGCCAGGAAACAATTTTGGGGTTTCCATTTGGGGGTTTCTATTGAACATGTTCACAGAGTACGGGGTCAGTTTGAAATTTTGTTTGGCAATTATTTATTTTTGGGGTTTGAACCCGTAGATACCCCCTACGTACGCCCATGTATCCTGAGTTCATATTCCATGGGGATCATATCCAGATGCTGTGGATTTGATCCCTAGCCGTCTGAATTGACATTAACCACTTGACAGTTGCCATGCTCTGTGTGAGTGTGCATACATTGCTCGTACATTAGTGCGTTAGGCTGTGGCTGGCGGAGGGTTGAGTGCTGAGGAGGCGGCCACCGTTGGAAGTGCTGGTGATAGTGCGAGGCACAGGCAAATGGCACAATGGAAGCCTTCACAGACGTGTTCCGGACCAAGGTGCTGGAAGAGGAGGAGGAGGAGGGAGGAGGAGGAGGAGCACTGGTGCTTTATTGTGCCCTGTGGAATTGAGCAAACAGAGGCTGCGAGGGAGCCACTGGGACAGCCACACACAGGCGCACAGATGGATACACTCAGACACACAAGAGATGGATACCAACACTAAAAAGAAATGTCTATAGATTGTATATATACTGTTTATATACATATACCTAATATATATATGTATATATATATATTAACAGTATATAGATACTGTTTATATATATAAGTGCATGGACATGTATACATATTATGTTTTGTATGTATACATTTTTCTGGCTATTTAAACACACACTATTCTCGTGGATGTCTGTGCAATTTATGCTTGCAGGATATTTTTGGGTGCAGGCTGTGTCAATATATTTATACATTCATCCATGGTAAAAGCTGTACGAGGACATCCAAACAGTAGCTCCATATATTTGTAGGTGCCAGTATGTGTGTATTTGTGTGAGAATAAATACATGGATGGTCTTTGGGACCGTGAGGGTTGGAGTATGGTCAGCTGTCTCTTCATGTCCTAAGAAGGAATTTGGCATCAAGGAAGAGCGCAGGGTGGCATTAAAGTTGCCCTGCTACACTCTTGCATTGGTAAAGTCTGACCCAGATGAACCAGGAAAAGACCATTAAAACTGTATTTAGTACTTATATCAGACATTTTATATATTTGTATACGTAATGACCTGTTGACTAAGATACATAATATATATATATAATATATATATGGATATATATGGATATATATATATGTAGATATTTGTATGTTTCATGGGAGATGTAGGTGGCTTGGAGTGGGAGTGAGGGAGGGCCTTTGAAGATAGAGCACTGGGGAATGGTCTTAAGCTTATCTTTAGGGCTTTTAGTCTTGAATTTATCCCCATTTGGTTCGCTTAAGGACCTCCAGGAAGAGCAACCGGTCTGTTTATCTCTCTTTCTCTCTCTAGTCTGTCTTTCTAGATGTCTTGCTGCATTCTGTTTAGTCCTGCTGCCTGTACCTACACATGTCTGTGTTGATATATCTCCCAGTTTTCTCAGATGTTTCTCTACATATACCTGAAGATCTCTGTGTGTATTTCTTATATACAGTGTTTGTAGGTCTGTCTGTCTGTCTGTCTGTCCGTGTGGTTCTGTGTAAGTGTTTCTGTGTCTATGTTATGTGCTTCTCTTACCAGCAGCCTTCCTTCCATCCTCCACTGGACTCCATTGGAGAGTGATGGATGGCGGCAGAGAAGGAGCACCGCCCCCACACTTCCTCCGGATATACATACAGTCCTTAGTGGTTACAGCAGCAGCAGGTGAATGTAAGAGGCTGGGAAGGGAGTGGGTAGGTGGGCAACCTCCATCTCTGCCGCTTTCAGTTCAACACTTAGAGAAATTCCCCGTCTGTGCGGCCTCTCTCTGCCTTAGACTGACCTCCCTGTATCCGGCTTTGACCTCAGCCTTGGTCTTGCCTTGGATGTAGGCCCTTATGTCTAGTATGGGGTGCTGACAGGTAGATGGGTGCTAAACGAGGGGATGGCCAGCTGTTTACATTTGCTCCATTGGATTAGGGCTAGGGTAGAGTCCCTCTCCACCCCTGGAGGTGTTCCTTGTTCAAAAGAAATGCCGCTTGCCCTCAGTTGTTTATGCTGCTTCATGTTAAGTTCTATCTATTCGGTTACTTTACAATCTGATAAATATGAAGAGGGCAATTTTACTTCATTGGACTGTCTTTGTATACATAGTTTATCTGTGTATATGTGTCTGTATGTATGTGTTTGTATGTGTGTGTATGTGTTTGTATGTGTTTATATATGTTTGTTTGTATATGTGTTTGTTTATGTATGTGTTGGTGTATTTGTGCATGTATGTTTGTGTGTCTGTGTATACATCTGTGGATATCATTCACAGTTTCTTTGTTTTGTGTTATGTTGGTATATTTGTGCATGTATGTATGTGTGTCTGTGTATACATCTGTGTATAATATCATTCACTAGTATATGTGCTATGTGTTTCTATATATGTATGTGTTTGTTTGTATGTATATATGTACCCGCAATACTGTGTGCAAGGCACCGAACATGTATACCCCTACGCCACCACGTCCCACACATGTATCTACTGTGTATGTATATATGGATGCATGTATGTGCTTCAGCTTATGAGAGGTCAAATGCAGCAGCTTAGTTGACTTGCCTCTACAGAAACTGGAGAAACTTCAGTTGGAATGATCTGTAAAACACAACCATAGCAGTCTGACAACCTGACACTTAGTTTAATCTCCCAACATGGGAGGTGACTTATTTACTGACTGTTGTGATCATATAGATCGTAAATGTTACAGTTAGTTTAGGCAATGTTACAGTTAGTTTAGGCAATGTTACAGTTAGTTTAGGCAATGTTACAGTTAGTTTAGGCAATGTTACAGTTAGTTTAGGCAATGTTACAGTTAGTTTAGGCAATGTTACAGTTAGTTTAGGCAATGTTACAGTTAGTTTAGGCAATGTTACAGTTAGTTTAGGCAATGTTACAGTTAGTTTAGGCAATGTTACAGTTAGTTTAGGCAATGTTACAGTTAGTTTAGGCAATGTTACAGTTAGTTTAGGCAATGTTACAGTTAGTTTAGGCAATGTTACAGTTAGTTTAGGCAATGTTACAGTTAGTTTAGGCAATGTTACAGTTAGTTTAGGCAATGTTACAGTTAGTTTAGGCAATGTTACAGTTAGTTTAGGCAATGTTACAGTTAGTTTAGGCAATGTTACAGTTAGTTTAGGCAATGTTACAGTTAGTTTAGGCAATGTTACAGTTAGTTTAGGCAATGTTACAGTTAGTTTAGGCAATGTTACAGTTAGTTTAGGCAATGTTACAGTTAGTTTAGGCAATGTTACAGTTAGTTTAGGCAATGTTACAGTTAGTTTAGGCAATGTTACAGTTAGTTTAGGCAATGTTACAGTTAGTTTAGGCAATGTTACAGTTAGTTTAGGCAATGTTACACAATGTTAGTTACAGTTAGTTTAGGCAATGTTACAGTTAGTTTAGGCAATGTTACAGTTAGTTTAGGCAATGTTACAGTTAGTTTAGGCAATGTTACAGTTAGTTTAGGCAATGTTACAGTTAGTTTAGGCAATGTTACAGTTAGTTTAGGCAATGTTACAGTTAGTTTAGGCAATGTTACAGTTAGTTTAGGCAATGTTACAGTTAGTTTAGGCAATGTCACAGTTAGTTTAGGCAATGTTACAGTTAGTTTAGGCAATGTTACAGTTAGTTTAGGCAATGTTACAGTTAGTTTAGGCAATTAGTTTAGTTACAGTTAGTTTAGGCAATGTTACAGTTAGTTTAGGCAATGTTACAGTTAGTTTAGGCAATGGTAATGTTACAGTTAGTTTAATTGCAAACAGTTTATATAGCAATGTTACTTAGAAGAGAGAGACTCATCAGCGGCGCCCCCGACCTAACACAATAAAACCACGATCGCACAAAATGGCCTCAAGCATTTGTGGAAAAGAGGCAGAGAGACTGAGAAGCTCATATCGCAGGTTCATATCGGCAGCTCATTCCAAGAGGATGTGTCTAATTTGTGTGAACTGTTTACTTAAACATGATATACCGTTTAATTACATTATTAGTCATTTAATCATTATTAGTATGATTTCCAATTTCTCTTTTTAAGTTGTTTCCTGGTGATGTCCAGTTGTCTATAGAACATCCTTAACAATAAATTCGCTTGTATCTAAGCAGGGTTTAACTTTACAGTGTACTAAAGTGCTGATTCATTTGCTACATCATAAAATAACAGTCATGCTGTAATAGCAGAGAGCGCCTATAGCTAGTTCTTTGTTTATGTTCACCAGAAATATTTAATTGTTGATGGAAATGTCCAACCAGTGTTCAAATAATATGTTGACTTCTTGGCAATCTTGGGTTAATAAACTGACGTTTTATTACTTTAATTCATATCTGGAGAAGTGGAGATTTATACATCTCTCTGAAGTGCTGCATTGGTGTACATGTATGTGCGTGTGTGGCTCCATGGATGCATGTGTCGGCACTACCGGTACTCTGTGTCTGCATCTGTGTCTGTGTGTGTCTCTCTCTCTGTCTCTCTCTTTCTGTCTCTTTCTGTCTCTGTCTATCTCTGAGACACAGAGAGTCTCTCTCTCCCTCTGTCCCTCTCCTTCTGTCTCATTCTCTGTCTCTTTTTGCTTAAATATGTGTGTCTTTGCTGAATGCTGGAGCTTGGAAGTGCTTCCAGTGTATTGTCTTGACTTAGTTTTCTAAAACTGAAATCTACCCTAAGCCAACGGACAAAATTTCGTCTTACTCACTTTTCCTTTGTTAGACATCTGCCATATATTCCTGTAAGGTCCTGACATTCCGGCTGCTATAAATGTTGATATATAAGACCCGGTAGTTGATAGGTAATACATTATACTTGGTACCTACTATACATTGGCCTAGTACCTGAAACCCATACTTTATGGGTGACCCACTGACCTGTTGAAAAGAAGTGAGAGATTGCTAAGGGAGAAAGGCGTCCAAGAAGGATAAGTGGAGGCTGAATGTTGATTGACAGAATGGGTGTAGAGAATGGAACCAGAGCGGAGAGGGAGGGAAGGAGCCATCATGGTATACCATGGCTCATGGAATTGGACACGGAAAAGGGCCAACCATGTGTGTATAGTCTTACAGGTAGGCCCGAAGAAGGTGAGAAGAGAAACTGAGTGGCATTGTGTTAGTTGATACTAGAAGCCTGAGGTCACTTATTAAGGATGACCTAGCACTGTAGAGAGCAAGAGAAATGGCTTCGTATACCTGTTACAGGTAAGTGGTTCCTTCATCATCTATTTGACGAACCATGCACACCAAAGTGCGGTTATTAGTTGGTTTTTCAATAAAGGATATACTTACTTACTTACTTACATATCTTCATCTAAGGTATGCCTGTATTTATGCATGTATGTATGTATGTTTTTTTTACTTTCTGTCGTGGCCTTGCACACTGGAAGCGCCTCATGACCAGTTCACCCTACTAGAGGCACTTTGTAAATGTTTAAATGTTTTGAATACAATACAATATTTCTTCATGTGCATACAGTTGTATGTATTCATGTAGGTATTATTATTATTATTATTATTATTATTATTATTATTATTATTATTATTATTATTATTATTATTATTATTATTACTATTATTATTATTATTATTATTATTATTATTATTTTTATTATTATTATTATTATTATTATTATTATTATTATTATTATTATTATTATTTATTATTATTATTACTATTATTATTATTACTATTAATATTATTATTATTACTATTATTATTATTTATTATTATTATTACTATTATTATTATTATTACATGAAGTCTTATAAAGTGCAAGTTAATATACCTATGGTATAAATACACTGCAAATATGCTAAAAAGAGGTACATGTATGTATGTGTATCTGGTTGTTTATGTAGTGCCTTTTAAACCTTGCAAAGTGGCTACATATTATCTAACAGGAAATGCAGACTGAAAAGACCAATGTGGTATAATAGCTTTGTTTCTAGGTTGCATGGCTCATCAGCAAATTGCCGGTTTCACATTACCAACCAGGATTTGAACCATGGACTGCACTGAAAAAGGTACCACCCATTCATCAGTGAGTAAATATAAGGATGTGTGGTGTAACTGGATGACATCATCCGCCACATGCCATTGACCTAAACGTCTCAGAGCGTTGTCACATGCCCTTTGCTAGTCTGGTACCACTTGGATATAGCTGCTGCCAGAATACTGTAGGCTTGAAAGGGGTTGGTCTTGCTTCTTTCTATGTTTTCACCTCCTTAAATTAAGCAGGAATTTCGTGTTGTTCACCAACGTGTCTTCTGAGCCAAAGCCACATACTGTTCTCGTCATGTTGCTGAAAGCTTAGTGTCCGAGGTTACTATGGCAGCCAGTTATCAAATGTTACACCAGGGCAAAAGCTATGTATACTATCTACCTATTTCCTGATCACATTTGTTACTTGCTGACAAGTTCTTGCATTTCTTTCAGACAAGACCTCGAGCCTTAGACTCTAGGTTTCAAACCTTCCTTCCTGCAATGGTCTACCAATACCCTATATATCCTCCACTGATCAGCATCCTCTAAAAAAGACTGGATTATTGTAACTCACTGCTCACAAGCATCACTAAGAGTGATTTGCAAAAACTACAAATGGCTTGAAATTCTAGAGCCATAAAAAAGCTAATAAATACCAACACATCACACCCATTTGGCATTCACCGCAATTGCTGCCGGCTGAGCCGCTGAGCAGATAATCCAGTTAAAATCTTTCTTATTGTGGACGATGCATTACATTTAAATCAGTCAACGAACCACTGCTTCTACCTCTCCCCTTGTAAAAGCAAGTGATGCACTGGATTTGCGGGTATACACGTTGACTCTTGCTCTGCCTCGCTCCAGAACTCTTCTACTGGGCTTCTGGGCATATTCTTGGTAGCTCGTCCTAAGCTGTGGAATTCACTCTATTCGTTGTCAGTTCCTTTTTGTAGTTGAGGTCTAAATTTAAAACTCTCTTTCAGCTCGCTTAACCACTGGAGCCGGATTATCTTCTTGTCCTCATTTCCTGACCAAGTGGATCGTTTCGACGATGTGTGTCTTCTCCAACAGATAACAATTCTCTCGACTACGATTTCACTTGAAGTGACGACCATCAAGTGATGCAATGTGTGTGTGTGTGTGTGTGTGTGTGTGTGTGTGTGTGTGTGTGTGTGTGTGTGTGTGTGTGTGTGTGTGTGTGTGTGTGTGTGTGTGTGTGTGTGTGTGTGTTGGGTGTATGTGTGTGTGAAATGTAAATGTAATTGTAATGTAATTGTCTATAGAAGTCAAAAGATTAGATTAGATTAGATTAAACGACAACAACCGGGTGGCAATGTCTGCCACATGTATGCCGTTCATGTCATGAATTAAATACAACGACCGTTGACGTAAAACAGAAATTCTCGTTGAAATGCCCGCACGGCCGCGGTCTCGACGGGAAATCTGTCCAAGAAGAGTGGACCCAGGCCCTACAGTCCTCTACCCAACCACCCCCCCGTCGACTATACCAGTGTCCTATGACAGACGGATGCCGCCATCGATGTAAATGGGATTTATGAATGCCCACCGGGTTCCTGTATCCTGTGTATATCTTGGCGGGTGGCGTCGACGGCACCAGCAGCAGAGCGGCCGAATGAAAATATTTCGCCGAGGAGATATCCTTCCATCGTCGTCGGTCGATTGTTTTACCCGTCCGTCGTCCATACATTTTTCATAGCGTTTCCTGATGGAAGATCTGCCATGTTTGGTGGCCTTTTTTCCCCCGGCCGACGACCGACCGACCCACCGCCCGACTGAACGAGCGACGGAGCGCACAGCTGCTGTCTGCGCTGGTCACCAGTCGATGAAAATAAATATCCTTTTCCCACTGTGTTCGCTATGGCTTGATGATATTGAACGAAATAAATGGTTTCATGCATTAGTAAGACGCAATCGGTTCTTTTCGGCGGTAGTCGTATAGTCGACCGTGCGCCCCTCCTACTCCTAGTCCTCCTCCTCGTCGTCGTCCTCGTCCTCCTCCTCGACCTTCTCCTCTTCCTCCTCTTCCTTCGCGGGGGTGGCGGCCGTTTGCAAGTGAAAAATCATTACCACGATCCACGTCTGCTGCCTCTGTTTTTTCAGCTGCTTATCCAATTCATTTTTATCGCCTTTCTTCTGCATTCTCTGCCATTAGCTCCTTCCCTTCCCTTCCCCTGTTTGTTATGCTGGCGTAGGGTTGCCAACTGTAGGAGAATGGATCTTGGATATGTTTTCTCTGTCATTCCTTTCTTTTGGTAAGCTGGGTGTGGAAGGGGTAGTGGCTGAGCAGTTATAAGACGTCAGCTTTTCACCTCTGCAGCATAGGTTCGAATCCTGGGTCTGTCATGTGAAATGAACATAAGTGACTTCGTTGAACCATGTTTGGATATGGCAGCCGGATCTTTCTTCCCTTTACATCTCTCGACAACCTATCTGACATGACACAGCACTTGTGGATAAGCTGATGTCCAGCGCTTAGCTTTAGATTAGTGCTTTAGATGCCTAAAGTTTACGATTACATTTACGATTGAACTGTGTGTAGCCTCAGCATGGAAGCCATCATTTTTTATGAGTCTCCTTAAGTCCCACACAACTGCTTGCACATTCCGCTGTTAACTGTTAGCTTCAAATTTGCCTAAGACGAGTATATATAATACTAATAATCCAAGACTCAATTGATCTGGCTTGGCACTCGCCAACAGCTAATTAAACTTGATTACGATTTACTTGCCAAGCAGTTCCCTCAATTTCTCGACAAATGTCCGTAACCTTGGTGTTACTCTTGACAGTACTCTTTCTTTATGCACATATCTCTAATATCTCTCTCGGTCCAGTTTTTATCACTATATATTTTTTCTTCCATGGTTCATGCCTTTGTATTCTCGCATTGATATATACCAAAACTCCGCCTGGCTCCACTGCAATCAGTATTAATTCTGCTGCTCGTTTAATTGCCCGCCTACCTCGTTTCTCCCATATTTCGACTTTCATGACTTATATCGAATTCAGTTTATTCTATTTTTAGGTCAAGCTCCACGCTACCTGTGATCTTATGAGACGGCCTATCATAATCTTACTTAGCCATGAATGCCTAGTTTAAATTCAACGGACATAAGAGCCATGATAAGCCATCAATCAATGGTTAGCTGAACAGACGTAATGCATAATTATTTAAACTGAATTTGAATTCAGTTCTCATTGGTATCACTTGGGGAAATTGAATGAAACTACAAGTGGTTCAGAAATCTCTTGAGGAGCCATAACAGCGATCCTTAAACAATGGCAGGTTGCACCTGCATTGTATTCATTACGCCGTCTGCGTATGGAACAAAGAATCCAGTTAAAAATCTGTCGGTAATGTGATTATGTAAATGAATAAATCAATTTAAAAATTATCTGTGGTAGATTTAATTACGAATGACTAGTAATTAGGCCAGCAAACTGTGCAAACTGAGGCTGTGTGGGCGTGCATGATTAGTGTAGGTTAATACGAAATCGGAAAACAGGCGTACACCTTTTCATGTTGTATGTATTATCTGCTGTTGACGCAAGGAAATGATGTAGGCCGACATGGAAATTATATAGGTCTAATAAAGTCTGATCTGTTGTTTTTGTTTATTGCTGTAGAATTTTATTATCTGCTTTAGTACAATACTGTTGTCATTTGTCAAAGCTGTTGTAATTTACTGTGCCTCAGATACGCATTTCTGTGTGAGCTTATGCATATTAAAAATGTTTGTAATCAGGCTAATAAGTGCAATCAATCAATTGTTTTCATATGAAGCGGTCAGATGGCTTTTATTGTGATTGAAGTTTTGATATATTCTGATTGAATTGTAGTGAATAGGTAGCCATAAATCCGGGTATATGGTCAGTATGGAGTAGTAAACAATTTCGGAGCAGACTTGGCCACGCTTGAGATATGGTTCAATTTGGGAACTGTACCGACTATTTATTCCAGGAGGGTTGGAAACTCTATGCTGCTATGAGAGCTTGTCTTGCTACCTGTGGGGCTTGTCTGTTGCTTGTGACTGGATCTATCCTCTTGCTGCTGCCTTGATGCACTTCTCTGTTCTGTTGTTATGTTCAGCTGCTCTTTCTGCCTAAATCTTGTGATATTAGCCGCATGTAATGTACCTCGAATTTATATAGCAACCCAATAAGACTGCTCCAGGGTCAGTGTAAACACATTGCGTGATCTTATAAGCCATTGTTTAGAACGTTCCACAGCCGCCTTTTGTCATGGCTGCTGCTGCTGTGTGAAATCCAGCAGCAGCAGTTTTGCAAGTATTAACAGGTAGTGTAGATAGATCTGATGGTTTAGTGATGTGGTATAATAATAATAATAAATAATAATGATAATAATCTTTGTTTATTATTTCAAACCGACAAACGCAGTATGATTACAATTCATAGTATGAGCGGATGATTACAAGTTATTACAGGAGTTGAATTTAAGTTTAACTGTTTGGCAGCCGTGCAAGGCGCCCATCACGTCCTACTGCTCATTTTACCCAATGCCATCTGGCTGAAAGGCTGAGTCTGCCTTTGGGAGGGTAGCAGAAAGTGATCCCGCGTCCATGCTGATCTGCTGCTCTTAGTGCCACAGTGTTACCGTTACCCTAAATCCCCTTCCAGATGGTATGCCTGATGGTTGTGTGTGTTGTGGTATGTTGTAGGTGTTTCGTGTTCCAGTGCAGGACTGTGGACGACACTTGACGTGCTTTGATTGTCTGGGTGCCCGTGATCCCTACTGTGGCTGGTGCTCACTCGAAAGGAGGTATGTCTTCAACCGGGTTTTGTTATTCATTAAGATATTGTGCTGTTCTTTTGAAAGGATTCTTTTGTGTAAATTGCGTTGCTGATGTTAGAACTATCAGTTGAGACATTAACTAAAAAAGTCTGCTGTTGATGTTATAAAATGTTTGGCACTTATTTGTATCTTGTGATAGTTGAGCCATGCTTGACAGTTTCAGAGTTTGTGTTGCTAATTTTTCTTGTGACAGTTGACTCAACTATAAAATGCAATTTGCAGAAAATAAGAGGTTGGTTGTTTAAACCTGATTTTGAGCTAACACATTCCATACATCTGCTTTTATGTAGTGCCTTTAAAGTGATATCTTGGTTCATCTTGTCTTCTCAAATTCCTCATAATGAAGCGAAATTAAAATTAACATAACTAATTCTGTTTCCATCTTGTGACCGCCTTACAGTTTATTAGCTGCATTGGCTAGAGCATTCGTCAAGGCTCTTCTATGGTTGCAGATTATACCACATCACTAAACCATCAGAGTTATCTACACTCCTGTTTATACCTGCAAAACTGTTGCTGGTAGTGATGATGAACCCATTACCTGTATTGGCTAGAGCATTCATCAAGTCTCCTCTGTGCATGCAGAGGCCATTTCGCATGACGATAAAAATAATTCACAAGAACACAAATTACAGAAGCGCATAAATCAACAAAGTGCAGTACATGTTATGACAGTTAAGTCAATTCACAAGAACAAAGTAGCAGCCATGCAAGGCGCATGCTGATTATAGCTGTATTTCAGAGATTATATCTCGGACTAGCATGGTCCATACACGGGGACCTTAAATGGCGTGACACCCTTTCATATGAGCGGCGATGGTAAATGATCTCACCCTATCGATTCATTGAAGGGTGGAGGCAATACGGTCGCTATCGAAAGTCGTATACATTTACGCATGCATTTAAGAGAGAACTGCTTCACCAAAGAGCGGCCAGCCTCTTGGCATTCGCTTATTGCAGCAGCTTCCATAGGATGAGATGGATTTTATCTTATACTGTTCGCTGGCTCCCTCCCACTTGCTTGGCATGAATACCACGTTGAAGTGCCTTCTCCAGTGCCATGTACTTCCTCCGCTTCAAAGACAGCATTGTAAATTGTTCGTGGCAAGGCTTCGGAAACCGTGGTTACCGCTCGTCGTGGTTACCGCTCGTCGTTGCCATGGTCACGAGCGACGCTTGGTATATCGAGGTGGGCGGCGGCGTCTTTGTGACTTCCGTGGATTCTTTGAAACTGTATTCTTGTGGCGTCTCTTCCGTTAATCTGTCGCAGATTAGTGCTTTTAATCCGCGTCATGCGCCAGGTTCTGCTGTTGCTTTTGATGGTCGTGGTGATGATTGTCAGAGATATTGATGAGAGTAATGTGGATAATGTTGACGAGTTATGACATGTGAAGTAAAGTGATGGTGACGATGTTAAATAGCTTTTTATGTGGATGATGGTCGTGATAATGACAAAAGTGATGATGGCTATGAAGTGGTATAATGGTACTGGTGGTAATGACGGTGACGGTGGTTGTGGTGGTGATGATGGTGGTGTTATATTGAATAATTTACAACTTGTACAAAATCTTAACTACAAGGTTGGTAATGGCAATGATGTTATGGAAACATTATGGCCTACAGTCTCTAATACTACAACTGTGTTATCCAATCATGCATTGATGTTACTTGGTTGCGTTGTGATGATGAAGTTATGATGATGATGACAACTTGGACAAATACAAGGTTGGTAATGGCAATGATGTTATGGAAACATTATTTGTTTCATGAGAAACTTTTTTATTTGCAAAAGGCCATTAAATATTTGATCTTGTTACTGGACCGAGCAACAGAGCAGGATTTTCAGGGGTATCATTCCCCAGCATTCGTGTTTAATTCAAACATTTATGAATTACAGGATTGACTCTGACTGATTGTTTGGTAGATTGATTGATTTATATTTGATTGATTGAATGATTTGATTGGCCGTAGGTGCACACAGAGGTCGGCATGTGCTGAAAGAGACACAACATTGCACTGGTTGCCTTACAACACCGGACTCTGCACAAGGATTGTCAAGATGGCGTCAACCCAAGCGCAGAAGCAAAGCACTTCGACATCTTTGGTTTGTTCCTCAATTCTTTCTCATCCTTTTTAATTTACACAAGCTCTGGCTTCTTTAACCGTCGTGGCAGATTGTTTGTTGTTACTGCAGAACAATCCTCAAAACCTTCTTCTTCTCTAGGGGTTCTCGCACTGGGAGTTCTACTGAATGGCCACTGCTGTGAGTGGCGCTATATAAATTAAAAAATACAATACAATTCATTGATCAGCAATCATTGAATCAATTGATATACTTGATTGGTTTGATTGATTACTTGGATGAATTGGTGATAGATTGATTTTGGTTGCAAACTACTATGGTTTCTGTCACAAATTCATCAATATTATCTTTGGCTGACAGTGTAGTGTTAAACTCTTTTAACTTTCCTTTCTGAAAAACGTAAGAAAGTAGTATTCGTGAATTATTATTATTATATTCGTTTATTGATACACAAAAAAACAGCTGAAACACCGCAACTGATTACAGCTAGTTCAAAGAATAATAAAGATAGAATAAAAATATAAAACTAATGTTAACAGGAAGGTTCAAAAGATGGAATTTGTGTTAAATGGTACATTTTGACAAAGATTTAGTGTTAAATGGTACATTTTGACAAAGATTTAGTGTTAAATGGTACATTTTGACAAAGATTTAGTGTTAAATGGTACATTTTGACAAAGATTTAGTGTTAAATGGTACATTTTGTCAAAGACTCTCAGATTATTGGTACCAATGAATGGCCAACCATTCAGTCGATTGAGCTCGAGGAATTCTGTCAGGCCTGTGTACAACCTACGATCTAACAATCTTTATCATTTGCTTCTGGTTGGAAAGAAATCGAACGACACCAGAGCTGTGAAGGTCGTAATGCGCGCGGCTCTGCATTAGCCGGCTGGCGTGTCTCAAGTAGCCATTTGGCTAATAGCCATGATGAGCGGTCGCCAGCGACGACGGCAGCAGTCTGCTGATGGAATGTCTCCCGAAAGGAGGTCTTCCATGAATAATCCGGCGCGTAATTGGAAGAATGCTTCTGCCTGTTGGCGGACCGGTCGAGTTCGTTTCGGCGATGGTGGCAGCATGCCGAAGGTTGGTTGGTTGCTCGGCGTCCACGAGTTTTTCTCGAATTACAACGGGAATGAGTCGGAGGACTCTGGGAGTTGGAATGTTATTACGAAGCTGGTTCTTAATTTCATGCTGTGCCTTTTCATTGGTCGACCCATTCATCGTAAATTACTCCTTTCAGTGTTGGTCTGTGGTGCATAGTGCCTTTGGGTGCCGGTGGTAGGTGGGGTTGCGGCTTTCGCTGTGAACACATTAGCCTTCGATGGCTCCTCCGTTAATGCATGGATGGAATGATATCCAACCTCCTTCAGATTGTGTCTTCAGAATGCTCACAGCCATAAACTGTTAATTGAGGACAGTTGCTTTGCGGTCAGTGGCCAGTGAGTTATTTCAGCACAAGCGAGACATTGGATGTTGCAGTTAACTGTCTTTACTGAGCAACTTATGTGAATGCAGCTGCTGTTAGCAGACAAGCCATGCAAGGCTAATTCAGGTCTGATTAATTGGTCAAATCCACTTAAGGTCAGTCAAATTAAGTTATGACCAGCAAAATCTGATTAGGGTCAGTTAAATCCAGTTGATTCATCCAATCAAATTAACACCAGAAGGCCTGTCAAATTTCATTAGGTCCGGTCAAATGCGTTTTAGGTTCATTTAATCCCTTTTGTGATTCAATTGATTCCCGAGAAGGCGAGTTTTTCTGTAGAAAAGGTGTGATTAAGCGTTACTGACCGCATTTATAAATGAGGACATTGCTAGAGAGTTTTTGCTAATGTCTTATAAATATCTATAATAGAGGTATTAGGTGCATTATAATAATTATTATATGATCTTATATAGTAATGTAATTATTATATTATCTATAATATAAGCATTAGGTACATTATAAGACATACAATTACAATACAATTTGAATACAATACAGTACAATTAACAACAATTGTTTTCTAGCAATATCCTCTTGTATATTGATGACGATTATGCATTTAAAACACAAATACACGTAACGAGAACTTTAGCTGCGTTCTAGTCCCTTCTACAGTCCCTGATAGCTGTGAAGGACAACCCCAGAATCATTCTTATTGCAGTTCAAGCATTCACTTACAGTGCGTTACAAAGGAATATCCTAGACGCTACAAAGGAAAATCCTGGACGCTAGTTGTCCGCTGTGAATGGATTTCGGTAAATCTATCGGACGAGTGACACTGTGCCATTGTTGCACTAATCCAGGTCACATCCATCTTCACTCCAGCGACTGTGCGAGAGCAGATGTTATCCTCGATAAATTGTCATTGCGTTGCATCTGCCGGGCCCTACCAGAAATTGCACGACAAGATTAAATATTGTTGTGCGGCCGTCTGACAGATAAATGGATGCGTTCGCGGGATGGACAGAACAATGGAAGGGTTCTGACGATGGGATTTCGGAGGACAAAGTAAAACACGGCCTCCGCATTTGCCTCCGCTCACCTCGGTTTCTGTGGCGCCAATAATTCAGAGTTTACGTTTTCAAAGGGTCCGGTTTCTGTCCTGGGATGGCCCGGTGCTCATCCGTCATGATCTAAGGACTTCCTTGATTGCTGGCAACTTGCCGTAGGAGTAACTGAGCTGTTTGTGTGTGCTGGTGGTTCTGTCTGGAATGAAGTCTTTGTCTGGCAGTTCTTCTGTCGATTATTGCAATGAATGGCCCTACTGTATTGCTTGCACGCTCAGGAGCAAAGAGCTGAAATTAAGGACAGAATGGTTCAAAAATAAAGGAAATATGAACAAATCAACTAATGTGCAGTACATTATTCATAACCAATAAAAATAATACAATTATTAGGGAAGACAATGCATTTTCCCTAAATTGTATTATTTTAGAAGTTTCATTGTTTTATGAATTATGTGCTGCACATTATTTGATTCGTGCATATTTCCTGCATTTTTGAGAATCAAAACCTGTTAGCTTTTTTAGAAACTTATTCACATCCTTTAATCCCAGTACTAGTCACCCAATACTTATACTTGTCCTGTTTTGATCAACCACAAATATTGCCTTGGGGTATTGGTGGTCTTCTCGATTGTGGTACCACGATTAAAAGTCATCAGTTATAAGCATAGAATAGAGTCTTCGTTTATTCGTTAACACATTGTCAGAACGCAATGCGATTACAAAAAATATGGCCTTGTGTAGGCATTGGCTATACCATTTCTATCAGTTATAGCAGCTACTATGAGTGCTTCTGATGCTCGTTTCACAATGGCATTTAAGATACGACATAGATAAGTGCTAAGATTTCCATGTAAAGCAGTAGATGGTTTTCTTGTTTGTTATTCCAGGTGATCATGACAGTCCAGAATCTTCCCTTTGCTCTTTCGGGCAATTATCAGTGCTCATTTGCTGGCTATGGCGTTACTCGCAACACGAGCGTTGTCCAGATCGACCGGCAGGATGCAGGCAACAGCACTCTGAAGTGTGAGACACCAACTGCCAACCTCCTGCCACCTTTCCCAACTGGCAAAGGTAAGCTACTGCCTGGAAAAGTAGTGTTTAGCACCACTTAATTTCCGTTTCGTTTGATAAACTGTATGAAAGTTGAAAATGTTGAACTGTCTACAAAGGTGTTCTGTTGTTGAGTTCAATCAATCAATGAAACTTGATATAGCGCCCCTTCAAGATATCTACTCAGAGGCGCTCAGTTGCCGTGATCTTGTTTGCACCTTAGCAAAGGAATCCTACATAGGAGTTTCTATCGTTGCTGTCAAAGGTAGGCAGAAGAAGTGGGTTTGGTTTGGTGTATGGGTTGTCATTTAACCACTTCCGTGATCCGACTTCTCATTGTTGCCTTGCATCTGGTTGTCACTGTTCTTGTCAAGATGCAATATTACTGGCATTTTGGACACAGGTATTCTGTAGTCTCTCGATTTCACAGTACTTTTGCTAATTACGGTCATGTGCGTTAATGATACCAGTTCTTCAGAGGCCATTCGATTCGGTTCCGTTAGAGAATATATGATATTAGATCCCCTGTTCATCCGTTAAATTGTCTGCATTGTGGTCTATAGTGCCATTTGAAAATTGGAAGGTTTCCTTTCTTCATTTTTATCGCATTTTGCGTGATGCTAAGTCCGCCGTGAAATCGATACAGGTAATTATCGCTGATGGAAAGCCGGAGGTATTAGAGGAACTAGCTTAGAACGGCGGCTCGTGCGTCAGGCAATGTTGCATGATTCCTACTGGGTAGGATTTTTCCGCCATTAGATTTTAACAAGGCCGACGAAGCGACAAAGCATGACTAATGAAGTCGAGTCTTTTGTTCGTTCGTTCTTTTGCCTCGCTCTTTCTCCTTCTTCTTCGTCGTCTTTTTCTGGGGTTTTTTTCTGGTGATTTTCTTCTTGCTGACCACTTTCATCTTAGTTTTCTTCTGCACGGATGACCTGTCCAGTTGCTTTGACAAATGACCTTTTGAGACAATAGATCCTTTGGCAGAGTTTTGCTTTCAGTCTACTATTGTATGATTTCTGTGCCTAAGACATGCGTTGATGCCTTGTGCGTTTGACATGGGCACAATAGATGTTGCTAATTAGCATAATACTATTGTTAATTCTGGTTTTATGGCTGAAGTAATTTGCTCTAATTGGTTTCAGTAGACAGGGAAGTCGTCTCCGATAGGATGTTTTTAACTGTGATAATGGGATCATTAGCTGTTGAGGCTAATGACCAGAATAAATGGGTTGCCGTCGGCTAAATGAACTGATTTTTCTCTATATATCTGATATTAAAGTTCTGTGCTGAAATGAGACTAGGTCTTGTCTGTATGTCTGGATGGGTTGAGGTTATGTGGAGGTAAGTGTTAGTACCGGTAATTCGAGGGTCTTTGTTGAATTAGGTCACTGCTATCTATTATATATTAGTCTAGTGGTTAGTTTGCTGAACTGTCCATTGAGTGGTTGGGGTTCAAATCCCTGGCAGGGCAGAAATTTGGTTTGAGATGTCTGCTTCATCTGCACCCCCTAGCCAACTCAGCTGTAATGAGTACACTGACCGTACACTGTACACTGACTGTACACTGTTGGTGGGAGGATGAGACGGTGAGGAGAGGACTGGCCACCCACCCTCATAAGCTGAGGCTCAGAAAATGAAATTACTATTAAAACACTTCGTACCCATAGCTGCATCAGGGCTAGCTTATCGGGATATAGTATAGTTTTGTGTAGTGTGTGTTAGGAATAAGTGATTCACTTTTTTTATTTATTTATTCATTATAATTATTTATTTATATTTGTATAATACTGCTAATTAGCATGAAGTTCAGCTGATGATATGAAACAGAATTTTTGCATAGTAGCCCTCTCAGGGAAGTTTGAACCCTCAGTTCATGATTCCAAGACTGAATCTCGGCCTAGTTTTAGCTGTATTCTGATCTGAGTACGGAAACTTGATCTACCAGACGTAGCCAGGTGTTTGTGGCCATGTGCTAGACATCATAGAATAGATAGACCTGTAACATTAGTGGTCTGTGGCTTGGCTGCTTCACCAGCCACTAATTGCCTTGATAATGCCGTCACCTGGCGTTGAGTTACGGAAACCATTCTGTGTGATGAGGCGTTCCAATGGTAGTGCGTCAGGCGAATATCTCGTCATTTGTATGCTTCGTGTGGTGAGTCCCTAGCGCGGGGGTCATAAGGTGGAGCCGAATTCTGGCCCTACCGAGCCGGACGTTGTGGGGTCGGCCTCGTTCGTGGCTCTGCAAGAATTGTTTGCCAATATTGCATGTAGGCGGTCGGTCGGTCGCACGATGTTACCGATCGCCCTTCTTAGACTGGTCTTATCCCTTGTCTGTGTTGTGTGCTGGCATATGTTATCTGAATAGATATATTTATATAGCACATTTATAGAGTTCTTAAAGGAGATTGCATGTTTTGGTAGATGTGTAAAAGTGTTCTGTGTCTTGAAATGAACTGTTTATGTACTGGTGCTTGACAGAGGTTTGGCAATTCTTGCTGAGCCAACATGTAACATGCTGCGGTCTGACTACATGATTTTTTCAAATATAACATAATACATACATACATACACACGCACGCATACACATACACATACATACATACATACATACATATATACATATACTAGCAAGAAAGGTTTGTGTGGGTGTTTGATCAGTCTCTGGGAATCTGCTGCATTTCAGCCAAAGACATTGCTGAACTAAGAGCTTTAGTTAATGAAGGAGAATGTTTAATTAATTGGATTTGTTTTTGCATTATGGCTCTTTTGAACGATTTTCATATTGGCTACATCATTGGTTCATCATAGTCTGTACTGAGAAGATATCTTCAATCTGGAACCTTGTTTTGTATTGTATTGTGACATTTGTACAGTAGAAACTATTCAGAGCATGCACTCTCAGCGTTGGAGCCATGGGAAATAGAAACGTATTCAGGCAGTGGACAGATTAGGAAGATACCTTTGCCAGTCTCTTAGAACAGGTTGAGAAGGGTAGGTCATTCTAGGAGAACAGAAGGGCCAGCAGTAGCAAAGGCATGGTGTGGGCAAGAGTGTCTGTTGAACTTCTGCTAGATGAGAATGCATTTTGGGTAGAACTGTGCAACTCTTCTGATTTATGTATCTGAACTTTTCTAAAGTGCATTTAATGACCTCTGAAAAGCGTTTCAGGAACCCATCAAAAGCGTTTAACCACAAATACCGAACAGTGTGTGTCAACGTCCACTTAACTGCTTGTCTGAAGGACTCTTCCGCAGTTGCCAGTGTTCTTAGCAGGGACACACTTTTCCTTTTCTGTTTTATCAGGCGTAATGGAATTTATTGGACGGAGGGGAGGGACTGGGGAGGAAGTGGGGAGGGGGGTGGAATGGGGAGGAATTGTGTTGCCTTTCTATCTCTTTGTTTGGTCAGGGCATTTCTACCAGCTGTGCACATTTTCCTCAATCGATGGCACCACGTCCGTGATTTGTAACTGCCGTGGAATCCGAACATCCACGAGGAGGGCGCCGCAGTATATTCCGCGGATTGAGTGCGGAGCGTTGCGTGGATTGCCGGAGAAAATTTGCCCGATTGTGGGTGAATAATACAACAGTTGTGTTTGCCAGTGATTGCCTAGAATTGCCTTCGAATTATGAGAAAGTGCTTGGCGTGATTGCTGAGGAATGCTCGGCAAGTTCAGCTGCCGAAATTGTATCCCATAAACTAGTGGGATATCTGCATGTGCGTTATATGGGGGATAATCAATAGCCCAGTGAATTTTCTTAAATGCCACGCTCTGTGGAAATTCTAAATGCTGGACATTTTGGAATATTCGTAACATTTGGCAGAAAATGTGGGCCTTTCAGATAAACGATAGAATATTGAACATGTTGCTACTAGTTACATATCTGAATATCTGATTGAGAAGAAGAGCAGTCCTTTGAGCTAACCCTGAGAGGCACCCTCAGGTATAATGTAGGGCTGCGGAAGTTAACGATTAATTAATTAATTAATTAACGATTAATTGATTAATCATTCATTTCAATGATTAAATTTATTTTTAACGATTAATCGAAAACCGCTTGTTGTTCACTAGAACCTAGTAGTT